>FMBT01000314.1:0-480924 GCA_900095095.1 Fragilariopsis cylindrus CCMP1102
CCGTCGCTCACATATTTTACTAAGTACCTTATCCATCAACGCGCCATATTATTATTTGATTCAAAAGTTTTTTTAAGTCGGAGTGGAAATAATGAGACTTTATGTTGCACGCGCATCGCCAACAAAAAATAATGACGATAGTGAAGAAGAATCTAGCACGCTTTTCTCGTCATTCTTTTTACGCACGATCAAATCTTCTAAATAAATAAGAGAAGTCAATAAGTCAAGCACAAAAACATGGATATATTATGGCATGGCCATTCCATCAACAACCAAAGGCGAGCATTGCTGGCTTGCTACAGTAATGCATAGGGTATTAATTGTTCGGTCGTCGTCTCGAAACAATTATTGTAAGATATACTTCGAAGTAGCTACAGTAGCTAAATAGTAGCACACCTACACTGTATCATCATCATCATCTCTCCCATCACGTGTTGTTGTTATCATCACGTTTCATCACATCAAAGAATACTGATTTGATTTGATTTGATTTAATTTAATTTAATTTGATTTAATTCGATTCCTCTCTATATCTAATATTGCTTTATAAGACGACGACGACGACGACGACGATTATAACGGACAGAGAAACGATTATAACGAACTGAAAATAAAAACGAACCGAACCGAACCGAAACGTGAAACGTAAAGTAAGGCATTATGGGTAGTAGCAGTAATGGTAGCAATAATGACAGCAATATTGCGTCCTTCGTTTTACATGGAGTTGTTCATCGTTATCTTGGTGGTGGTGATAATGATGATGGCAATAACAATAGCAATGACAATGACAATGACAACGGCAATAATAACAATGGCAACAATAACAATAACAATTACAACAATAACAATTACAACAATAACAATGGTAGTGGTAGTGGTAGTGGTAGTAGTTATAATGAACAATATACAACAACAGGATTTAATGTATGGTTATTTACTGGTACAGCCTTATTTTGTATGATCATGTTTTTATATATCCTGCTTCGTATTAAATATCATCGTAGACGTACTAATAATGAAAATCGTATTAAATTAGGTGGTGGTAGTGGAAATAGTGGTGGTAATACTAAAACTAGTAGTAGTAGTAGTACTAAAAAAAGACAACAAATATCCGATGAGGAAATATATAAATATGTCTTACCAATCAAAAAAGAAAATTCCTACAATGAAGCATTTTATATTATTAAAAATGATATTGAAACCAAACGGATCTTAAAACTGTGTAAACCATTTTGGTTTGATGCCTTGATTGCGTCTATTTGTGATATCATTTCCGCTTCCTTAATTGGACGTGGTTTAGGCGTTGATGCCTTAGCCATTTATTATATTGTCGGCGTTCCCACTACCTTTACCTTAACATTAATTGAATCGATCTTAAGTACAATATCAACCTTAGGTGGACAAAGTATTGGTGTAGGATCGTATAAATTAACTGGACAATATTGTCAAATTAGTATCGTATTGGTAAGTACATGAACATGTATGTGTACAGTAAGAAAAAAAGAAATAATCTCTATACCGTACAGTACAATACAATATACACTACACTTCTACAAACGCAATATACTGTACCTAATTCTTACTCCTACTCCTATATATATATTCCCTGTTTCCTTCTTCTTTTCATTCTACAATCTTATTCATAACAATCTTATTCTCACAAACGCGCAAACGCGCACCAACAAATAACAATAACAAATAATCAAATAACAAAAATCAAAATATCAAAATATCAAACTTTAACAAAAAAAAAGTATACAATATTATATATCCCACATGCCATATTATGGATAATCTATTTGAAACCAACCTTACGTTGGTTTGCACCAAATTTAAATGATGATATTATTGAGGAAGGGTATAAATATTTTTTAGTATCATTAGTCTATAGTTACGTCGAAGCATTTTCTACCGTAATACATAGTTTATTAGAAGTAACGGATCATGCGGGGTATGGGATGAAGTCGGGGGTGGCACATAATATTATATCCGTGATTGGGTTTTTTCTTTACTTAGAGTACAATCGATATCATAATGTATCCTCGTCATTAGTGATTGTGAATATTATCTGGACAATACTGGTGATTGTCTTTCTGATTATTGATTTATTAGTAATTAAAAAGAAAAAATGGTTTGATGATTTTTGGAAAGGTAACAAAAAACACAATTAATTTAGAAAAAATCGGTTTTTTGTTTTTGTTTATGTTCTGTTTCGTTTTGTATCGTCTACAATTACAGTTACAGTTACAGTACATAATACATTGTAATCTCATCTCATCTCACCATTTTTTTCCTATCCTTGTGTTCGTTTCTTTCTTTTTACCTTGATGTCGTCATCGTCGTCATCGTCGTCATCGTCGTCGTCGTCGTCGTCGTCATTTCATATATGTTTGTCTTATAATCATATACATTATATTTATAACTATTTCATAACTATATATATAGGTATGCTACGATCGGTAGCAATGAAATATTGGAATGTTGTTTGGCTTGTATTAAAAACAGCTGCACCTATTTCTGTTGGGAATGTACTATTAACAGTGGAATGGGAATTATTAGCGATATTTGCTGCAACTTTAGGTGGTAATCAAGTTGCTGCATGGGGGATTGGTACGTTGAGGTTTATATTTCAATGTTTGCGTTATCTCAGTTTCTTATGTTGTTTTTTGACTTGTATTTGTACTGAAACACACCTCACACCGCGCCGCCACACACTCACAACTTACTCTATCTTTTACTAAATTACTTACTCCCCATTTTATTTTATCCTATAAAAGTTGGTAGTATTTGGGGTGTATTAGAATATGCAACAGATTGTGTCGCCTCTGCTGGTGAAATTCGTGTCGCCAAGTTACTCGGTAATGGCAATCCGGTAAGTTTTAGTCTTAGTTTTAGTTCTGTTTGTGTGCGTGTGCATGTACTTGTGCGTGTGCGTGATTTATACTGTGCTGTACTATACTGTATCTCACATTCACAATTGCGTTCGTCCATTCTTCTCTTTCTTGTTTATCCACTTTAAATCACCAAAACTGAACGTGCACTTGCACTTGCAAATCGATGCTTGACTTGACTTGACTTGACTTGACTTGACTTACAGAGATTGGCAAAATTATCAGCATACAAATGTTTATTTTTAGGTAATGCATTTGCTACAGTTATGAGTGTAATATTTGTAATTGGTATACCATTCTTGCCAAGGTACGAACGAACGAACGAACGAACGAACGAACGAACGAACGAACGAACGAACATATCTCAATTTTTGATCTTGATTGTTTTGTGTCTCCTTTCTCTAAATTGATACCACATTTGCTTAACACTAACACCTAACCTATTATTACCGGACAACTACATTTAATTTTCTACACATTCACTTATTTTCTTTTCTTTCTAAAAGTATATTTACTGATGATGACGAACTAAAACAAAATGTTGCTATGGTATTACCATATTGTGCCATTGGTAATTTAACATTAACTCTTGGTAGTTTATCATGGACATTAGTCGGTGCACAAGGACGATACAATGTTGCAACATTCCATGGCTGTGTTGGAAGGTACGTCATGTTTACGCTTTACTTTTTACGTTACCTATACCTCAGGTTTACGTTTTACGTAATACTACGCTCGTTCAATTGTAGTCCCTACCTGTGCCACGCATTCTCATTTTCGATTACTCTCTCTCTCTCTTTCGATTTCATCCTGCAGTCTATTCGTAACGATTCCTTGTGCTTGTGTTTCAATATTTTATTTTAAATGGGGACTACCAAGTCTGGCTGCTAGTGTTGTTATCGGATATATGGTTTCTGGTGCGTTCAATTCTGTTACATTGCTGTTGAGTGATTGGGAATATATTTCCTATCGTGTTATGATTCGGAACGGCGCCACCGAACCCGTAGAGGATGACGAGGATGATGACGAGGATGATGACGAGGACAGCGACGTCGACGTTGGCAACGTTGGCAACGATGCTGGAGTTAATAAAAGATGGAATTTATTACAATACATGCGGGGTGGCAATAATAACAATGAAACATATAACGATGACGAAAAAAATGTAAGCTTTATTAGTGTCAAATCGAATCAGAAGAAGTACGCCGATGCTGATGCCGATGATGCTGATGATGCTGATGATGATGGGTCAACAGGAACAAATAACACAGAAATTACGTCTGGTGTTATTAAGAAATCATCCAGTCGGTGGTTAACCTTTGGTAGGGACCATGAAGAAAACGAATTACGGAGAGTTGTTTTAGGTCCAGGCAAACTTGGTTATACAATCCAATCAACAAAGGTAAACTATATATATGTTGCACATGACCTCGGTTGTATCTCATTTTGCTATACTTGCATTTTGCTATACTTGCTTCGCTTTGTCAGTTTTGTCAGTTATTACTCACAATTTTCTAATTCTGCTACTTCTTTTTCAAATCGCAAAGAATGGACCGATGGTCGTAGGATCCAGTGATGAATATTCAAATTTGGACGGAACCGCTGCTGTTGCAGCAAGGCAAAATAAAGGTGGCGTATCATATCGTGGATATCAAGCAAAGAATTTAACTGGACAATTATTTAATGGCGATATTATTGTTGAAATTGATAAGACACGGTGGTACGTATTATATGCATTGTTATATGATAGATTCGATTCGATTAGATTCGATTAGATTGATGAAATGCAATAGAAATCCTAATATGATCGATTCGTTATAATATAATGCTAGTATTTGCATATTGAGATTTATTTTCTACTCAACTCACATTCTCCCATTTCCATTTCCCTATCTTTTTGTACTAGTGATAAAATGAGTGGAAAAGATGTTAAAAAATTACTTAATACGAAGAGTAAACAACGTCGTCGAACTTTGATTGTGTCCCATCGCGAGGGTACAGATTTAGGCGCAGTATACCAACCAGGAATTTATGGTGCTGCTGTTCTTGCAGCATTATTAAAGACCAAAGGGAATGATGTTGACGACGAGCGTGGTACAGAGAAAGAATTTGATGACGATGGTGTTCATGGTTACTCCAATATGTCAAATCTTGGCTGGTTCGCTTAAACAAATGTGTAAAACATAGCATCGTTCGATTTGATTTATTAAATACGTTTTCCTATTATAATAATTACCATCTTAATGTATAAAATTAATTAAATACGTGTATTCATCATCTATTTCATAGATATATATCATTCAGATCAGACGAGAAAGCGTAGTGTTTTCGAAACGCTAGTTCAATAATTTCCCCTCTCCTTCGAGCAATCAGGTATTGAAAACATGAAACGATTTATGTAAGCATTCAGTCAGTCAGATATTTGCCACCGTGATAATTGTTTCCCACCCTTTACGCCGCTGCTACACATTAATTTGAAAATACGTATAGTATAAGATATATTATACTGCTGCGCTAAGCCTAGGACTAGCACGTACGAGCATTATTATATACCATACCTCTCTTTTATTTAATTCAACACTTTAAAAAAGAAACATTATTACTTTCAATTAACAATAAAATCACTTTGGGTTGGAAACAACTCAGGCGCGATGCGATTTCAACAATTTCATCGATTGAATTTGAAAGCAAGAATGACATTAATAATAGAAACAAGTCAGGCGCGATTTCTTTCACCTCATTTATTTTTACGATCCTGTTTTTGAATACGGTCGAAAAGTAAGTATCTAATTGCACTGTATAATTAAAAAAATTGTTATGCTCGTAATAAGAACAAATACCATATTGTTTAGTGTTCTCGTCACATTGTTTGGATTATTTCGTTACTAGTAGTACAATTATTAATTGTAAAAGAGAACAACAGAAAATAAAAAACTTCACAGAAATTTTATCACTACCAATCCCGTCGTGTCAGCATGTTCCGAAGGTTCCGAAGGATGTGTTAAAAAAAGGTTCACCGATTAAGATAAAAGCGCCTATTAACTCACAAAATATAATTATAATATTGCACTATACGTAGAACAGCAACATACATCGTCGCAATAGAACAAAATTCCTTCTATCAGCCTCCATTGTTGACTAAAATGAAGAAGCAAGTGAGATTTCGAGAACGAGTACTTGTATATCCTTGTAGTGACGAATCTTCATCATTCAGGATATTAAATAATAATGATAATAATAATAAGGACGAGCGTATTATTGAAACTCAGACTAACGTTTGCTGCGAGACGAATAATGTAGTGGTGAAAGAAGATGTGATGTGTAAAAGAGTTAGCGGTAATGAGCAACGTCATTACCGACGTTGTCTTAGTGCTCCTGAACAACTACAGCATGACGACGACCCAAGAGGATTGTTTACGGTGTCTCCTCTACTACTAGATCGTTCGGGTGCATTTTTGTCGCCATCAGCATCGCCATCATCGTCATCCGTATCACACAAACAAATAGGGAAGCTATCACTGACATTATCATCAAACACTACTACCGCTACTGCTGATATCTCAGCTACTGCAGCTAGTACGCTGCCAACCAAATTGTCAGAAGGTTTACACCAGCTACTACTTGTAGAACTACTAGCACGAAAAGAAAACAACAAAATCAACAACATCATTACTCATTTTCCTGACTCCATTAATAATGATGATCCTTGCCGCATACGACCGTTAGTTGATCACACTTCTTCCCAACATCATCCTCATCCTCATCCTCATCATCGTTGTCGGCGTTCTAACGATACACCTCCAGTGATGCCTGTGCGGAAGCCATTCTCAACATCAAAATCAAAATCAACTACGGGAATGGCGTTATTTGAATCTACAGTATTACAGAGCAAGATCAAGAATAAACGAAAACGATAGATATTGTATATATAGTCTTATCATCATATCTCTGTTAACAGTAGACGTGCCGTATCGTACTACATGTCTTATAAGATACATCTAGTAGCTAGTCTAGACCCCGAATGGGGTGGATAAAAGCGTTTAACATATACAATTCATGCAAGGGAACAATACGATTTTAAGTATGTCTGTTCGGAAATGTCTGTGGTGACATGAGCAATAGAAGAGCGAAGTTATTGACGTATCAATAGACGTGCATAAGGTGGGAGATACTAAAAGAATTGGCTAAGTTGCTCCTCTTCACGGGCTAGGATGTTGCCCCTAGAAATTTCACAATTGTGTGTTGAAAACTTTGCTTACTCCCCCCTAATAGCAAACTTTTAGGTCGTATTATCAAACAATTATGGATATAATCGCACATCTTTCATATATCAACTGAACAGCCAATATGCGGTCATCTTCTATCAACTAGCTGACGCTATCAACCGAGCACTTTTCGCGCGCTTTCTACCATCACCTATTGAATTTACTTAATGAATTTTTCACAGAACTTATTACAGTATGACGCACAGTCCATCCATATGGGAAATACAAAATAAATACGTGATTTGCTTCGCAAAAGCACACCCAACCTACTGTACAGTATCTGTTTCACATCGTTCTCTCTTTACTCCTACCACAAAATCATACATCATTATCTTCACTACAATGCCATTCACTTTTCCATCAAGATTGGGGTTCCGGGGGGAGGGTAGACTCACTAGTTTCCATTCACTATTGTACCCAATCATAATTCGATTAATTTCTCCCCAGGCAATTTCACCCAAAACTCCACACCTGACAATCAAGTTACAGTTTGCATAGCATAGTATTACTGGTCCTTTTATTGATCTACTAGAAGGGAACCCATTACCATGGGTTGTATTTGACAAGTTTTATTTACCTTAAATAATTAATTTGTATGTGTGCTTTGTACCTAACAACTAAGAACCAGATCTATTTTGTCAGTGAGGTCTGTCAATTTCTTCACATATTAAAAACAGTTGATAAAGTGATTCACACAAGTTAGTTTGAAAATCCCTGGATTGAAATCTAGGGTGGAAAGTATTTCCCCCCACTTGATTTCAGACATGTATTAGAGTCGGTTCGTTCAACCACTAGGACTGGGGTCCAGTTGTGGATCGATCTGCTCATTGGAATAGAATTCCATGCCGGGTGGGTGGGAGGTATTTTAAACTTTCTTAATCTATATTAGAGGTTGTTATTTTGGTAGCTCAGTTGTTCCACGAATAAAACAGATTTGTGAGCCTTTTGGGCTGTTTTCTTTTGGAAGGTGTTTTGCTTTCATTTGCTGGATCTTTTCATTTTTCATATTTTCTTTTTCAAATCTTCTCTTTCAGATCTTCACTTTCCTATTTCGCGCTACCAGTTTAGCGCTACCAGTTTCGCGCTACCAACAGGGGCATGCGCTTCACTTATAAGTAGGTCCAAAGCTTGGTTCTAGTTGGTTAATTGAAATTGAAATCAAAGGGTTGATTAGTTAAAGCGCTGGAGAAGAAGTACTAGTACAAAAAAAATAATGAAATTCTCAACGAAATTAGAAAAACGCACAGTCAATAAATAAATGACTTCCTTCCATCCTATAAATTAGGAATTACGTACGTGTATTGTTCCGCAGTTTGATCTACAAGGACAAACGATAATGATGTATCATTAAATAATTGATTGAAGAATGATAAAACTTCTAAATTACAGTTGTTATTGTTGTTTTGTTGTTTAGCCAGATCCTTCGCTCCATATTCTACCATAGTAATAATTTAAATAACCACGATTTGAACAACCACAATTGTATAAAACGCAAAGCATCACATCCCAAACACATTCAACCACAATTGTTATACAATACAATACGGAACGCATTCAGATAATATTATATTATACTATATATACTATCAAATAGAGATCATGGTTTCATCATTATTATCGAGACCCTTGTCGTTGTCGCCATCGTTCCTACTGCTGACGTTAGCGGTACTATGTAGCTATGAATCAAATTCAAATATATTCGTTACAGCTCGAATCAATAATCATAATAGTAATAGTGATAATAATAATGATGGTCTGAATAATATCGATGATAAAACGATACCTCGTGATTTGTCTGACGGAACAACAATGACAACTACACCTATTGGTGGATTAGGTGTACTATGGGATATGGATTTTCCAACATTTGAATTTGAAGCAATTGCAACAAATAATAATAGCATTGAGAATAGTGACTGGAATAGTAAATTTCGTCTAACGTATACAGTGAATGATATGATTGAAGATACAATGTTTAGTGCTACGTGGTGGACAGCACCAAATTGTAAGGCCGGTGGTGTACCATTAGAACAATATGGTATTGGTTATGAATTTGAATATGAAAGTGATGACCAGCCACCAGGTGATGGTTCATCAACACGTGAATTTACTGTTGCATTCCGTTCTGCACCAAGTAAGTGTTATTGCTTTATTGCTTATCTGTTTTGCTTTGTACAATTGTTATTGCTATTGTTATCGTTGCATTATTACACCACACCGGATCGGATCGGACCGAACCGTACACTTCGCACACAAATTACACTACTTTATTAATGTAATCACCCCCTTTGGCAAATAATCGAATCAATCTCCACGTATTCCTCACACACCCTATTTTCCTTTCATCTTACAACGCAACACAACACAACACAACACACACACATTTTACTACGCTAACTTTAACTCCATAAAATAAATAGGTGTAAGCGAAAATCTGGATGTTTATACAGAGGATTATTCAAAAGGTGATGCAAGACGATATGCAGTATTAGAAGTATGTGTCCGTGCATCACTCAAGACATTATCTGGTGTTGAAATTAATTATATTGAAAGTTTATTAACATTAACTTATGACTTTCAAGGTGGTTTTTTTGTTATAGATGCATTTGATGTATTACCACCTGTTGGTACGTTATGATGCATGTGTAATCGTGTCAACAATGAAACAATGCCTCGCTTCGCCTCGATCGCCGTATCATCTCACACTATCCCTTTTTATGCTTCTTAATCCTCGATTTACACGACACTGTACTGCACTATACTACCCTACACAATACGTAACTAACAGCTCAGGTAATGAATTTAGAACTGGGTGATATTGTAAAATCATATTTTTGCATACCTGGTAATAAACGTATTACACAAGGAACTGTTATACAAATTTGTATTGAACCATTACCATCCGCAATATTAGATGGTTTTCGAATAACAGCTGTTGAAAGTTTGTTTTATGAAAAACCAACTGCTGAATTATATCAAGATGCTGTCATTAATCGTAAACAAACAACAACAAATGAATTAAGTGTATTAATTTGTCCTGTTGGTGCCAAACAATGTATAGTCCAGACGATGTTGTACGCTCGATTTTATGCATTTGAGGAAGAAATTGTTGCTCGAGGTACTGTTACATTTCAATTTGGTGAAAATGATGGTACTATTGGTGCTGTTACTGATGATGATGATGATGGAACTCCTGCTTGTGTTGGTATGGAATGTAATAATAATGCTGAAGATCAAGATTTAGATCGAGTAACTGATGATGATAGTATTATTTATATCGATGATAAATTTGTTGACACTGATGATGTGATTATTGCTACTGATCCTCCTAGTAATCCTAATCGTCGACAACTTCAAGTTCAAGTTCAAGTTCCACGTAGTCGACGTCACTTACAACAAAGTCAAACTGGTATTGATCTGAATGAATTACCAAATGTACTTCCCATATCTGAATTTGCATTACCATTACTAATTTATGCTGATGATGATGGCAATGGAACTAATAGTAATAATACTAATGCGTCCACAAAATATGGTTTTGGTAAACGATATACACCATGTTTCTTAGGACATTGTGGTTTATCATATTCCTTAGGTGCAACGATTGGTATTGGATTTTTATTACTTTTGAATTGTATTGTTATTTTTATCATGATACGTCAATTTCCATACTTTCAAGGGAAACGATTTTATATTCTATCGTAAATTAAAGCTAAACTAGTACTAATAGTAAGAATATTATTTATACAATAAGTGAAGCGCATGCACGCCCCTTGTAGCGCAAAACTGGTAGCGCGAAATAGGAAAGAGAAGATCTACTGAAAGAAAAGATTGTGTAGATGACAACAATCACTTGCGACATACAGTATGAGGCCATCCATTGAAGAAACATGGAGAACACATCGATGGGTTCTTCGTGTACAGTACTTGCTTTCTTTCTTGCTGTATCTGAAGTCAAGACACAATTCTTTGCTTGAACGAATGAAACCGGTCTCGTGTCTCTAACTTGAAAAGTGATCTTACAATCCTTCTTAGCAAAACTCAGTAGATTTTTGTTGTTAAAATGCGCAGAATGACTATTATGTAGTTGTATGTATGCGTAGCGGTTCCTGTCACTCGTTCTTGTTGGTACAGCTATTCAAGAATACTACAGTATAAAATCTATATTTGCTAGTAGGCTATATATATATATAATTATAGTAGTAGTATACTGCACTGTACTGTAGATTAGATTAGAAGTTCTTTATAAATATATTTAGTATTTATTATTTTATCAATAATCGTATACATCGTCGTATTGCGATTTATTATGTAATTTAAGTATCTTCTTTTGATGTAGTTGAACTTTCTTTTTTTGTATAATGTGTTTTATTATAGATGGTGTCATCGTAATTGAGGATAATCTTCTTCTTAGTATTCCTGCACCTTCTTGTATTTGAGATGATGATTCTTTTCTCATTCTATCTATTTCGTTTTGACCATACCACAAATCAGATTTTTCTTTTGAATTTTCATATAGTTTCGGTATTTCTTTTATATGAGCAGAACGGAATTGAACACTTTTTGTTGTTGTATTTGTATCATGCAACTGCATTATTATTACTGTGTTATCAGTTTGATCTTGATCTTGATCGATTTTGTTTGCTGCGATTGTCATTGTCGTTGTCATTGTTCGTGTTGTGTTTCTATGTCTGCGTTGTGTTTCTGTTGTTCATATATATTGGACGACGAAGTTTTGTAGTACTGTAGTCAATGTATGTGTTTTTCTTTTGTAAAGATTGTTGTGCTTTTTTTTTGTGAGAGAAGATACCAACGTTACGACTGTTTTGTGACGGCATATCAAGTAGTACAAAGTACATAGTACGATGATTACACCGTGCATCCGCCTTTGTTCTGTAGTGATAAAAAAAGTACAAAGAAGTCCAAAGTACAGCACACTGCCTGGTTCTTCGGTTGATGATCACATACACGACAGACATTGATGCGCACGTGTAACTGTTGACACGAAAAAAAATTGCTTCGCCCTATCGCTTTTACGCACGACCGTACAATTTACCCGAACACCGATCTCTTGAATTGATTGGTTTTCCTTCACAAGCACACACAAACAAGTTCACGCAAGAAAGTTCTCAGCCATAACAAACAAGTTCACGCAGAAAGTTCTTAGTTCATGAAAAAGATTTTTTTTTGCATAAGTGAAAGATACGAGTTGATTGAGTCGAATGAGTCAAGTGAAGTCTTTTGTTTTGTCGAAGAAAGGTGAACGTACGTTATACAATATATAGAAATATAGTAGAACCTACAGTATTCTCAAAAAACAATAACAAAAAATCTAAAAATTGTACTGTCACAGAGCATTATATTATATGATATAACTTGTTATTTATTTTTGTTGATAAAGTAACACAAAACAAAACAAATCAAAACAATTCCATTCAACGTTTATTTTATCTTATATTTTCGTCTTCGTTTATATATAATATTACTTGACATTGACATTGACATTGACATTGACATTGACATTGACATTGACTAGACCTGAAATTTAAAAAAAGAATAGAATTCCATTCAACGTCGATGCTTTTAAATTTATTTTTTTAATTTATTTTCGTTTTCGTATATATAATAGTACTAGACTTGACATTGACATATAGACATCTACATTGACAGAGACAAGATCTGAACATTGGCGAATAATATAATACTATTTTACATTATTCTTGTATTATTTTCTTAAATTAAATAGTTTCATAGATTTCTTGTTCTTTTTTATTACGTGTGATAGTGGGTGTAGAGACGAGGATATTACAGACTAAATCCAGGAATTTTAAACCAGTACCAGTCACTAATAAAATTAATCCCCAACTCCAATTCCAGTCATAAGAGACTTCCATAGAATAAGAGATATCGTCAGAATTGTTGTCACCTACTGCATTACCTTCTCGATCATAGTAGATATAATATGCTTCATTCTTATTATCATCTTGATTGTTCATAAATGATTTATTATTAAAACATAACAAGTACACACTGGATAGAATAATATTGAGATTCAATAAAACAATGACTATACCAAGTATAGTGAGTGTATTCTTGACACAATTACTATCATATCCAGAATACATTCGAATTTGTGTCATAAAGAATGTTGGAACAAATAATGAGAGACTAATTAAAATTGAGATAATACTATTCATACTAAAATAATTATAATTATTACAATCGGATTGTCCTGAATTGAATAAATATGGATTGTTATTGTTATTGTTCTCGTTATCGTTATCATTACATAATTTCTTATAACCAATCACACTTTGTTGATTTTCAATACCAATACCACTGAATCCGAAATAAATGGTATTACTTGTACTACTAGTGATTGTTGCTGCGGGTTGTGTTGGGAATACTGTTGTTTCAATGATATTGATTTCAAACAATGAGGATTTACACAGTAAAAAATATTCCAAACTGATGGATAATGCCGCGTAGGCCGACAATAATACTGCCATTATATTACATAAAAAACCAAAATGTAAGATATAAAAACGAACTAATTCATTTTGCTTCGGATTAGTAGTAGTAGTATTATTATTACTTGAACTACCACTATTACTATTACTAGTACTAGTACTAGTACCAAAACCAATTGCACCAAACCAACGACAACATACATTTGTTTCAAATAGAACAGGAAAATATCCAACTATTGGTGAGACCCAACAACATGGATTGGGTGGTCGTTCATTTTCATTATATTTCGATTGTCCATGAATACGATCCATTAACCATTTATTATTAGTAGTATTACTTGTATTTGAATTATTTGTAGTATTTGTATTATTATTTGTATTATTACTTGTATTTGAATTGTTTCTATTGTTTGTATTATCATTTGTATTGTTTGTAATATTATTTGTATTCTTATTTGTGTTACTGGTCCTACTATTCACCATATTCGCACTCGCATTCGCCATATTACTGGAATTTGAATTTGGTTGTGGTTGTGGTTGTGGTGGAGAAGATTGAAGTGGAGGAGGAGGATAGTTCTTCTTCGTCGTGTACTAATAGCAGTGGAGGATGGTAAGATTTCTTTGCTTTGTATCTGCTGCGTTGTGTGTTTGTGTGTTTGTGTGTTTGTGTCTGCTGCGTTGTGGTGCTACAGTACAGTATACAAGTATGATTTAACTTTGCTTGTCTTTCGTAGCGAGAAATAATTTTATTTTCTTGTGCAACAACCATACACGGTAAGTTAATATTATGTGCGTGTTGTCTGTCGTCGACAATTTTTTATATACGGAAGTTTTATATTTTATATACGGTTACGAGACAAGACTCAATCAATTAATTTGTCGAGAAAGCAAGAACGATATTTTTTCCGCGAAATAATATTTTAAAATTGACTGACCGACTGACTGACTTCACTCCCTCACTCCATTCGATATTTAAAAAATATCCAGCTAAGTAAGTTGAAATCCCAGCATCCTCATGCTCGTGACTTGTTCATGAATGAATCAATCGAATCCACGTTTATTTTCGCGCAACAAATCGACAACGCAACAATCATTACACGGTTCTTTTTGTCGTCAAGAAATCAAGCCACGTTGCAAATATACTGATCGTGGTGATGATAATCTGAAGGTGGTTGTTTGTCGACATACTGTAGTCGAATACTATTTATTAGGATGACATATTCTACTAGAAGTACTAGAAGTATACGTGAGGTGGTTATATTTTATAGATAGTATTATAGCACAGTATATATTGTATAATTGTAGTCCTACTCTCTACTCGGCACTACTTCGGCACAGCCAACTGTTCTCGTAGTAGCAGACCTCATCATCAGTACTATTGCTTGATGATGACAAGGATGCCATATCATCATATATGATTGACGATGTACAAGATATTGCATCATCAAAGAAAGGACGTGATATCGAATAACAATCATTATCATCATCATCATTATCATTATCATTGTTATTGTTATTGTTATCGTACGTATTATCGTGCGGGTGCGTCGTCGTGTTATTACAATGCTGTGCTTGTGCTTGTTGTGCGTATAGTGCTTCTGACGAATCCGATGACGACGATTCATAGTTATCAGGACGTATGATAGTAGTTCCGAAGGGAATTTGATTATTATTATTAGGTGTAGGAGTAGTCCTATATGTCGAGAAAGGATTAGTACGTTTTAATAACGCCGACACAGATAATTGTGTCGTCTTATTGGTGTTGTATTTCTTCTGTTGGTTTGAATACCTTTTCGTTTCCATTCCGACGACGACGGCTTGTGTTTTATTGGTAGATGAGGAGGACAACGTAGTACAAGCCATTAATTCTTGTTCCTTTTTGGTGAAAGGAATAGGAAATTCTTTTATAAGCTTACGACTTACAGCCGATTGTTTCATAGATTCCATAAGTACTTGCATACTATTATTGATCATGGATTGTTGATCAATAATTTGTTCCTGTTGTACTTCCATTCTTTCTCCCCTGTCTCTCATTGATGTTCGATGATCATTATTAAGACCGATGCTGGTGGGTAATACTGTAAAAAAATTGGAATCACGATCTTGTTGTTGTTGTTGTCGTTGTCGTTGTCGTTGTCGTTGTTGTTGTCGTTGTTGTTGTTGTTGTTGCTGTTGTTGTTGTTGTTGTTGCTGTTGTTGAACAGCAGCAGCAGCTGATGATGTTTCTTGAATATTAAATCTTGCATTTTGTATGCCATTAAGTGATTGTGACATCATTCCTTGTTGTACGATGCGTTGGTATTTATCATCATGAATGTTATTCATGGATGATGCTGTAAAAAAATTGGTATCACTATATTGTTGTTGTTGTTGTTGAACGGCAGGAGCTGATGATGTTTCTTGACTATTAAAAAATCTTGCATTTTGCAGGCCATTAAGTGATTGTGACATCAATCCTTGTTCTACGATGCGTTGGTATTTATTATCATGCATGTTATTCATGGATACCGATAATCGATTCTCCTGTACGTACATAATCTCTTCCATTTTGACAGTTTATAGTTTGAAAATGTTGTGTTTTGATTGATTGTGTTGATTTTTTTTTTAATGTTTCACAGTTCAAAATTCAGACTAATTAGCTAATTAGACTTGTGAAGAGATTATTAGTAAACGTCACACTATGATGAGTAAAGTTACAGAGTAGTAAGTCGCGTTTAAATTATGAGTATTGACATTATGAGCGCGCACGATTTGACAAGACTCTCTAATTTGGATCGTGGAAACCGATTTTTTTTGTCGAATTGAGTCCTATTTTACACTCCACGCGAAGGCTACCAAAGCCTTTCGATAGGTCACCCGGCGCGAAAATTCAAAGAAACATAATATTTGAGGGATGTAACGCACCAAAGTTTGACGTGCAGGTCTCAAATAGTCTTTTATATTTAACTTTTATACTGATTACAATTCACAGGTAGAAATTGTACTGAAGTGCTTTAATCGCATTTGTTGATTATTTTTGATGTGCAGGTCTCAAATATTAAAAAAGAAAATACAACTACAGTGCTTTACTCGCATTTGTTAGTACTGTACCATAGTGCTTGCTCATCACAAGACACATGCATCATGATTTTGACTACTGCAGTAGATACTGCATTCTTTTGTCAATACAATAATAGATATGCTGCATTCGCAAGCGAGTCGTCGAGTCCGTTGATTCTTGCTTTTGAAAGCAATTACATTTATTCTTTGTTTTCAGCTTTCGGTGAGATGTGCCGACGAAAACACGCTTTTACGTTACGTTATGTACTTTTAGCATTAATTTGTTGTTCTTTCGAAAGTGAGAGAAAAATCATACAGTACGGTAGAAGGATCGTTCCATTCCATTCCATTCCATTCCATTCACAACAGTACAGAACGCAGTATAGTACAGTAATGAAGCAGCTTAGCATAGCACTACACCGGCCGGATCGTGTGTTGAGGGACTTATACGAAGTAAAGAAACGAAAGATAGATACAAACTTATATTATGAATAACTAGGTCCTTTTGCTTCTTTATTATTATTATTAATAGATTTTGACATGATATTGCTTTCTTTTTCGTACAAATATTATATTGACTAGACAACAACGTTCAATCACTGCAGTATCTCTCCCCTCTCTACAGTAATTATTATCTAGTCTTCTCGTCCATTTGACTTTAACTAACTAGCTTAACCTATAGTTTAACTCAGTATCGTTCACTTCTACCTGATCGTGTTGATCTTTCTCGTGATACACGTCTTCTTGTAGGTCGTCGTTGTCCTTGCTCTTCATGATTTACACGTCCAGTAAAATCAATAGAACGTGATCCACTTTGGACACTATTACTACTAGAATATGATGGTTCCTTCCTGCTTGATGATGGAAAATTATTTTGATATGCTGATTTTGATGACTTTGTTGATCTTGATGACTTCATTGATTTTGATGACTTCATTGATTTTGATGAATTAGTTCTAGTTAGTCCTGTTCTTGAACGTGATGGTGTTGGATCAATTCCTGCATTATTAGGACGAAAACTTCGTTGTGAGCATTGTGATCTCGACGACGAACCTCCTCCTCCTCCTCCTCCTCTTTCACTTTGAATGTCAATCATACCAATAGGTGGATTATATACACTACCACTAAATGAATGATTTGAATTATTCATCATCATCATACTGTTCGGATCTTGGTACTGTTGCTGTTGTTGCATCATCATCATATTATGTTGTTGTTGTTCAATACCAATAGCATCTTCCAAATCCATTGGTACACCACCATATTGCTGCTGATGCTGTTGCTGTTGCTGTTGTTGCTGTTGCATCATCATCATATTATTACCGTCTTGTTGTTGTTGCTGTTGTTGTTCTAGATCCATTTCCATTTCATACTGTTGCTGGTTTAATTCTTGTTGTTCTAGAAACATTTGTTCTTCTTCATGAAGTTGCTGTTGCTGTTGTTGTTGCTGCATTAATTCAAATTCATATTGTTGATTGTCTTCCATTTCAGCAATTTGTTGTGCCATTAATTCACGTTCTTTTGCTAATTTTTTCATTGATTTTGCCATCTTCTTCTTTTCTACTGCTGTTTGTTCTAATTCTGATTCAAGTGATTCTTCAATTTGCCTTGCCTTCCTATTTGCTTTCTTAAGCTTGTATTCTGTTTCCTTTTTAGATTCAGCTAAATTATTTAACTTCTTGGTAGAAACACGACTTTCGAATCTTGCATTTATTGCTGCACGCTCTGCCCGTTCAAGTTCATCTCGATCATTATTGTGTCGTGATCGTGATCGTTGGCGTTGGGGTAGACGACGACTTGATTTGAAAACACGATCCCTATCACTTCCCCGATCACATCTACGATCACCTCGTCGTGTACTTCTACTTTCTGATGAAGTTGACTTCGTTGATACAGATCCTTTCTCCCTATTATTATTCTTATTATTATTATTCCTGTTCTTACTTGATGAACGATAAGAAGGATCACGAGAACGATTAGAATGACTTGAACGACCAGACCCACCACTACCACTACCACTATTATTATCACTATCACTATCAGAACTATCATTATCACGTGATGACTTCTTCTTTTTTTTCTTTTTCTCTTTTTCCTTTTCCTCCTTCTCCTTCTTCTTTTTCTTCTTTTCCTTATCCTTCTTCTTCTTTTTCTTATCACTATCATCTGAATCGTCTGAATCACTGTCAGAATCACTGTCAGAATCATCGCCCGATTCAATATCCTATAGGTTGTAACATAGGTGCAGTAAGATACAAAAATGAGGAGGTGTAAAACAAAAAAGTTAAATTAGACGGAAACGAATATAAGCGATGGCATAAATGAAATGGAAGAAATATATTCTCGATGATACAAGGAAGAGAGAGAGAGAGAGATTCTATTTGAATATCGTTCAGGGATACGGAAAGGCGGAAGAAGGGAGAAAGTGTGCAGAGCAGTAGAGAACACTGGTTGGTTGTACGGTGCAATATACAATATATATGGCGGCGATGATGATGATGATGATGCTGGAAGAAGAGAATCAAATCAGATCGAAACAAATCAATCTGCATTTTTTCCTTTTGGTGTCCATCCCATCCGTCTCTCCATCAAATCAATCGTATACTGTACTATACTGTACTGTACTATGCTGTACTGTAATGGTCTGTCCGATATGGACGATGACGATAACGATGTATGATCGACGATATCCCCGAACAGAAGATTTTAAAGTCATATACGCAAAACGAATAAATCGCTTTTTTGCGATGGATGGAACCTAGGCATAACTAGCGACGATGTAACTCTTTCTTTCTCTCTCTCTCTTTCTCTCTATCTCTGTATGCGTATGTGAATGCGTAGGTCTTATCTTTCTGCGCAGAACTGTTTATGTCTTGTCTTGCGTTACGTTGCGTTGCGTGGTATTGCAGTAGATCCCTCTCGTCGCTCAATCATTCTCATTGTATATATCTCTATCTCCTTACTCTCTCCTTACTTTATCAAACACACACACGCACACACACACACACTTATACACACACGCAAATAAGTAAACGAATAAAGTTACGTACCTTTTTGCCTTTCTTGTTCTTTTTCTTCTTATTTTTTTCTTTACCATTTTTCTTGACACTAGTAGAATCACTAGTAGTATCACCAACTTTAATATTCACCGCCACCATACTTTTAGCATTTCGACGTCGTGATCGACAATATAAATAGATACATAATAATAATACTAATAAACCACCACAGGAACTACCAATAATAATGATCATTGTAGTTGTAAAGAATCCTTCATCGTTTGTCGTTACTGTCCCCGCTGCTTCTGGTTGACCACCCATAACACGATCACATCCATACCATTCACAGGTCTTATCACCAATAGAATACTTTGTTAACCATGTTGTATCAAATTGACAACCAATATACAATTCTTGTTCCGCAACACAACAACAGGAATGTGGACCATCCTTAATTGGTGACCATGGTTTGCACGTTCGATAATTTGCTTCTAAACATATTTCCGGATCAGTGGGTGGTTTAAAGGCTAAGGTGGATCGGAAGGCATTTTCAGCATTACTTGGAAATTCGTCCGGATAGGTATTTATATCAATACAGGCTGCACATGTTTCTGCATCACCTGTGACACAACTAATTGCACCTTCTAATTCTGTATCACAAACCATAATAAAATACTAATATAATACTGTACTTGTACTTTGTCTTGTCTCTCTCTCTCTCTTTCTTTGTCTCTCTCTCTCTTTGTATTTCTCTTTTTGTCTGTATCTCTTTCAATCTCTCTATCGCTTGGTAAATAACCGCCCTTTTATATTTTACAAATGGGATTGATGACGAGTTGTGTCGATAGTAGTTACAGTCTTCTTTGATGTGTTGCTATTTGCTATTATTTGCTCTTGTGCCTACTATACTGTATGCGTTTGTTGTTTGCTATTTGCTATTATTTGTTGTGCTGTGTGTTGCTCTTGTGCCTACAGTTCTATAATAAATACGTGTGTACGTGTGTGTGTGTTACCTGCTTATTGTTGATGTGCGGTGTTTTGTTGAAGTAAGTTTCAATACCGTAGGACCGATATAAAGTAGTAAGTCTAGAGTCGTAGTAGTGTCAGTGTCAGTGTCAATGTCAATGTCAATGCGTACAGTACTAGTAGCGTAGTGCACACCTAAAGAAGAAAGGCGATGGCAAAAGAGATAGTAGGGAGAGTGAAGTGAGGGAATACAGTAGAAAAGTCACAATACAATACAGTCGATGGAACACAACAACCAATACACAGTAGTAAAGTGACAATTAATAATAAATAATAAGAATACAGTAATGAATTACAGTACAGTAGAAGATAAATACCGTATGATAAAAAAATGAAAATACATAGGCTTGATATAAATTCTTTAATAAAGAGAAGACATAAATATACCGATAAAATGACTATAAATCAATGTAACGTTATGTAAATCAAAAGAATGTGAAAGTGTTAATGATCGAATGAATCGAAATCGAATCATAAAAGTAGCACAGACGATGTTCTGACGACTTGATTAATTATATAGGAATGATAATTTAAATATATACCCAACAGGTTTACAGCGGCAGAAAGACATTTCCATTACACCGAACCTGAACTGGTGGGACTCAACTTCATTTTTTTATACACTACAAATAAGACTACGTAAATAGAAATCAGGCCGCCCCCCCCCCAATTGAGAGTAATCGGTTAAACAAGTTTCGATATAAAATAAATACGTCTTTCTTGTAAAAAACGCGTGTAAATTTGCGCGATTGGGTTTACACGAAACTACGCGACGCGATTACTATCAATGCCAATATAAGAACTAAATCATGTCCAAAAGTTTTATTAGTATTTGTTAGTCTAGTATGTTATATCAACTTTAGCATCATATATGCGCACCTGAAAAGTCTTTTTTTTTGGAAAATTAAACCATGAAGTTTACAATTGATCTATTGGATGGAGTGCTATTATATTCCTTGGTCTCACAAGGCTACAAGCATCTCATAGTGTAGGCTCACACACAGCACACATCATTCTTTTATGAGATATCTTGTTCTGGACACAAAGCAGGGTAGAACTTCCAGGGAAATGCTTTTTTTTGGTCAGCGAGAGTTCCTCTAACTTACCATGTGTGTGAAAACTATTGATCATAAAATATGTGGTATGCACTCCCTCAGTTCATGCAAACATTCCTGTTACGATGACGAGCATTTAACACACAATGTTACTAGTTAATTTGTTGCGGCTATTATTTTTGCTAGAAGAACTTTTTCCGGAAAATAAAATCATGGAACCCATTATATGCTTAATATTTATATGTATGCAGAACAGTGGGTTTGATCAGGGGTTCACTTTCTTCGTCAAGGACCAAAAACCAATAAATACCCTATTTTAGCTAAAATCCACCTAAAATAATTTTGCACGAGATGTAGCATATGAACCAGAAGCCCCAATGGTTTCGGCTTTAGGTGCATTAGTTTATTTTATGAGTATTTGTGTGAAAATACAGCCCACAGTGATTTTTTTAAGTACGGACCTTGACTGCTTTTTATAATGAGATATTTTTGAAAACAGGGGTAAACTGCAATTACATCCCAAAAAATGGTGGGTTGGGATGATAATGGTTTCTATCCACAAGTAATAGTGTATGAGGACCTTGCCTAACCCTCCTATCACTTTTTCGTATGTTTGGTTGAGGAGGGAAGTAGATTTGGCTGTGGTAGGTTTGCACTCAAATCAGTCCTATTTTGTAGCAAAAAATACATACATTATAATATCTTCAACTCAGTTGACTGAACCCTAAAATCATTGTTCTATGTAAAAATAAAACCTCTGAACCATAATTAGAGCATTCGCTATTGTGCATCACAATAGTGGCATAGCACAAAACAACTTCAATTGCACCAAGATAGCCATAGTCTAGCAAGATTGAGCATGGTAGGGTAACTGAAAGAAAGATAGGAAGGTAGGAAGGCAAGAAGTCATGAGACAACATATCAACTACAAGAAACAACAGCTAGTACAGTGTATGATGAATGAAATAACAGCAGCAGCAACAATAGAGTATGAACATAGGATGAACATAGGATGAACATAGGATGAACATAGGATGAAGCAATGACATCAAGTTGAGGGGCAGTTGGAATGAAATGACTAGTAGTTTTACACATCACACACATTACAAATCATAGGTAGGTATGCACACACTCTGCACCAAGCCATCATTTCGAATCATCACCACATGTAGAGGATAGCTAGTAATGGACAGAAATGATAGGGACAATGAGAGGTTGTGATGAGAGAGAAAGAGAGATAGAAAGCTCTCTCTCAGAAAAACAAGCACACAAACACACAAACACATACAACTATACACACACACACACACACACACACACACATAAAGTGAAAGAATGAGAGGGTATGATGAGAAAGAGAGAGAGAGAGAGAGAGAGAGAGCCTGCTCTCAGAAAGACAACCACCATACACATGGCATGCACCACACACATATGGAAACAAACACACACCTGCAAAAAGATACAGAGAGAGAGAGAGAGAGAGAGAATGAATATTAGTGAGAGATTCAGAGGATGCGAGGAAGGGCCCTATCTGCACAATAAATACACACAAACAAATGCTACTATTAGGTAGATAGAATGAGAGAGATGTGCATCAGGCTAATAGATGACAGTTCAGAAAGGGTGAGGACAAATAATAGCAAGACACACATATGCCAATATAGTAGAGAGAAAGAAAGAGAGAGGGTGGCAGAATAATAGAAGGAAAAAAAATCAATTATAATAGAGAGGATGAAATAGATAGAGCGCTCTACGCAAACAAACAGCAGTAGAAGACCAATATCAAAATCCACAAACTCTCACCTACCTACCGACCGCATAATGGGTTGTGGATACAAATGTATGATTCCAGTAGGCATAGGCAGACCCCTTCTACACAATCTGTTTCAAGATACACAAACAAGACAAGGCATGGAAGGTCAAGGAATTGAATCCAAATGCATAATGCACACATGCATGCATGCTGGAATGTACATATGATATGTGGTGGATTCATTCTAACACCACATATTGTAGGATGGCACGCAGGCACCTGCCTACTTATCACCACATGTAGCTTGAAAGTTAGGCAGGTTGGCACTTAATCATGGATCCACAAACCTAACCATCAGCGCAAGAACCACTAAAGATGTATTTAAAGCAATACTACTGATGATATGTGTACATACATTATTTGTTTGAGAAAGAGAGAGCATAATAGTGAGATAGTAATGAGGGGGAGGGGGGGGGGGTCTCAAAAAGGTAATATGTAGCAGTAGAAAGAGTTGGGGTGAGATAATGAGAGAGTAGGAGAGAGAGCATAATTTTGAGAAGGATTAGACATGCATGCATACTAATGGTTAGATAGATAGATAGATAGATAGATAGATAGAGAGAGAGAAAGATAGAGAGAAGAAAAGTGAGAGAATCATAGTAGGATTGGAGGCAGGAGAGGCTGTGTGTGCTCTATTAATAACACAAACAAACAAACAAACAAACAAACAAACAAACATATACACACACACACACACGCACACACATGAAATGCCTATTAATTAGAGAGAAAGAGAGAAGAAGAAAGAGGAAGAAAGAGAGAGCTCTACACAAACACATCCATCCATCCTAATATTAGGCAGAAAGAGATAGGTAGGGTGGGATGATGAACAAACAACACTCCTTGAGGTAGGTATCTCAATATCATCATATAATGTTTAGTTGGAATCTATTGTTTTCAGGTACACAGAAAGGTAAAAGACAGAAGGAAAGTCAAGGAGAAAAAGAGTGTTCAATCTACACAGTGTGTGTGGTGTGTGATTGTGTGTAGTAGTACAGTACAGTACAGTGCAGTACAGTGGGCTATGGGTGAAAAGTTATATTATCTGATCTTATTTTATCTGGAACCTTTTTCTTTTTTCGCTTTTGGTAATTTCATACTAATTATTGTATCATTTCGAATAGTTTTCATCCGACCATTAATATTAATGATAGTAAATTCATTATCATAGGATACTAAACGACCTTCAATAGTTTTTTGTTTTGTTTTTGCTTTCTTGACCGTCTTTTTATCAATTTGTTGTATCAATACTACAAATCCTTTATAGACATTTAATATTTGTGGATTCGTTCTAATTAAGATCATTAAATCATCGGAGACACCTGGTGTTGTTACTTCAATTGAATGTACTTCCGCTATTGCTAAACCAATATTAATAATTCCATTATTATCGTCGTCCTCATCCACATTGTCTTCGTCATTATTGTCATCCTCGCCGTATTTTTTAGGAGGATCTAACATTCTATTAATTGTTCTTGCTAATAATGCTATATCAATTGCACCACGTGCATTTTCATTTACCGGTTCTTCTGCTAGTTGTTGTTGTTGTTGTTCGTCTTTGTTGTTTTCGTTATCGTCGTCGACGGCATCATCATCATCACCAAAAAGATCAGCTGTTACATCATCAGTTGTTGTTTCATTATCATCATCCACATCTTCGTCTGCATCCGCTTCTATTGTTATTTCATTTTCTGCATGTTCAATTGGTATTGCTGATAATAATACATCACCATGTACAGTGACAATAATACTTCCGGCTTTCCATTCAATATCTAATTTATTATTTTTTATAATGTCTGTACTACCGGCGGCGGTACTACTACTACTGATTTCAGTATCAGTTCCATTCTCATTACTTTCAGTGTCAGTGTCAGTGTCATCCAATACCATACCACATTCAATAGCAGCTTCACGAATTATACGTTCACCAAATTCTTTATACCCATTTGGTAATGCATGTAAAATTTGTAATTGTGATTGTCGTCGGTGTTGTTGTTGTTGTTGTTGTTGTCGTTGGTGGTGGTAAATATTATTATTATTGATATTGATATTGATATTGTTATTGGTTGTGAAGGCTTCTACGATGCTCGGTAACGCGCATGCTAGAAATGTAAACGCAAATGCAAATGCAAATGAGAATGAGAATGACGACGACATTCTTTTGCTTTTTATAATAATATTCTAGTCTCTCTTTTTTGTTTTTGTTTTTGTTTTTCGTTTGTCGAATAGTAATTATTAATACGTCAATACGGTAGGCGGGATTTTTGTTTTTGTTTTATTTTCTTTCTGCCTATCCGCTCGCTGTATACAATTCCCACAAGTTACGGTTGTAATGTACCGTACTTACTTGGCTACTCTTGTGTATGTATGTATGCTTGATGGCATGGAATGGAATGGAAAGGCATGTGCATGGCAAGAAAGGAATTTGGAATGATCCAGATTTTTAGATGATTCGATTCATTCATCATGCATGCATGCATCATGAATGAATGATGCAAGTCCGATGTGAAAAAGATAGGACCTTCGTACTGTATATTATTTATTTGAATGGTGGCCTTTAAAAAGCGTCGTCTGTGCGTCTGTCAATCAACGATAAATCCAACCATTCATTACCACGTAAAAAGCACTTAGAGAATTTAACCAGTAGAAATCACTGGTTAGAGAACTGTGAATGAAAATTAATTTTCCAATGATAATTACATGCTAAATTACGTATGTATAATTAATCACCAGTAAATTACATGTGTATATTTGGAATAAAGGGTTCCTGGACATTTTAATTTAAGAAGCAGAAACACTAGTAAAAGAACTGTGAATTTAAGTGAAAATGGCAAATTAAGATAGCATATGTTGTGTTGTTCTCATTTTGTCTCTCTTTTATAATTTATTTCTATTTTTTGTTCTAGTAATACAAGAATAGCAGAAGCGACGATCACAATAACAACAGCAGCAAAGCTAATAGTAGTAGTAGTTATAAAATTGAATTGGCATCGTCGGAAGCACTAAAACACAACCTACGATCGGTGTACTACTGTTACCCTAATTACACAAATAGACTTCCTCGCCATCAATCGAAGTAGTTGCCATAGATATTTATACTACCTGTTCCTCCAAAAACAACATCATCATCTAATTCATAATTGTATTAGTTTGCTTCATCCTCATTCCAATCCTTAAAGATTACATTACTATACCGGTCCAAACAATCCGAACCGGATGAGAATTTAACATATTCTCCTCCTTCAGTAGAATACACTACAAAAACGGAACATTTTTCATTTGAATCTTCTGGTAATACCATCGAAACTTCATTGATCTTGTAAATCGAATTGGCTTCAGCATTAGTGATAGTATCAATATTAAAACCGTAACTTGTTCTGTTGGCTGCACAAATGGTGTATTGTACTCCTCTATTATTACTACCAGTAGAAGTAGTAGTAGTAGTAGTAGTATCATCATCGACAACGTAATGGTAAAATGCAACAGAAGATGCATTATTGGCACCAGACGAGTCATCGTTAACACACTGTTCGATAACGTCGGGACTTGGGTCAAGACTGTTACCATCACAAAAAATGACAGAGATAAAAAGGATTAGAAGGACACTCGATAGAAGAATATCCATCTTTGTATATTTTGATACTGTTTTGTTGTTGTTAATGTTTAGTGTGTTGATTGTTTTATTGTTAGATTTCGATTCTGTGAGTACATATTAAATTCTACTCCTCTAACCTTATTATTTATAAATTTACGTTGGATATCTAAAAATGTTCTTTATTCGTGTTTTGGTTCCTGAACGCCTGAACCTGTTTGGATTACTACTTCCTCCGTGCACCACTAAGTGACAGCGTACTGTCGATTGGAATTATTAGAGATTACAAACTGGTTGAACCCTTAAAAAGCTTCGCTTTTTTTTCGTACATTTCGCATTTTGTTGGTAGATTTTAAGGGTTAAACGCACTTTTATCCTTTAATAATTCGAAGCGATAGCAAACAGTCACTTACCGGTGCACGGAGGAAGGACTCTTCTCAGTTCAACCATTAATATTTCGTTTTCATTAAACAACCGATTACTATCTATATAAATATCTGTTGTAATGTATCGTTGGACGTATTAATCGTCATAATATTATTGTTGCTGTTGTCATCACCAGTGATATTATTATTAGGAGCAGTAGCAGCAGCAGCAGCAGTAGCGACAAGAGCAGCTACTTCATACTCAATTTTAGTGCAATGAACATATAAAAGATGACCAATCCAAGAAGGAAAAAAAATATTGCAACGAAAACGAACTTTAATAGTTTACCATTATTTTTCCTTCATCGTTCATTTTCTATAATGTTGTTGCCGGTCATAGTGCTCGTCGTATTATTCCTATTCCTATTATTATAGATGATGTCTTTGTGTTTAGAATGATAGAATTAGGATTACTGTAATCGTAATATATATATATATATATATATATATATACGAAGAGACGAACGAGCAGATCGCTTTTATATCTCTATAATATAATAAAGTGAGCATTGAAATTGCACGATCACGGTTGCGTGATTAAAAGCTTACGTGAAGTGTTTTGTGAGCCTGAGATTAAATGCAATCACACACAGGCAAAATTCTTCTCTTCTGCCTCCTACAATTTCGCACGACTCAACTAGACCCGTCTCGAATTGTACCACAGTATCAAGCCAAAAAAAATCTTCTACTGTACCGTACATAGGATCGTTGTCCAAGATCGAAGCGAATAATAGCAGTATCAATCAATCAATATCGCTCGTGAATGGTCGTGATCCTTCTTATTAACGGTTCTTACGACCACCATAAAAGGTCATATCTAGAGTTGGCTAAAGCAGAGCTACTAGCTAGCAATAAGTAGGTATTCCCTACTAGTATTGTCATAAAATAGTTGTACATCAATTTTCAAATTAGAATGAATTCTTAATTAACGACTATTGTTTGTAACTTAGTCTACAAAATAAAAATCCTGCATTTAAATAATTGTTCTATTTTTGTTTTATTTTATTTACGTCACAATGGACGGGCTGGGCGACACAGCCATTGTATCTTTCTGGTCCCATTTGTGAGTGTGTGTGTGTGTTTTACTGTATGTTAATATATATTTTAAGATGAGTGATATTGTAGTTTATTAACGGATTGAATGTGAATACAACTGTTGATGTTCTTAGTGTGTGCTTGTGCTGATTTTGATGTTATAGATCTTACAAAGTCTTGCATTTCTTTTTGCATGTAGCAGGACAAAATTTTCTAACTTTCTTTCCACCAGATTTAGGTTGTATCTTTCTACATCTCTTATTGGGTTTTAAAGCAACGTATGAATCACATGTTCTTGATGAATCACCTTGAAATCGGAATGTATCCAAATTTTCACACTTACCACGTGGAATCTTGCATTTCTTCTTGCATGTAGCAGGACAAAAGCATCTAATTTTTTTTCCACCAGTATTAGCAACTATCTTTTTACATCTCTTCCTGGGTTTCAATTCAGTGTATGAATCACAAGTTTTCGACGAATCGCCTTGGAATTTAAAGTCAAGATCATTTGAACAGCCCGTGGTGGGTACAACACTCGGTGATGAAGTTGGTACTGAACTTGGGACAGTACTTGGTTTGCTACTCGGATCAACACTGGGAGTAGAACTAGGTACTAAACTTGGGTTGCTACTTGGATCAGCACTAGGACCAAAACTAGGTACATCACTTGGTGAAAGACTGGGCTTCTGGCTTGGACTTGAACTTGGGCTAGCACTAGGTACAACACTAGGTGATGAACTTGGTACTGAACTTGGGACAGTACTTGGTTTTTTACTCGGATCCACACTAGGAGTAGAACTAGGCACATTACTCGGATCGGTACTATGAGCAGCACTAGGTACATCACTTGGTGAAAGACTGGGCTTCTGGCTTGGACTAGAACTTGGTACCAAACTCGGGACATCACTTGTTACCAAACTTGGGACAGTACTAGGTTTGTTACTTGGATCAACACTAGGAGCAAAACTTGGTATGCTACTTGGATCAGCACTGGGACCAGCACTAGGTACCTCACTTGGTGAAAGACTGGGCTTCTGGCTTGGACTAAAACTTGGACCAGCACTAGGTACAACACTAGGTGATGAACTTGGTACTGAACTTGGGACAGTACTTGGTTTGCTACTCGGATCAACACTAGGAGTAGAACTAGGTACATCACTTGGTGAAAGACTTGGCTTCTGGCTTGGACTTGAACTTGGACCAGCACTAGGTACAGTACTAGGTGATGAACTTGGTACCAAACTTGGGACAGTACTTGGTTTGCTACTCGGATCAACACTGGGAGAAGAACTAGGTACGTTACTCGGATCGGTACTTGGATCAGCACTAGGTACATCACTTGGTGAAAGACTTGGCTTCTGGCTTGGACTTGAACTTGGGCTAGCACTAGGTACAACACTAGGTGATGAACTTGGTACTGAACTTGGGACAGTACTTGGTTTTTTACTTGGATCAACACTAGGTGTAGAACTAGGCACATTACTCGGATCGGTACTAGGAGCAGGACTAGGTACATCACTTGGTGAAAGACTGGGCTTCTGGCTTGGACTAGAACTTGGTACCAAACTCGGGACATCACTTGTTACCAAACTTGGGACAGTACTAGGTTTGCTACTCGCAACAGCACTAGGAGCAGAACTTGGGCTTAGGGTTGGCGGGACAGTACATGCTTGGTCAGAACTTCGGCACCATGGACCTTCATCTGGGTTTGGGCCTCTCCCCTGACCTGGTTCTGGGTCTAAATATGAACCCTTATTTGGACAAGCAGTGCCAAGCAACATAAAACTGGTATCAATATCCTTAGGAGTCTTTCCAGCCCATGTGGAAAGACATTGATTGAAATCAGATGCTCCATAAAACATAGATTTCATAGATGTCACTTGAGATGTGTCCCATGTGTCAAGTGGTTGATTGATAGAAGTTTCTCGGAGCATTTGTTGCATTGCTGTTACAGCTGTTGTATTCCAATCACCAATAGATTGGTCGAATGTGGTTGCATATCCAAACATACTGTCCATTGCTGTTACTAGTGACGTGTCCCATTCACCAATAGGTTTGTTGAAAGCAGATGCCTGATAAAGCATATACCTCGTACTCTCTACCTTTGACGTGTTCCATTTGCCAATAGGTTTGTTGAACACTGAAGCAAACATAAACATAAAGGCCATTGTCTCTACATTTGACGTGTCCCATTCACCAATGGATTGGTCAAAAACAGATGCACCTCTAAACATATTGTCCATTGATGTTACCTTCGAGGTGTCCCAACACTCTATAGGTTCATTGAATTCTTTTTGATCAAAGAAAGCATTATTCATATTAGTAATTTTTGACGTATCCCAGCAGTTAATTGTGCCAGAATAGAGATCTCTATCATTCTTAACCAAATTTCCGAAGGTTCCATCATATTTGGAAACATCAGGACGATCTTCATCAGGACATGTTACACTGCATTTGTGAGATAATATGCGACGTTCATCACGTGCAGAAGTATTAGTAACAACATCCTCCCAATATGAAGCTGGAATGTCAGATGAAGCACTAGGATCGCTAGTGTCCCAATAGGAAATTGGGACATCGATGATGTCCATACAAACTCCAGAAGACAATTGCTTCATATCGTTGTTGATGCAAATCTGCTTCATTGAGGAGGAGCAAGAGGACAATGGAAGACTACCAGCATTAATCTTGCTGGTTGTGCTAAGTGTTACAGGAGGGAAGCATGCTTCCTTATCACCACCAGAACTAGAGTAGGCAGACTCAGCAGTAGGATGAGATGGCGCTGTTCCTTCATCCTTCTTCTTGTAATCCTCAACGTCACCATCCACTTTGTAGATTCTGGTTGGTTCAGAACCAACCTCAAGACGGTTAGCACCAGCTAACTTAGCAGTAACAAGGACGGGAGCAAGTAAGGCGCTGATGCACGCAAAAGAACATTTCATTGTGACAAATAATAATTTATTTGCTATTGGTTGTATTGTAAAATAATAGCAACAAAAAAAATTAGAAGAAGGGGGAAAAATAATGTGAGTAAAATTTCAATGGTGTCTGATTGATATGTAGTTGTATGTACAATACACATTGCACATGGTAACATTTTGAAACAATGGAGACATTGACGTTGACAACATAAAGGCATGTAGATAATAATAGGAAAGGATAATATTCTAAGATGTTGTTGTTGTTGTTCTTCTTCTTCTTCTTCTTCTTCTTCTTCTTCTAGCTTTGATGGTGGTGGTGGTACCATACTGTATACGTATAGGATTTGGGTTACGTCACACGATAAATTTATACTGATGGATCATGATCGTACACTATGTCCATTGTTGGCGCTGTTTATAAAAGCATCCCGTAACCAAATAAAGGTATCGTAAGACAGTAGTTGTTGTTCCATTTGTTTTGTTTTGGTGTGGCTGTTGATGGTGTTGATGGTGTACTAGTAGGTGGAATGATGTAGTCTTAGTTGTATTCTTGGTAATTTTTGTAATTCATTATTTTTATTGCTGCTGTTGCTGTTCGCAGTAGTAGGTCTTGCTGTTTTTGAATTTCATTTATATTGTTGTGGTACCGTAGTTGCAGAAGTGATGGCACTGATGTATCGTTGCAGTAGTAATTGCAATGATGTCGTCGTATTATTGTAATAATCTCAGTACTAGACCACATGAAATGTACGCCCACACTTGATTCCGTATAGACTTGACCTCGTCTCATCAGAATTACAAAAGGACAACGTAGTGTCGTAATGGCACTACCATTGTTGGTACCATTCACAAAAACATTAATACTATTTAATTCAACCACCAGTTGTAATTTACGCAATACATCATAACACGTATACCACATAATGTACTATTGTATTGAAAAGACGTTAGTTTAATTCATGTTATTGTTCTTATTACTATCATTATCGTCATCATCATCATCATCATTATTATTATCATCAGTATCATTACCATCATTACCATCATTACCATTATCATTACTGTATTACTGTATTACTGTTGTTGTTGTGCTGAATTTAATTTAATTTAATTATTATGGCATCATGCCATCGCCGATGCATACAAATATTAATGTTAATCTAACTTCTGGTACTTACATTTTATAATGATATTTATGTGATTGTTGTTTGATATTGAGTGTTTTCTCTCCTTTTTCGTTTCGTACTTGAACGAATTGTAACTTATGAGTGTTGTATTGATCGAGTTTACTTTAATGTGTGTGTGTTTGTGTGTTTTGCATTGATTGGTGCTAACAAAAGCGCACAAACAGTTTGAAAAATAGGTGATTATCTTTTTATTATTTCTTTCCTACCGGTAATATACAAACTTGAGTAAATTAGTACTGCATCAATGGAAATGTACGAACTTGAGTAAAGTGGTACTGAGTAAATGAGTATTGCTTCAATCGAGTCATATCAATCGTAAGACATTACAAACCAATATATAATAATTTTGATTCTGAATGATATATAGTATCAACGAAAAAATCCATGAACATCACAAGTCGTAAGTCATTACAAACCTATATATATAATAGTAATAAAAAGTACGATCGAAGTATAAAAACTTGAGTAAAGTGGTATTGAGTAGATTAGTATTGCTTCAATCAAGGTATAAAAACTTGAGTAGAATGGTACTGAGTAAATTAGTATTGCTTCAATCGAGTCATATCAATCGTAAGACATTACAAACCAATATAAAATAATTTTGATTCTGAATGATATATAGTATCAACGAAAAAATCCATGAAAATTACACATCGTAAGTCATTACAAACCCATATATAATAATAGTAAAGCAAAGTACGATTATTCGCTTCCTTCGCATCACTCGCTTCAACTCGCTGCAATCGCTTAATTACTAACACTAAATACATCATACACAAATGTAAGTCATTGCAAACACCTATATAGTAATATTAATATGATGGTTCAATTATTCGCTTCCTTCGCTTCCCTCATTGCCGTTACAAAAGAAAGGAATTTAGTCGGTAACTAACGTTACGGTAGTTAGGTGTAAAAGTAATAAAGTAAATGTCATGTACTGTAATTCTTTTTTGCTTCAACGCGTGGAGCGATTGTTCGAAACCAAAAAGCTTTATTATTTAACAATCATTATTAAAAAATTACTACCCGTGATTTCTTCCGCGCCACACTGTTTGTACAATAAAATGTATGCTTATTAGCTATTGCTGTACACAGTAACTAACACGACACTACTTACACGATAATTGTTTTCGTGTTAACTTAACAATTACTTTTTAAGGCAATAGAGAAAAAAAAAATTGATATTCGATGCATATATATTACCTCAAAAATTATTCTATTTTATACACAGTATGAAAAGAGAGAGAACACCAATTACAATCATTCGCTATCATCGCTCGCTTCATTTTCATGATGTTCTTTTTCTCTTTTGCTCGATCATGTCAATGGCTGGCTGAATATAAATTAAAACTACTATTGTATTAACAAATGCAAAAAACAGAATCTACATAAATGCTACAGAATAGAATAGGACCATAGAATATTAATTAAAACTACTACTGTATGAACTTAAATGCAAAAAACAAAAACTACATAAATGTTACAGAATAGAATAGGACCAATCAATATAAAACTACTACTGTATCAACCTACAAGTAAATGCAAAAACAAAACCTACATAAATACTAAAGAATAGAATAGGACCATAGAAAGTACCGATGTAATTAGCTAGTAAAAAGCAAAAAGTATTTCTGCAGTAGAACTACTACTGTACTGTACGACGGTAACTTAAACTTCTTTCCAATTGATTGTAGTATCATACTGTACTGTGAGCGTGAAAAGTATACTAAAAGTATACTATCGCGCACAACACATGTATTCTGAATACAGTGCTAATTTCAGACATGCACCAAGTGAAAAAGCTAGAAAAAGCACTGTAAAAATACAAGTCAAATTTTTTTTACAGCGCAATCCTCCAGTGAAAAACCACTGTAAAAAGCCTACTGTAAAAAATAACAAGTTGAAAATAATAAATATCAAAAACAACCACAACCACAACCACAACCACAACCACAACCATATACAGTACACAATCACAGCAAGAAAGATAATAGCATATGTAACTGTGAGTACTACTTGTAGTAGTACCACACAGTACTGTAGTACTGTAGCTAGTAAGCTAAATACACACCTTAGCAGTAGCATATCTATCTATGCAGGTATAGTAAGCTTGTCACACCTCAGCAACCCCACAACCACAAGTACAATATCAAATATAACTGTATGTAGGACGGGTTGACCGTAGACTCCTCAGTCTTTCTAAGACGGGGAGGAGCGGCCCTGCAGCTTTTAATTGATAAGTTATGTATATATTGAAACTACCCAACAACAACAGCAACTATAATGTGCATAATGGTTAAAGATTTTGGATCTTAGTGGGAACATTTTTTGGATAGGATGCATATGCTTGCAGTGTCAAAGGTATAGTGTTCTCTCTCTGTATTTTTCTGAATCTAGGTATGCGCAGCTACTTTTTTTTCTTCAGTTAGGATGCATACGCAAGCACTGCAAAATATGCAGTGTTTTCTCTCCGTATGTTTCCGAAGCTGAAGTTTAGCTCGTGCCGTGTAGCTGTATAAAACTTGTTATATATCCCCGCCTTAAAAAAGGCAGAGGAGTCAACAGCCAACCCACCCATTAGTGCAGTGTAGCTAGTGAATTGTAGCTAGTGAAGTCTAGCTACATTACTTCAAAGTGTAGTGTAGTTTAAATTGTGTAATTTAGCTAGTTGAGTGGGTGTAGCTACAGTAGTTACAGTAGCTACAATAGCTACATTTGTAGCTACTGTAGCTTATAGTACTGTGGCTATTGTAGCAACTGTAGCTACTGTAGCTAATAGTACTGTAGCTAGTGCGCTGCAAATTATCGCGCTGCAGAGTATCACGATGAAAATTCTGAATTTTGAATTTTGTGCAGCGCGATGAATTTTTTGAATTTTGTGCGCTGATTGACAATTTTTTCTATTTTTGTGAGTAAATCCTCTAAGTAATTATTAGTACTGGAGATTAACCAGTACATGTCTGAAAAGTATACCAGGGGCTGTTCAAATATGTATACATTTCACTGAGTACAACCAGTACTAATAAATTACAGTGCAATTAGTATGGGAAAGTACACACTGGTACTTTTGAAAAGTATTCATACTTGGTATACTTTCTCAGAAAAACCAGCGAATCCCGTATACTTTTACGTAAGACTGTACTGTACTCATGTACAGTACGTAATAAATTAAATGAAAGACAAAGACAAGAAGACGAAAAAGAAAAAAGAATCAACTCAACTCAACTCAAGTTTAACTCAAGAACTCAATCATCTTGAACATTCTACCTGTAGCAACAGGAATAACAGCAGCAACAGCAGCAACCGCAACAAATACAAATACAAATACAAATAATGATTACCAATTGATTTATATACCAAATGATACAGATATTGTAAGTGGACGTGTGGACGTGTGGACGTGTGGACGAATCGAGCCTATAATAATATACAAATAACCTACAACAATATATAGGAATGCATCACCAAAACGTATATGACATGTATAGGAGTGAGTCTTATAATTGATGATTTATTAATCAAAAATTACATTTTCTTCTTCTTCTTCTCGATCTGATGATGATGATGATGAGCATCATAATAATAATAGTGGGCATTCCTATCGATTTATTATGAAGAAAAAAAGTCCAACAAAACAACAGTGGTATATAGGAAGTCTTCCGTCTAGTAGAGCTTATCTGAGGTAGCTAGACACATTTACAGCATAGCATACACTACTTACTTGCTTCTAGTAAAATTAATTGTATGTACAGCTTCTAATTACTGGTAGGACTAGATTACTTGGTATGCTCTTGTATTCACTAGTCCCTTAAGCCTCCTGCCAGCTCTCACACTGTCTGCTCAACTACAGCACACAGTTTTGTGGACCTGCTACGCTACTCACATACTCGAAAGGCAAGTGGTCCATACATAATAGGTGCACACACATACATATGGGTTGTTGTATTGACCATCCATACTAAAAAAATACTGTTTTATGATGTTACGTATGTGATTAGGCTGATGTGGTGTGCACATTGCTACTGTTTACGGAATAAATGACATCCAATTTTTAATGTTAGCACCACCGGATATGGCACCTACTTTTGTATTATAGTAAAAGTCATACAGTACTTATATTAGTAAATTATAAGTTTCAAATAGTAATTTTTTCTGCTGTTGAAGACGAACGATGATGATTGTTTCGTATCGTATCGTTTTTTGTTCTTCCACAGTAATCCGTTGAAAAAAATCATGCTGTACAAGTAGCAAACGAAAGTATGTACTAGTTAGTAGCACAGTCTTGAATGAAATGGAACAAATAAAAGAAGATGTTTCGTTTGTATACTGTGCATACTACTTGTTATGACCACCATGAACTGAATTGAACTGCTTGATGGTATAGTTTCATATCTTCCACTACCCTGGTGTAATATTATACCGCATGTTATGCATGTTCTTCCATTTCTTGAATGTATGTATGAAAAAATCAAACCAATACAAGACAAGACAAGACATGACAAGAAGGGTAGCAATAATTGTTGCAGAATCAACGATAGTTCGTCCTTACCAATAATATTCGAGAGGATGATGACGAATTACATTGTATGGTGTCGATATAGTATACATAATAATATGTGTACTGTGTATGGTCTTACTTTATTTCTTCTTCTTGTATTTGATTGTCGTTAAGTAATAGTACTGTACAGTATTCGTTGACGAATTGCTATAGTGGTAGTTGTTATCTTGTCTTGTGTTGGAACGTGGAGTTGAGTTGCATTTTTGAAAACTACTCTACTGTACTCTACTCTACTGTACTCTACTGTACTGTACTGTGCGGTACTGCATCAATTCTTCTCATCCATCATCAGTTTTTAGTACTAATATTAATATTGAATGCTGATAGTGAAGTCGATGAAGATTAATGATGATTGAAATGAACGTAAAAGTAGGTACGTGACATCGACAGCACTCACCCCGTTACATACAATACAATACAATACATGACATGTTGCTATTGTTTGTTTGTTTGTTTGTTTGTTTGTTGTGGTGGTGACATGGTTTGTTGTTTATTGACGTCCGATTTATTCTGATTCTGATTCTCTAGATTCCAATTCATTTTGATTCATCATACAGTACAGCATTCAATTTGTTTTGATACAACAGCACTGACATACTGTAAGTTAGCGTAGAGCTAATAATAAAGAATTTTCTGTGTCGTGCTATATTTTGTGGTGGTCTTATACTGCATTTACAGATGATTCATTCATTCATTCCTCGTTGTTGTTGTTGTTGTTGTTGCAATGGTCATCAACAATAATCACATTTACAGTTCATAGATTCGATGTTTGTTCTTGCTTCGTCACGATGACTTTGCTACAACTACGTTCTTCCTCCCTCTCTCTCATTCTCTCATTCTCTCCTTGATTGTCCAACATGTTCAGATTCCAACGGCAGTCGTGTCGGTACTGTTTTCTAGCTAGGTAGTAGGACAACCACCAGTAATTATACACTCTCTCTCTTTCATTGATAGAGTTCGAACTAGCTACGACTAGAGTAGACTCGACTCGACTCGACTAGACAGGAACCTTGTTTCGTCGTAGTGTCATCACGTCATTATTCATTATCGACCTCCTTGCTTATTGCTTAACAGTGTGTGTTGCACTAGTACCTCTTTCATGGTGCGTTACTGTACACCCCTCAAACAAAACATCATTCTTTTGAATATTCGCGCCGGGGGACCTGTCGACATTGAAAACATCTCCGCGTGGAACTATTAATTAATATAAAAACTAAATCATGCCCAAATTTTTACTAGTATTTGTTACTGTAGTTTTAGCATCAAATATATACACCTGAAAAGTCATTTTTTTTGATAAATTAAACTAGGAAGTTTACAATTGACCTATTGGATAGAGAATTGTTATATTCCTTAAGTCTCCTGAGCCCACTGGTATCTCACAATGTAGGCTCACACCACACACAGCACACATTTTAGAGATTTTAAAATGTATGATGTGTACACCTAACAAAATATCTTATTTGAAAGTGTTGCAGAGGACAACACCTTTTGAATTGGGTGCACTAGCATTCTTATAGTATACTGGAACATTGTAGTTGCCTCCTTCCTACCACTTTTTTGTTCCTGTGGTTGTTGAAGAAATTACAATCCGCTATTGTGGTATGCACACAAACAACAAGATTTTCAATCAAAATGAACAACATTACAATATATCTCATTTGACAGTGTTGCAGAGGACAACACCTTCTGGATAGGGTGCACTAGCATTCTTATAGTATACTAGAACATTGTAGTTGCCTCCTACCACTTTTTTGTTTGTGTGGTTGTTGAATAAATTACAATCCGCTGTTGTGGTATGCACACAACCTACAAGATTTTCAATCAAAATGTACAACAATACAATATATCTTATTTGAAAGTGTTGCAGAGGACAACATCTTTTGAGTTGGGTACACTAGCATTTACATGGTATTGTGTTTGCCTCCTACCATCCCTGGTGGTTCATCATTGCTTAAAAGTATCTCTGATTGGTATCATTTTTATCTCACAAAAATTCTCCAGTGGAGTTTGGTTATTGGAATATAACTTTGAATAATAGGATGAATAACTTCTCCTTAGGTTCTAGAACCAGTATGGTGCACCAAGATACCACCCAGTTATCCATCCTATACCCATAGGGGATGAATCAAGGGTCATGATCCCTCATACATTCCTTATTCTTGCCTTCAGAACACAAACATTGCACTTCGGCCAACATGTCATGTCTCCATGCCCAAAAGTACCATTCAGAAATAGGCTGCCACAACATCAAAAGAAGGGATTTAACCATGGTTTGAACACCCAGATACCTTCTATATCCATAATGATTTTTTTCGATGCGCGACTCAAAATGAAAACCATATTTTTTTTTCCTTGTCACGAGGAATTGCGCATTATTTTTTGAACTAAAAAAAAATAAGTCCCGCGTGGTCAAAAAAGTTAACACGCCTAAAACACTAGTAAAATGAAAACCACCGGTGGTTTTCATTTTTTTTAAAACCCGTATTTGAGTTTTAAAAATCACTATGGATATATCTATATTGTCAAAATACACCTACAATGCTTGGAACAGTTGCCGTATTGGTGGTATGGTGGGATGGGGAACAATTGAATAGACATAAAATAGCCCGGAATGCACACGTTGCAAAAATATTTGAGATGCTACAGTGCCCATACCAGGTATGCTGAGTACCAGATAAAACAGCTAGGCATCAACCTAATTCATAAAGGTTTTGGACCATAACATTGCTTTAGGTAATCATACATATATTGGGGATGTCATGGGTCAAAATCTACTGCTATTAAAACATACAATTTCTCTAAATGCCAAGTGCGCGTGTAATCAAAGCCGTGATGCACCATCAATACAGACATAACAACCTTGAAAGATTATATGGAGCTCAACATTATTCTTATGGGTACAAGGTCCAACTATTGCTTAGGGCTATAGGGAGGTTAGGAAGGTGTCAGGGTGTGCTAAGCACCCAAAAGGGTCATTTAGGCCCCAACACACGGTTTTCCCCTTTAGCGCCCACATCAGCATGGTCCTGCCCATAGCTCACCAAGTTTATATTCCCTTTGCTGTATATAGTCAGTCCCATGTGCTTACTTTGGGATAATTCATCTTTTTGAGCCTGTATTAGGTCACATACCCCCCCAAATGAGCCATTTTCCATGGCCTAGGCTGTATCACACCCTTTACCACCTTCCAGTGTGAAGAGCACATACCTAGCGCCCCAAAGTCCGGTCCAGGTATCCATCCTATACATATGGTAAGGTAAAGGAACTCTCCCTGACCAAAAAGAAGCATTTTCCTGGAAGTTCTACCCTGGTTTGTGTCCTGAACCAGATATCTCATAAAAAGATGATGCGTGCTGTGTGTGAGCTTACATTGTGAGATACCAGTAGGCTAACAAGACTAAGGAACATAACCATTCACCATCCAATAGGTCAATTGTAAACTTATTAGTTAATTTTCCAAAATAAATGACTTTTTAGGTGTATATATTTGATGCTAAAATTGTTATTATATACTACACTAACAAATACTAGTAAAAATTTGGGCATGATTTAGTTTTTATATTAATTACTAATTCCACGCGGAGGTTTATACTTTTCGCCCCGCGCAAAAATTCAAAAGAATGATGTCTGTTTGAGGGATGTACTGTAACGACACCAAAGTGGTGCTAGTATATATCTACTCTTTAGTCTGTCCTTAGTCAGTCATTTTCTAGTTACTTTTGTCTTACTGTACTACTCCTACACTTGACTTGATAATCATGCTTCGAATGAGTGACTTAGACGCGACTCACTCGACTCAAATGATACTTTGCGATTACAATAAGTAAGACAAACAGTAAAAGTGGATGTTTTTGATAGCAGAGGTACAGTACATACAATACAAGTCGTATGCCTTGGCGCGGCGATTATTGAATACTGTAGGCTACAATGCAGCGCCATTACTTCGATTTATTAAGAATCAATATCGCACACGGATGATCTTACCGTGTAGTGCTATTACAAGACGCGACTCACTCGATTCAATTGATTCTTTGCGCTGTACAATAAGTAGGACCTAAGACAAACAGTATAAGTAGATTAAGCGCCACTACTTCGATTTATTCAACTTCTCGGATGATCTTGCCGTGCTGTTAGCACAGTACTACTACCTCGGTTTGCTAACACATACACTATGGTTCTTCGTTCAATAGTAAAAGAAAACACAATATAAAAAAATGACAGTACGTCACTACTCCGTCGTGTTCTTTTCGGAGAAAGAAAAATAAATGACAGGGCTATAAATGCCTGGGGCAATACAAAGAAGAATGAACAATTGTTATATAAAAATATTATTACTCCTATTAATACCTGCTGGGCTATGAAAAGAAGATTCGACTTGTTCGACTTTCTACGTTCAATAAGTAAAAGAAACACAGACAATATTTTAATTTTTCGCTGTGCTCTTTATCATTAAAAAAACATTTTTGAATATCATTAATTTTATTTTTTGAATATTATTATGCCTTACAAAGTCGATGCAAGCTTAATATTATTATTTATTTAGTACTGGCATCGGTTAATAGTTTTCAAATCACACTTCAATGCATATTTGCAAAAAGTTAATTATGAAAAGCTGTCCCTTATTATTTATTGAACACACAAACATCATTCGGTTAGTGTTGGCCCTAATTGAATAAAATAATGTAATTGCGAACCTTTCCAATTTTTTCTTTGTTCTATAGCCAAGTACAAAGGAGCATCTAATAATATGCCTTTTGCTTATTAAAGTTAATGTTCTTTGGCATGGATTGAATTACGGTTTTTATATTTAGTGTACTACAGGCCTATTATTAAATTTTGTTCTACTTAGTAGCATACATTTTCAAGTAGGCTACCGTATCATCAAATCATAATTCCAATCCCCCTCACTTTTTTCTTAATCCGTTGGCTGTTTTACACGAACGCTTGAAAGAATACCTACCGTTGTTTGTTCACCACCTGCGACCATATTCAATCTTGAAGCACAGAATAATGACGTACCCAAAACAAACACGGAAAGAAAGCAAATCGATAATAATCATAATAATAACCCGTGCCTACAAAAAAAGGCTAACCACCTCTTTCTTTTAAAAATTTTCAAACAAAACATCAACAACAGCAACAACGACGGAATCAAATCAAATCTAATCAGTTCATAATAATATTCATTCCACCGTTCCTTAATTGCTTGCCCCTACCCAAAACAAACACGGAAAAGAAAGCAAATCAAAAACAATCATACAGTACTAACCCGTCGTGCCAATAATATATGCATCAGATTCATTCAGAAGACCGCACATTATTACATTCAATTCCGCTGATACTCCTCCCTTCCAGCAAACCAAATCAAAAAACCAATCATACAAACAAACAAAACAAAACAAACAAACACGCTTTTTTTGTTGAACTGAAAGGAAAAAAATCGAGTTGAATCAATTTTCCCCCCCTTCACTCTGTCTGAGCTCTTCTTCTTCTTTTCAAGCTAGATCCCTTCGAAGAAGCTCTTTTTTAAGTCTCATCCTCTTCTTCTTTGACAGGACTGCCCCTCAAGGAATCACATCACATAACAATCATCGTCTCTCAATAAGTCTCGTCTCGTCTCTATCTCTCAAGCTAGTCCGTCTCAATAAAATCGCTTACTCTCACTTCTCACAGCAAGCCTCTCCACGAAGTCCGCTTCTCATCACGACAATTCTTCTTCAACCCTTCTTCTCACGAAGAGCTCTCTCCTTCAAGTCCGTCTATTTTTCAGACAATACTCAATATATACAAGATCAAGATCAACATCATTATTCACACTATAATAACATGCCGGCTTCATTACGTTCACTAAAAGCAGCACCATCAGCAACACATATAAATTATTTTCCATCAAGACTCCATGATATGTTAGATGATGCTGAAAAAAAAGGACATTCCCATGTTATATCATGGAATACAGATGGAAAGTCATTTGTAATTAAACAATGCCATAATAATGATAGTGGTAGTGTTATGTTACCAATACTTAAGATGTATTTTAGACAAACGAAGTACCGGAGTTTCTTACGACAACTGCAGGGGTATAATTTTTTTCGTGAAACTCGTGGTGAATATAAAGGGAAATGCTCACATTCATTATTTGTACGTGGTCGACGTTCATTATGTTTAGAAATGAAACGCAAAGGTGCTGTTAGTACTACTACTCGTACTCGCAATAAAGGTGCTAGTACTAGTACTACTACTACTACTGATGCTAGTGATAATAATGCGAATGCTGCAACACCAATAACAACAAGCAGTAACAAAAGAAGCACTACCAATATTACAGAAGTAGAACAACTATACGCATCAGCTGTATCAGCTTCGATTACAAACACTACCTACTCGACTACAACAGGTACTGCTGCTGCTGCTGCTAATAGTGAACAGCACCATATATCAATATTGAATATTCCTGATTCTATGGTCTCTGCTGATAGATCTGGTACTACTACTACTACTATTACTTCTTGTAATGATGTTACTGCTTCTTGTAATGGTACTGTGTTTCCATCAATGGATAATATTAGTGAACACAATAATATTGTGAGGGGTACGGATAATAATGTCCTTGGTGATAATATGCACAACCATGCTACTGATGTAAATAACAATAACGCAATATTTCTTACGGCTGGTGTATCACTGGCAGATAATATTGCACAATTGCAATCAAATTTCAATGACGCGACACAATACTACGTACAACAACAACAACCATCATCACTACTCTCGTCCCAGCATCACAATAACCAAAATAATGGTGGTGGAGGTAGTGTAATGGATGCATTACGTATTGAAATTGGTTGTACCGTATCATCATCTTCGGGTAATAGTAACAGTAACCCGAATAGCAAAAACAAACACAATTACAATAACAATAACAGAGGAATCAACAATAACGGCGGCATCAAACGGAATTCGTTCCAAGCATTATCACACTACAATAATGTTGGTGGTGCTGTATCAGCACCGTGTCTTGCAATAAAGCGTCAACGATCTCATGATGGAAGGTATGGTAGTGGTATGATGACATCTGTACATCATCAGTCTGCTGTTGATTTTAAGAATGCATCATTTTTGTCGCGTAGAGCATCATCATCATCATCATCATCATCAATAATTCCGCAAGGAGTTTTTAAATTCAATAAAAGTGATACTACTACTACTAATACCAGTAATCAAAATCAAGCGGAAGCAATCCTTTCTAAAGATCAACAATTAGAACAATTAGAAGAATTGTGTTTCTTACAAAATGATGGTAACAATTATGATAATAATAATAATAATCCAAATATTTATCAATCGAATTCAAATACTAGAATAGGTTCATTAGATTTGAATGCATTATTAACAACCACAACAACAACAACAAATACACGTACTACCTGTGATCCTAACAACAACATCATCAACAACACTGATATGATATTTACTTTACCATCCGTACTTGAACCAAAACCAATTGGTCCATGTACAACATCTTCTTCATTATTCTTCAAGAGTGATAACAATAATCCCTTTATGACGAATAATAAGAGGAATATTATAGTCCATAATAATATTGTTCCAAAACAAAAACAAATGCAAATTCCATCATCGGTAGTAGTGTTAGCAGCAGCAGTAGCAGCAGTAGTACAACCCCCATCAGTAATAAGCGAAGAAGAAGAAGAAGTATCTGATGATATTGATATTGATATTGCATTAGCCTATAATACTGCTGAGGATTTTCAAGACGACGACCTTAGTGAAGACATTATTAATGATAACAATGATAATGATGATAATGATGATGATGATTGGACAAAAAGTGTACTTTTTGATAAAATTCCTACTATTCAAGATAACATTACTACTACTACTACTACTACTGCTAGTAGTAGTAATAGTCAAGTTCAGGTTCAAATTCACCAACAACAACAACAAGTACAGCAGCATCAGCCACCAATGGGTATGATGATGCGAACAGTTCTACAGCAACACGTTTATCAACAGCAGGCTCAGCAGCAAGTTCAGCATAATCAACAACTCTTTGAACGGCAACAACAGCAACAACAACAGCAGCAACAGCAGCAACAGCAACAACAGCAACAGCAGCACCAAGTACAAAGAGTAGCAGTTCAAAACAATAATAAACAACAACGTTTTCGTTGTGTACGATCTCATCATCAACAGCAACAACAACCACAGCAGCAACAGCAACAACAACAACAACATCAACAACAATTACTATGTCAGCAAGAACTTCAGTGTCGTGCTCATAATAGTATGAATGTCCATCATCACAGTAGATGAACAATGTATAAATTCTTCGAATTTTTGTATGAATCATTATCATCATCATCGTCGTCATCTTAGATATAAGATCAATCATTGACGACGGTAAAGATAGTTAATGAGGGGAGACGAATGAATGTCGTCCTGCAGCAAACAAACGGGATAAACAAACAAACAAACAATATATTGACATATAAAATAAGACATAAGATTAAAATAAATACATATTAAAATTTAATGTTTGAAACTTCTTTTATTGTACACAAATCCAATCCAATCCAATCCAATGGAATCCAATATAATATGCTTGTGGTCTACTTTCAATAATTGTTGATCATGCCGTCGTAGTAATAAATCATCACCTCCCTACTGATGGTGAAATCAAAGAAATCACTTGCTTAATTATTTACACACAATCTTTGACGACGTTGCTTATTATACGTTCAGTTCTTCTTCTCTCTTTCTCTCGCTCCGTCAGGTGATCTATATAGTACTGCTACTCGCTCCGTCAGTGAACTATATATATATATATATATTAGTACTGCTACTGCTATTACTGCTATATAATACTGCCTTTATTATTTGTTCTCTTCCAGCATTTGAATTGAATTGAATGTTCGATATGATCGTATGCGTCGTCGCAACGAACAATCCACTATCCGCTATATCCGCTATCCGCCGCCACCGCCGCCACATTCCTCTCACACGCTACATGCCATGTCATGCCATATAAATGGCGACACGGCACGGCTATATGGTACAGTATGTTCTTGTCATGGTGTAGTGTCAGAAATATAAAAATAAGTAGTGATAGCTATACGAAAGGCGTTGATTTTATTTTATTCAACTGCGAAAATTCTCTGGGAATGGCTAGTAGCGGTATTAATTACAGTAGATAGAAACAACTAATAGATTAATACAGTAGTCTCGTAGGTATGAAACATATTAATTAGATTATGCTTATCATACAGTACATTCGTTAATTACCCAGCAGGGTTACGAAAGGTAATATACTGTACTACGAAAGATAATATACTACGAAAGGTACTATACTACGAAAGGTACAATACAATAGCTACAGTACTTTCAAAGATCGTACACTGTACTGTACTGTACATACTTGCATTGCTGGCCTGTGCATTGTTAGATTAATAAAGTGTCGTGAAGTGTGTTCGAATAACTTACAGTACTTGACTTGCTGCTGTCCGTCACGTCTTTCTGTGCATTTTTTTAAAATAAGAAAGTGTGATGTAACTGTACTGTACTGTACTAGGTCCTATATTTTGTGTGTGACACAAGTTTTCAAATACGCTTCATCGCGCTCGTCCCATAAATCTCTTACTTTGTTTAAAGGTACGTAGCAGTATTGCATCATCGATTTTTTTTATATTATGCATATACTTGTCTTGCTTCCGATATCACAGGAATAGCCTCTTTTTTGTTTGTTTGTTGCTTCATTCATTTTAAATGTAACTTCTTCAGAGAACATGATTATTTATTTATGTATAAATAATGTTTTAAAATTAAGGCCTATTATAAGGCATTCTCGATTGAAACATTTATTATATATTTCATACACACTTGACTTTAGGCCTAATCTCATGTTTCTTGCATATCCGATACAAGAAACAACAGATGATGATGAATACGGTAAGTTAGGTCCCTATTTATTATCATTATTTATACAGTGATGTATCAGAAGTTTGAAAGTGCCGATATATATATAATATATTATTATATACTAAGTTCCGTAAGATATTACAGCATTTGAAGTGCCGATACTCCTGTACGTAGTACAATTTTTAAAATATCTTCGTCTCCGTTTTTTTCTTCTTCTATTTAAAATTAAGGCATTCATCGGCTTTAGTTTCATTCATTCAAATCATCTTCACACACACACAAAGTACACGTACTGTAATCGTATATTTTCCTTTGTTCGTCTTTCACACACACATAACTTTATTTCGGATTTCTGACAAAACAGACACATAAAAGCAAATACTGTACACAAAAAGCAAACACACACAATCAATCATGAACACTATTACTACTACTACTACGAATCCTAAAATAAGTACTGTCATCAAGAAACGTCGTCGTATAAGTATAAGTACACACAATAATAAAAAGAAGACGATGACGAAAACGACAATGAAGAAAAGAAGTACTAGTAATACTCGTAATAATAAACAACCACCACTTAATCTCAATGCTGTGATTCTTGATTGCTTTAATCGTAGTTTTTATGAAAACAACTGGAACGACGACGTTCGTATTGCTCAAGCCTCCCATTATCATCATAATGATAATTGTCATTATTCTACTCCAGCCAGGCAAATGCCTTCCCTTCGTCCTCAACTACAACAACGAAATAATAATAATTTCAATATGATGCCATCATTGTCATTATTTTCGGTTCCTGTTAATACTACTACCGGAGTCGCACCGGTAGCAGTAGTCACCCCTGTCATGACAAAAAAGAAGAAGATGAAATACGAAGACACCACTACTATTACTACTCCTACGAATGAAAACGAGAGTGATCATGATGAAAATCAAGTTTCATTCTTTACGACTACTACTAATCCACCATCGTCGTCGGCATCGTCATCGTCATCGTCATCGTCATCGTCGTCAATAATCGTAGCAACTCCTGTCATCCTGAAGATAAACAAGAACTCTGCTACTGCTACTGCTACTGCTACTGCTGCTACTGCTACTACGTTTACTGCTACTACTACTGCGATTCAGGCTGCTCCTGCGATGTCTTTACCACCACCACCACCACCACCACCACCACGACGACGATCCATTGCTGTCGTGACACCACCTATCACTATCAGGAAGAAAACAAACTTAGTCACAACACAGATGATGAATGTTGATAATAACGCCTTGAAGATTCTTGAAATTGAATCATCGAAAGCAGCTGAAGCAGCTATAAATGAAACTGAATCATCAGCAGGTTATTCTGATGATACAGATTCATCATCATCCTCATCATCATCACTTCGAGCACTACCGCCTAATCTCAATAATAAACGTGATGATGATCAAAATGATTATTATTCTCCTACTACATCATCCATAGTCATGAACAATAACACCAGCACTTTTTCGGAAGAAGAAGATCATCATCATGAGTATGCTAATAATGCGGCAACAACAGCTGCTGCACTTTCATTACTAGTGGATCCGGCGGTAGTTACGGCCGTGATTCAAAATGCTAATAAGGACGATTATAATAAGAACTACGTCGGTAATAATAATAGCTGTGATTACAATGAAGTATCATCCTCATCCTCCTCATCGTCGTCGTGCGCCAGCACTAATACAGTGATTACCACTAATAATACAAAAACGGACAAGGACAAGGACAATAATGATGATGTCAACGATAACGATAACGGTAACGCGTTATACGAACCAATACCTTATCATCATCATCCTCATCACGGAGTGGAGGAGGAGGTGGATATGATAGCTTATTATTTGGATGTTACTGAACTACAACAAGAATATTTTCCTACTACTACTACTACTACTACTACATTAGTAACAGTAAGTAAGAAAAAAATGAAGAATAAAAGCATCAACAGTATCAGCAGCAGTATCAGCAGCAGCAAGAAAAAGAAGATTCTTATCAAGAAAAAGAGAAGTAAAGTAAAAAGCAAGATTAGTAGTACCAAGAAGAAGACTAATAATATCAGAACTATTATGACAGCTGCTACCGCTGCTGCTGCTGCTGTGGCTAGGGCTGTGGCAGTAGTAAAAGGCAAAGGTAATAATAGTGAAAGTAAAAGTAAAACTACAGAAACCGAGGATGATTATCATTGGATAATGAATTTTTTATCACTCAAAGAATTTTATAATAAATATGGTCATACTAATTTATTGCGTAGTAATAATTCATCAAAAGGTACACAAGACGGAAATCAAAACAACAAATTACTAATGCATTGGGTTAAAAATCAACGTTCTAATTACTACAACATGAATAATAATAAATCGTTATTATGTCAAAATAAAATTGATTTATTAAATAAATTAAATTTTATTTGGTATAAAAATAATTGTTCCTGGTATAATCAATATTCACGATTACTACGATTTACAAAATTATATGGACATTGTACTATACCAATAACAACAACAACATTAACAACACTACATGATTGTAGTAGTTTAACAAAAACAAAAACAACACCAAATCCATTTCGAAATTTAGCATTATGGAAAAGACGTCAACAATATTTATATTATAATATTCAAAAACAAAAACAAATAAGTAATAGTCAACAAGTTAGTCAACGAGTTGGTCAACAAGGACAATCATCATCGACTACTACTTCTACGTCAACAACAACATTGACATTAGATCGTATTATTGCATTGGAAAAAATTCCAGGTTGGACATGGAGATATTAATTAACTTAGTTAGACTATATAAATTGAATTGGAGTGAATAGTTTGATTAGGAATCGGAATATAGGAAGGGAGAGGGGCATACAGAAATAATATTAGCGAAAAAGTGAAAGCAGTAGAAATTATAAGTAAGAAACGAAATACAAAAAAGTACAAAAAAAAGACAGAACAGAACAGAAACAAAAGTGAATACATAAATAATATATTACATGGGAAAGGGAAAAAAGAAATCAGATTGAATCGAATCGAATGGAAAAGAAAAAGGGAAATCGAATCAAATCGGATTGAAAAGAAAAGAAAAAGCGAAATCGAATCGAATCGAATCGAATCGAATCGAATCACTATACGATACTGTGTCAGACAAAACACACACACGCACAAACAAACAAGTAAGGAATACAGTAGAGAAAGGGATACCAAAATTCACATATAAAAAAGATACATCAAAACTAATAATACCGAAAGTTTTATCAAAATTATTCTATTCTATTCTATTATCAAAATTATTCTATTCCTTTCTATTCTAAGATTAAAAAATTGTGTTCATCAGAAATTGTACTGTAGTGATTTTTAATCAAATGAATCAATCATATCGTTGCCTGTTTTAAATTAAGTGACCAATAAGCAATTAATCTTCTAACCTTTCGGTCGGTGATATCATTCAATAACAAGATAGTTGAAGCAAAATATCCGTAGTCTCAGCCGGATCTCTTAAATAGATTACGCTGTACTGGTCCTTATTTCCTTGGCCTACGCTCCAGAAGTCAGGAAATTCTGTGCCATGTCCGTCGATTGGTAGAAAAGCTAGTAAGTATGGCATGGTCCAGTCGGGTTAATATTTACTGAAGTAATTTTCAGACTGGTATTATTTCCCAACTTAACCAATCTGATGTTCACTTGAGGTTGAAATAGGCCAGTCATGTACGTGTTTAAGGTCCAACAAATTCCATCAGGATTAGGCCCGTTACATAATTCCCTACTGGCAGACAGAAGATTCTGATGTTGAAGTCGTCGTTTGCTGCCACGTAGTTGGGTTTCAGCTGCAATCGCGTCTCCCAAGGCGGAAGTAACAGCTAAAGTAGCTAGAAGGAACGAGTAAATATTGAAATTCATTTTGGGTCGGTTTGTTTGATATATTGATTCTGTTATATCAACGTCGTCCTTTCCGAGCAAGTTTCCATTAGGATACCTTTCAAACGTCTTGACGTTTCAGAAAGAAGTTCTCAATGATTTCTATGAGGGAAGAAGATTGTAATAGGAAAAGAAATAATGTTGTTCTTTTTCTCGTTTTGAATATTTTTTATTTGACAAGGACACGTGCTACTTAGATCAACTTTCTGGTATGAAAGCTGAAATGAATAAGTAAGATAAATATGATGCCTCGTCTTAGCATAGATAATAACAAGGATCGTGAATGCAGTATTCTTGAATGTGGTGGCAAAAAATGTCGCGCGGTTAAAAAGAATGATAGATGCGAAATCTAGAAAACACTTCAGAATGAATGAATCAATCGAATGAAGGAATCAATACTTGTAGTAGATAATAATGTGCGTAAGAATTACTGCGTAATGCCTGATACAACCGAATGACTAGTAGGGTATTTCTCGTCAGTATTACTAACGAAACTAAAGGGGGATTGTAGGTAGTACAATCATAAATACGAGAATGTGCTCCCGCGGTCAGCGAGACACCAACATAAAAATTCAGCGAAATTTCCCCTGCGTGAATAAAAAAGTCCAAGTAAAATACGTCGAAATTTCCCCCGCGTGAATAAAAAAGTGGCCCTTAATTACGCGGAAAATTTCCCCCGCGTGAATAAAAAAGTTTGAGAAAAATCGGGATCAGACTATTAATTTGTGAAGTGATCAGGTCTACCACAAAAAAGAAATCTAAAAAATCCTCTTTGGCGTAGATAATAGTAGCTGACTTGCAGCTGGATCGAATTGATGATGATGATTCGTCAGAAGGTGGAAAAAATGATGCACATATCGATCTACTCTTTTCGTAATAAAATAAAGTAAAATAATATTTCGTATTCACTCACTCTAAAATTCGAATTAATTTTACTGTTTCACCGCTGTACCGGTATATTACATAGGTCGTAGTATAATCAGCAATCATTACCGTGGCAAGTCAAGAAATCACCAACAATAACAAGGATCGAAATAAATATTTCTTCTGTGAAGAGATAGACAATAATCTTATCTGCTCAATTTGCTCAGGAGTACTAATCAATCCTGTTCAATTCAAATGTTGCAAGAAAACCGTTTGTAAGGATTGTGTTGTGCCATCTACTAGTGAAGAGTCTCCCAATCAAGATAAATGTCCGATTTGTACTTGTGAGTCTCTTGGATTCGAACAAACTTTTGCCCTGAATGGGGTTGTGCAGAATATGTAAATATGCTGCATGAATAATAAAGATCCACGACATCTCAGACAGGAAAACGATACGGAATATGACGATCGTAATTTACAACTTGTCGGTAATAACAGTTCAATGTACTACTGTTCTTGGACTGGTAAATTTTCGGAATGGTGTGATTATGATAAAAACTCCTGCCAGCTCCGTGAAGTCTCGTGTTCTTTTGGTGGATGCGATTTCACAGGACGTCGGAAGGACATGGAAATGCACAATTCGTCAAGTATAGTGGATCATATGCAACTTTTGTTTGGCCAAAGGATGTTGAGTGTCAAGAATAATCTTCTTCACATCCAATCTGATCGTGATAAGGAAGAAGAGAAGTCTGAAAATAATATAAAAAGCCTCAAGGCCCAGTTCAAAAACTTTCAAACTATGGCGTATAAAGAGATCAAAGATTTGAAGAAGACGATCGAAAATACGCGAGAGGAACATGAGAAAACAATTGATGGCTCTACTAGTAGGATTCAAAATAGATTGGATAAAAAAATGGATTCCAATTATGAACTCGAAAGCTTGTTGTAGAACTCAAATCAGAGCTCGAACTAGCCACGGAGTTTATTATTGATGCAAAATCCGAGGACCTCAAGATTGATATCGAGGAGACGGCCAAAACGATTATAGAAAAACTGGAAGGGGGTCTGAATGACCGTATTATAAATATTGCTAGTAGTATCTATTATGATAGATAGAGTGATATTGAACAACACTTACATAGAATCACCGATGAAGAAGCAAGGATATTAATTGACGAAAAGATAGAGAGTAAATTTCTAAAAAATATGAAATCGATCAAACATATCGAAGCAAAAATGGATGCAGACAGGTCCAAGATAAAGGCCGAGATGATCAATGCAAAGGAAGACCTTGTAGAAAAGATAATACAGATCAGAAGTTTGTTCGTTTTACGACAAAAAGAGGAAGAAGAAAAGAGGAAACGCGAGTGGGAACCACGCCATGATAACGATGACCCAAACCAGAAGAAAAGGAAGTGAAAACGATAGTTAGTTATGTTACCACGAATGTTTCCACTATATCAACGTAAAATAGTAACAAAAAATACCCGACAACGGAAAATTCACTTTAAGATCAGTAAATAGTATGTACTATAGTTCGGGGAATCGAACCAATGTAGAAGTTATTTTAGTTCGCTAGGTTATTATAGATCAAATTGTATCCAGTTTATTAGACTACAAAAAATGGTGCACGTAAAATAAGTATTGTTTCAAGAATGCCAAATTACTGTATGCCTACTACCTACCACATCATAACACGTATCTAGAGATAGGGATTTGTCTTTAATTGTATTAGATTGCACTATATCGAAGCTTCATCGTTCATTTTGGTTACGAAAGGTCGATATTGAGACTAAATGGTTTTATCTTCCGCCACGAGAATCATATTGGCTCAAGCATTGTTTTTTCCCTTTTGTTTTTGACAGGACTGACTCGATTTTTTACGCAATGAACTACAGGCTTGGGGTGACAGATTTGTGTCAAATTATCTATTTTTTCCTCTGCGCGATCAAGAAGCGACGTAGAACAGCGAAGTGTAAATACTGCACGTGCATTGATACTTTAGTATGCAATATTTAGCTAAACAGCTTAAGCGTCTTCGTAAAACATTTAAAAAGAAGCAAGGGAAATCGAATCCTTTATTCATTCATTCCTTCATCTCACAAAAATAAAAAAGAATAAAAAAGGCAATAAAGAATCTACTTTTAAACACAATAACAACATAAAAATACTATAAAATAATAATATACAATGACCATTCAAAAAACAAATATCTGTCTTCCAATTGACTATGAACCTACTGAACATGACATTTTAAGTGGACGTGGAAGGACCTTAAACAATCACACTGGTAACATGCAGTTCATTGAGATAATAAAATCTAACCTACAACAATATATGGATGCACCAAGACGTATGCACAAAAGCTTCGTAATTGAACAAATAGTTGCAACTATGTTGGCTTCGGGGCATCGATTTATCAAAAAGCATCCTACAAAAATAACAAACCAATGGTATGTCATGAATCAAGAGGAATCTTACAAACGAGTCGGGCACGCGTTGAGAGATTTGAAGTATAAGAATAGCAGCAACAATAATAATAATGGACGACACTCAAAATTAGCAGTAAAGAATAAACAACGTCAAAGACGAGAAAATATTGCGACTAATGATTCATTTGAAAATTTCCCTGAAAAGATTACTTCTCATCATTCCTTCGAAAGTTTCCCGGAACGAACAAGGTATACTTCAGATAGCTATGTCTCGTGCAGCAGCGATGAAGATGACGACAGAGATGATCTATCCAGCATTTATTATTCTAGCAGTGACAACAGTGAATTCGATACTATTGATACATTAGGCAGTTCTTCTATATTCGTCACTACCGGCAGAAGTAGTATCAGAATTGATGGTTGTCTTCGACAAAGTTCACTTTGTCTATCGTATCTAGATTTGAGTAAAGAAGACGGCATGGTAAATTTCAGATTTTAAAAACGCACAAATACAAAAATTATACAGCAAAAATAGTATTTCTATACAGCTAGCAATAAGCAATTATATAACAAAACAATACTGTAGTCGATACATTATTTGAATATAAAAATTGAATATGATAGAAATCAACAACATACACACCAGTCCCTATATGAAATTACATATATGTTGGTTCTTCAATTCGTCATATCGTCCTATGACTTCATTCATGTTACTATTATATATATATTTTGATGGAACTTGCGTTTTTCATGGACGAGATCGTCAATAACGATAGTATGTCAACGATCACGACTGTCGTAATAGAAGAATACCAGAAGACGAATATGAACTACAGTATCATCATCATCATCATCATCATCATCGACTTCGTCATTGCCATTGTCGTTACTACCCTCCATTTATTCTAAATTCATCTCCAGTTTTTTTGTAACTGTTTTTCTCCTCTTTCTTTGTTGATGTTGATAATGACGATGACGATGACTGTGTAGTAGGTGTAGTATTAGTTTGTTAAAATTGTTATGTGCCGACGGCACCAGTCCGAACATACGGACCAATAGTAAAATGTGATTCATACCTCCTTACGCAGCCAGCATGGATACAAATATTATTGAAAAACTTAGATTTCTATACAACAGATGATGAAGAGCTAGATCTTTATCAACTACAATCACAACAGAATAAACATGGACACTTACTCTGTGTATCAGACGGGTCTGTCAGCAATCACGACATGAGTTTCGGTAGGATTCTTGCGACTCCACTTGGAACACGGATGGTAGGATCGAAAGGTCCTTGTAATGGAAGAGGGAACTCCCTACGAGCAGAAGGAGCTGGAATGCTCTCAGACACACTCTTTCTTACCATATTATCAGCATACTTTGATCAGGAATTCAAGATCGTTTTTATATCAGACAACGCAGAACTCATCCGCAGAATGAACGCCCATAATACTATAAAGAACCATTCCCAAATGAAACACTTCTATCTGAATTCGACGTAACAGAACAAATATACAAACTTATGTACGGGTGAAAGGGCACCAGGATGATAATGAACAATATGACGACCTGCCTTTAGAAGCACAGTTGAATGTAGACTCAGAAAAATTGGCGGGACTATTTTAACAGAGACCAGGAATGTCACGACTAATAGTACACATGATGCCAAGCTGTCCAGCAATGCTACTAATAAGAGGTATCAGTATTACAAGCAATTATCGTAAACAACTCATAAGAGCTTCCGTGGAACCCACTTACATACAATATCTACAATGCAAATTCTGTTGGTCGGATGAAATAGTGACATCCATAGTGTGGAAAAGTTTAAGCTTGGCAATACCGAGACTGAATAGAGATGTAGTACTCACCAAAATCTGCAACGACCTATTACCAACATTTACAACACTCTTCAAAATAAAGTATCAGTACCAAGACACATGTGCCCTGTGTAGTAAAACAGATACCCGCGATCGCCTACTAAGATGTAATGAAAAGTCTAGAATCGACTGGAGAAGACATATGCTAACGGCACTCAGGAGCCGCTTCATTTACCTGGAAACAGATTTCTCTCTGGCAGAGACCTTCTGTACAGCAGTAGCAGAATGGATACAAACAAAAACAGTCAATGTATCCACATACTCAGTGAAGTTTCACAAAGCCATTAACACGCAAAGCCACATCGGATGGAGGCATATTTTCTCTGGCAAGTTATCACAGGAATGGCTGCACTTACAGGAAAAAGCACGAAAGTCTCAATCGGTCGAAAGAGACTGAGTTATGTGTGGGGAGCTTCAATCATCGAAGTATTACTGAAACACTTCATTCTCCTACGGGAGCTAAGGAACGAAGGGGGTACACGGGAAGACAGCAGTAAAACAGGAACATATGAGAAAGAAAAAGCTAAGTGAATCAGTACGCACACTAAATAATCAGAAAGATCAAGCAAGACCAGGTGATATGTGCTTATTCCACGAAGACATTGATGAACACATAGAGAATTCCACTGCACAAACAATCGCGTCATATATAAGCAGCCACAATGACATCAATAATCAATTGGATCAGTGGGAGCAACAGCAGGGATCAGACAGAAAGAATAAACTCAAGGCAACGAAAAGCCCTCCTCAACAACAGTGGAAAGAAAGACAAAGCAAGAAGAGACCGAGTACGAAAAGAAACAATCCCCGGAAATATTCATTCGTGCGAAACACGACACGACTGAAAGTTAGGGGGAAGTTGATATACTGTATATAAAATAAAAGAAACAATCCCCCGAAATATTCATTCGTGCGAAACACGAACACGACTTAAATTCAAAATCTTTAATTTGTTGATAGTACGTGACATTCAAAAGAGCTTGTTTCATGCACACACATACACGTCTATTTTGTTTTGGTAACCTACGGTAACGTTAGTGTGATTGAATGAATGAAAAGTTGAGGTACGTACTTCCTCCGTTCCAATTTACCGCTGGATACGTTTGCGCATCAAAGAACAGAAATCCACTCACACAAAAGGAAGATATGCGAAACAAGAGATATTATTGGTAAGAGCAGCTGTTCTGTTCGTCTGCCTTTATGCAAATACAGTACAGTACGGTAAATTGATTTATTTGACGTGCGTTGATTTGACGTCAACAAAAGAAAGTTCTTCGCCTCTTTTCTTTTTGGCTTAGCTACGGTAATTACTTCACATAAACAAATAAACACTTCTTTTTATCAAGATCTTTTTATCTACACAGCAATATAGAGGTATGTACTAGAATGCACTGTATGTTCGTTCGTTCTAACATGTGGTTGTTGTTGTGGTTGTTGTTCCTGATGACTGCATGAGTGCATGAGTGCGTGAAGCGTAATTAGTTTAAGAACGAGAATACCGCTTCTAACTTTCTCAGTTTTCCTTCTTTCGCTCCATCCACCTCCCTACTGTTTTCTATCTATCTATCTATCTATCTATTTATATCTATCGATCTTTTTGCTGCTGATTGCTTCCGAATAGAAGTCAAGTATAGTCCTTTCAATTTTCAAATACAAAATCAATTTAAAAAAAAACATTATCAGAAGAAAAGATGGGTGAAGATCGTCCAAATGGTGGTTTACATAAAGGATGTGGATTATGTTGTGCCTACTTCCTTCCTGTATGTATAGTATGAACTCCTTTTTTTTGTTGTTTGGAGTGGCGTCTCTATTTCTATGATTGCTTTTGCTGCTGTGACTATAGTACTTCGACGCCAAATCCTTTTGTATCTGACACTACTTTTTTAATTCTTTCTTAAACTTTTTTATTGATTGACGACACAACACAACACAACATAATACAACACAAACACAAACACAACACAGCCATTAGGTGTTTTTTGGCAATACGGATGTTCCTGTGAATTCTGGTTATCTGTTATCTTGACATTGTGTGGTTGGTTTCCTGGTGTTATTTATGCCTGTTGTGTTATTTCTACAGATGATGGACGGGATTAGAAGAAAGAAAAAGAAGAAAAAAAATCACTTTTTTAATAAGCAATATGCATGCAAAAAAAATACAAGAAAGAAGGAATATAATATGAATGAATCGAAAATGAAATGAAACAAAAAGAAGAAACAAATTATGTGAATACATATGAAGTAAATTATAGTATAATAATACTAATTGAATATTGTTATAACATATAGTTCTAAGAACGAATTACAATTGTACACAATCTCTTCTAGTATATTATACAATACAATGTACATATAATCAAGCTGCAATTGTTTTATTTTTCTTGTTGTGATACAGTATTACAGTGTCGTGTTTTAGTCTGTTCCCATTTTAACTTGACTTGACTTGATTCATTCATTCATGCATGGACCGGTTTTTTTTGCTCTCACGCGCACGTGTATTGTACTCGACAACAACTTAAAACTGACTTGACTTGACTTGACTCAGTCCGTATGTATACAGTATCGTCCACTGTTCAAAACAAATGTAATTCCACCACTCGTCCACGTATAGTACCTCTACTCTCGTTCAGTACACGCAAACATTATATGCCGATAAGTCCTTAATATAAGAAGTCGAACAGATTACAGTACATCACTTCAAATGCCGATAATAAGTCCTAATAAATAAGTCGAAACAGATGATTACATCACTTCACGTACAGTATCTCTCTACTCTAATTCACGCAACAGTATATCTTGCATAATGCCGATAAGTCCTAATACCGCGGTAAGTCAAATACTAGATTACAGTACGTACATCACTCTCATCAGTAAGAAATGAGATGTAGTAACCTCTTTTCAATTCAAAGACTGACATAGTCTCGTATAAATGAACAGCAAGCAAGCAAACCAAGTGCCGGTACAGTATGGCCCTGCACTACACTATACTGCCTGACCGGCCACACGTCAAAATAGTAGATGATATACTGTACAGCAAAGAAAATCGATTCTTGCGTTCCAAGTGGAAGATCTAATCGAACAACACAAACAAACAAAGTTGACGTTGGAAAAGAAAAAAAAAAGCAACATTGAAAAGATCGCGTGTGATGTGTGATGTACATGTATGTGTCAAAGTAAATCGAATACTGTACGCTACTGTAGTCCTCAACAACAACACAACACAAGCACAACCACCATCATCATACTAGTGATTGGTATCGTACTGTAGGCTATTTATTTATACTACTGTTAATTGACAAACAAAACAAAACAAAATCATACTATCGCATACACTATCGCATCGTATACTACTATGAAATTATTCATTCTAGCATTATCCTCAGTATTATTGTTGGTCTCATTCTCATCAGCACCTAATACTGCCCTTATTGTGGTTGGTGTGGATGCGTTCGTCGTTCCTTCGTCTGCTACGAGTACAAGTACGCGTAGAACATCATTATTCGTCGCCAACAAGGACTCGTCGTCATCTACCTCTACCTCTACTACTGACATCAATACCAGTACAAATAGTATTGGTGGGAATGGATTACAACAAGATGATCCAATTCTGTTGATAGGACCAGGTTTTTTACAATTAATCTTAGCGAAACATTTAGCACGAAGTGGATTAAAACCAATTGTAGTAGCACCACAAAAAACATTAGATAATTATTTTGAATCTTTTTTAAAAACAAATGATAATGTAGATAGTGATGAGGAGGATGACGATCTGGATGGTCTACATCAACAAATCCAACTCGATTCGACTATTGGTTTACCGGAACTCAATGATCCATATTTTGGTCAATTAAAAGGTGTGATATTTTGTGCTGAAGATGCAGTACTGTCGCCTGAAATTGTTTCGGGGGTGTTAGATTTTCAAGATCAAGGTCAATCACCCTTTGCAGCAAATGGAAATGATGGTACAGGTCCTGCTACACGTGTTATCGCCTGTTTACCGGTAAGTAATAAAGTACGAAAAGAAAAAAGTAATTCTTGGATACCCGTCTTTAATATGTCGGATAAAAAACAAGAAGATATTTGGTCTAAATTTACGAAGGCGTATAAAGCACATTCTTGTTTTCAAGAAGGTTCCGATAGTAGTAGTGGTAGTATTGTACGATATGGTTCCTTATTAGGTGGATCTGTCGATGGACCACCTATTCTTATGGATTATGGTTTAGATGAAGGTATATATAAGGTACGTACAGCACAGTAACAGAGTAGTAACCGATGTAATATCACATTCCATTACATTACATGAGGGTCACGTGACTAGGATCGCATGTTTATTTTGGTTTGCTTTTGCTGCGGAGACCGTTTTACTTTTCACTTTTCATTACGTCCACAATGAAATGAAATGGAATGAGAGTTGGCGAGAACGTAATTGTTTATTTATTTTTTTTGTCGTCGTCGTCGTCGTCGTCATCGTTGTCATCGTTGTCGACGGCAGTATAATCCAACCAATCGCATAACATAGCAGCACGATCAAATCAAATTCAAATTCAATCCTACTGTACCGGTTCGATTTAAAAAGAGTTACTTGCGTTGTTTGTTTTTGAGTCCCGTTGCGTTACGTTGCATGCGATGTGTTTGCCTTACTTGATGGATGGATTGTGAAAAAGATCAACACAGCATTTTCGTTTCATTTCAATTCCAATGCCAATCAACATATATATCACACAATCAATCAATCTTAAACTAACATATTTTTTTCCCCCTAAAATATCATTCCAATACAATTTATATTATATTATATCATTTATAGATGTCAATGGAACAATATCGTGATATGAGAGAACGTGCATTTGATCGATATAAATTATCCGGACAATGTTTATTAGGTGATAGTATCAATGAAAAACCTACAGATCAAGAATCCAAAGAAAAAGAGGCCTTGAAAGAATATCCAAATAATGTTCGTGAAATGTTTACAATATTAGGAAATTATCCAGAAATTGATCGAACGAATCGACACACATTAGCATCTGGAATTACACAATTATTATTACTCGATACATCCACATCCGCCGACAACACCAAAGTAGTACTAACAAAAGAAATCACTATTTTAAGTAAAGCCTCCAGTGAAATGAATACACCAGAGGAATGGAAAGAAATGTTCACAAATCCATCGACAACAGGTGGTTCCGAATGGCCGGATCCCAATAAATTTGAACCGGAAAAATATGGGATAGAAAAAGAACCAGAAAAGTAAACTGTTTAATGTTAATGTCAATGTAAATCGATCGTAGTAGTTCTGTACTGTATTGTACTACTATAGCTTCTTTTTTTGAGAACATGACAAGGGAAAAAAAATTTAATAATAGTATAAAAAGATAACGCCATGCATAATTATAATAGGACTACCCGTGTCGTGTACAGTATGGTGTCAGATGTAAATAAATATACATATTAATTAAACTTTAAATTAAACACTAAATTAAACTTTAAACTAAGATTAAACTTGTATGCATGTAGTTAATTGTTAGTTCTGATATATACTATGTACAGTAGTTTATTGAAAGCGATTTAAAAAAAAAAGATCATCGTTGCTGCGTCTTCGTTTTCGTCCTGTCTTTTTTCTCCAACTTTAATAATAATATTTTGATCACAACGACGACAACGACGACGACGACGACGACGATGTGCTTCTATAGCGTAGTAGTAGTAGTAGTATACATGTTGCACATATCAGTTTTCATTAAGATACTATTGATTGTCCAAGAATTACGTATTAGAACAAATAAATGTTACGTCGACTCGTACTACTAGTAGTAAATATTATATACTGTTGCAATATCAATAATATCAAATTGAAATAGAACAATTCGAATGCTAAATGAAAACAACAACAAATTATCTAAATAAGGTCAGAGCATCAAGTACTGATTAAGTATGTACTATAGTATGTATTATAAATAGTATTAAGGTGCAACAGGGAGAGGCATATTTGATTTGATAGAAATGGTCTGGACGATCAAACCAAGCCGGTTTTGGTTGAACATCATTCCCGGTTCTAGTCTTCTTTCAGGATCCACTACCTTTACATTAGCAGCATCTTTAGCAGCACGTTTTTTACTATCTTTTACTGATTTGCTAAAGTCACTCGAATCGAGACAGGATTTGACACTGAATGTGAGTAGCCCTTTGCATTCGTAACATCCTGAAATGTATTTGCCACCCCCTTGTTCATCGTCGGGATCACAACGACATGCATTCAGATCATCATTTGGACCAGTATTAAAAGCATCATTACGGATCGGATTGTCATTATTCAAAACTCCAAAATCTTCGTCACAAAAGATTTCCGCAATTTTACTTGGGTATACTTCTGCAATAGATCTGCTGCCGGTTACGTCTTCGTTAGGTGTATCCTTACCGACAAGTCTGTAGGATCTGTTATCAACATCACATAGATTGGCACAATCAGCATTGATACCTAAGTCCTGTCCTCTTTTATTGATTGCTCCACGGACATCCTTTAGTAATTGATCATTTGCTGCAAAGTTTGTGACAGAACCACCTGAACATGGGTACGTGTACGCAACTTCTGGATCAACTTCCCACCCTGTAGTGATTTCAAAATCCTCGAACGACAAAGCGGAACAGTCACCAACGTAGTTTTTTTCCGGTCCTAGTCTTCTACTAGGACTTCCACTAGGTTCAACAGAAAGAATTGGACCGGTTGTACCACAGATTGTTGCAATATCAACAGTTCCCTCAATCCCTTCAAAGCTTCAAACAAACAAAAAATGGAACAGAATAGAATAGAAAAAGCAATATTTTTATATTAGTGCAATGGTCTGATAAAATGCATTTTTTTTCTTTCAAAATATTACACTTTAAATTGTACATACCTTCCAGTGCCTCCAATAATTGTTGATGGAAATGGTGGTGGAAGTTTAATTTCACCATTAAATGGTTCAGGTATGTCTTGTGCTTGTTTCAGCTGACGTATGCGACAATCATCATCTTGACATACGGGCTTGGATCTTGAAATCTGTTCTCCAACATCAAAGACAAATGACGTGCCAGAATAGAATGCAATACAATTAAAGCCACCACCACCTAGACAAATATTTAAATTACATGTATGTGATGTTACGGTAAAAGAAGCAAGAAATGCATCCAATTCGTCTAGATCAAACCCATCTGGTCCCAGCTGACGTTGTTTGTCTTGGAAAGGTGAAGGTGAATTGATAGCTGAAGTTGTAACACATTCTCCGTGGTAAAAGAATGATGGATCACCGGGGGGGACTGGTTGTTTTGGTTGGCGGTCACCACCAAATCTGTACATATTTTATATCATAATGTTTATAGATATGGAAACGAAAAAAAAAGAATGCAGTAGAAGATGAAAAATTGTGAGTTGTGATTTTTACACCAATACTCATTCTAAATTTTGACAGAATGATGTATATAACACCAACACTGAACAAACCCCAATAACTTACTTAAAGCCACCGACTGCTTCTAAGGCGAGATCTTCATCCAAGAAAAAATCAATGACTTCTGGTGTTAAATCTTCTGATTCAACACCATTTAATTTATTAACAAGATTAATATCAGCCGGATCATAGACTCCCCCTTTAAATTTAACAAGCAAACAAAAAAAAAATTAGTAATGATGTACATCCTTTGCGCATAATTGTAAGCACATACGTTATAAGATTACGTACCTTTCTGAATGGTGGAAGATCCTACCAAACTTGTCAAACTTGAACCAATGTTGGGTGCCCCATTTGGGAAAACAGTTATAAAGTTTTCAGGTTCAATAATAGTAAGATAGTTACGAGTATATTCATAATCCGTTGACAAGGATGATGCTAAGTTTCTCTCGTCTTTGTTGCCATCTTCCGTACTATCAGTGACAGTATTATCACCCATACCTCCTTTCGTACAGAGAACAGAAGGAGCATAACAAGAGGCATGTGCCAAGATGATGAACTTTACAGCTGTTAAGAGTTTCATGATGATGATGTTATGATTGATTTTTGTTGGTTGACTTATTGGTTTTGTTGTGTTGTTTGATGATATATGTTGTGTTATGAGTACACAAACACGAGCAAGAAAACGTGCACTTACACGAACACGAACGCTTCGGTATCATAAAGCATAGTATACTACCAGCACGTACGCGTTATAATTTTTAGATTTCTGAGAAAAGAAACCGAACGACATCATGCCGTTTTGGAAAAAAGGAAATAAGAAGAAAAAAAAACGAACATCTAGGGCCTAAAAAAAGAAATGAATGCGCGAATTTGATTTGAAACTTCTGATGGACGTTACGTGATAGGAAAAACTAAAAAGCTTGTGCCTCTTACTGCCGGTATAAATGTTTTTTTTTGCGTTAAAATTATTTTTGTACTTAGTGACACGTATAGGTTCTACTCAATCTATTATGCAAATCCAGATGAAAATGTGAATGAAAATCAAATTGCTTTAGGACCTAATGGCAAACGTTGATTGCATGTAAAGAAGATCTTTTGTACGATAACACCCGTGTCGAGACGACCACCCTCAACCACAAATTTATCATCTTCATCGACTCTCTGAAGATCACGAGTATTTTCTTCTTCTTGTTGTTCATCTTCTTGGGATAGATCACGTCTGTTTCTATCTTCAGTTGGTTCATCTGTTAATGTTGGACTTGAAGTTGGACTTTCAGTGGTTATAACTCTTGGGAAAAAACTACGTTGTGCAACAGTAATTAAATCAAAGTTACATTTAATACCTTGATATCGTCCTGTACCACCAAAACCAAATCCTGGAAATGATGGTGGCAATGCAGCACGGGACCCTGGTGGTGCCCATACAAAGTCTGAACCTATGGAGACAATTTTCACCGGACGGTCAGCGGAGTCTTGATTTTGTAGTTTACGTCTAGGGTCAGGTCCTGCTTCAGATTCAGGATCTAAAAATCCATTGTTTTGGCTATTCACAAAAATCGCTCTAGATCTTTCACCTTGAATTGGTGAAAAATTAAATCTTCCTCCAGCATAGATATTAATACAATCTGTTGGACTACCCAAGCACAAATCATAAAAACAACTATGAGAGATAATTCCAGTTAATGTTTTACCATTAGTTGTAGTACATTTACCACCAAGTGTAAAATCCTCATCAATAGCTGGTGTAGTCTTTGGTTGTAATGTTATTTGAGATCTCGTCATCTCACCCCCGTCTAATCGCCTAAGAATGTCATTACCAACAGAAAATAGTTCTGTTGGTACTAATTCAACACTTGATGATCGGTATACACCACCATAAGTGATAATATATGATCCCTGGAGTGTTTGACTGTCTTGAAGATTTGGTGGTGAAACAAATGTAATATCTTTAGGTGAAGTAATAACAGTGAAAGCACGTGTAAAGACATCTTCGTCGGTCCATATATCTGACATCAATGATAGCTTACGGGCTGGAAGTGGTTCAAGTTGACGTTCGGAATCAGGTCTGCGATGCAATTTTCTTACGCTTTTACCGAAGGCACTGTCACTTGCGGTGTCACTTGAGGTGTCAGTAGTGGCAGTGGCAGTGGCAGTGACTGCTGTCGTTGCCAAAACGAAAAGAAAAGCGATTTTAATAGAGATCATCATTGTTTATTTGTTTGTTTGTTTGTTTGTTTGTATAACGTAGTATTAGTTGAATTCCAGAAAACTTTCAACTTTTTTTTGTGAGACTCTCAATTTTTGATGCACAATGCGTGAAGCAGGGATGATACTAGTAGATGGGCAACTACTAATACTAGCTACTAGCTAGTAGTATAGAAAAGAAAATGCCATTTTTGATTTTTGGCAAGATGTAAGGAAAAAAAACGAACGAACCTCTAGGAAAAAGGAAATATGAAGAAAAAAAACGAACATCTAGGGCCTAAAAAAAAAATGAATGCGCGAAACTTCTGATGCACGTGATTGGAAAAACTAAAAAGCTTGTGCCTCTTACTATAAATGTTGTATTTTCGCGTTGATATTATTTTTGTACTTAGTGAATTGTTAATCTTGTTGTAAAAATACATACATAAATTTGATGTGAAATTTCCGATGCTCGTGATTGTAAAAACAAAACCTCGTGTTTATTTATTTATTGTAATTATGTATGTAGTTAATTGTTAGCTATGATGCTATGTACAGTTGCGAAATTGTTAACGGACTAACCCATGCGCGAATTTTCATCGCGCGACTAAGCGTCTTTTAGCCAGAGAGTTACGTTACAGCGGGTTGGAAACTGGATCTTTTGACCACTTTTTATACATCACATATCACATTACATCACATATCACAACACACAAACGCATCAACAAAGAGAAGACCGACGATGGTCTTTGTTGGCCTGTTTTAGACGGGTTATCCTGGTTACTTTTTTTGTGTGGGTGATAATTATAACCAAGACGAATGTTAGATGCCATCCCCCAAGCGGAATGGACCATCATTAAGGCAATACCATTAAATTTTACATGCTTTTCAAACTACAATATAAGGTAGCATGAAGTTAACATAATACAATACCATAATACCGGATGAACAATGAAGAAATCGAATATACCTTCTCCATCATTCGTTTTCATTTATTATTTCATCCCCTCCTATTATAGTACTAAAAATATGGTAAGTGGTTTTTTTGTTACTTTTTGTTATTCAATTATCAATTCTTCTAGTTCAGTAACATCTTATTCTTCAATTATTCTATTATTGTTATGTTATTAAGTTCTTATTCTAATTAAAACGTTCATTTAAAGTAGTGTCATTCGTTAGTACAAGTACTTATACATTAGCTACCGCTTATATCTCCCACCTTCTAGTTTAAAATAAAATGAACCAACAATATCAAGACAATGTGAGGGAAAACAACAACAGATGCGGTACTTATTGCTTTGATGGGATCGATATATGCTACTCTATACTACTCCAACGGATGGACGGACGGAGAAGAAGGATAAAGACGACCACAAGTAGGTACATTAAAAAATAATGAAGGCCATTAAATAAAAGTAATAAAAACAGCAACAACAACCATACCGATTCGAATCTATTTGTATTTTACCAATTGGTCCCTATTCAACAAGGAGTGAGGCATATTATTATCAATACTAATAGATTTAACACTCCATATCGACGGACGCGGTGAAGAAGGTACGGAGGAGAAGACGTCGACGGCAACTACATATATGTAACATTGTCCTGATCCAATCGTAGCAAATGATGTTGATGTTGATCTTGATGTTGATGTTGATAATAATAATATCATTGATTGATTGATTACAATCTTTTCTAATGACTTGCAAAATAATCAATCCGCATCTATTTTTAATTTTTAAAATACTACTACCTACGACTACTACTCAATCCACCCAGATTTACCTTTACAGCACTACTGATGATGACATTACGGCAAAACTTCTGCTATACGACAAAAATATAATATGTATAGTATGTACACATAACTCAGGACAGAGACTTCGTCATTCAAGAATTCATAAAGCGATGCATAGTATAATAAAGGTACATGGATGTGATGTGATAGTAAATCATTTAGGACAATAGTAATAAAAGTATGTAGTCAATTAAATAAAAGAAGAAGAGATATTATTTCTAATATTAACATTAACTGCAAAGCGTGCGATATATATATTTACCTTGCGGATCTTGTGTGTTGTGTTGTGTTGTGTTGTGTTTATTTATAATACCTTGGGCGGCAACCCATTACCTGTTCCTGCAGGTGACATACGCAGGTAACATACACTGGTACGTGTATTTACCCAGTCGCTTATTATTTGAATGTTCCAGGTATTAAACAATAATGAGAATAGTATATAGGCCATATATATATATATATATATATATATAACTCGATTGATTCTTTTGGAACAATACTTCCAATTATATCATCTCTCATCCTCAAAAAGCACTGAACACGAAAGTTTTGTTTCATCAAGAAGAACAGCAGCATCGAGCTAGCAGCTCGAGCGAGCGAGGGAAGTGTTGTTACATAGTATAGTGCTGGTTAATTATTGCAGTCTTATCTAGCTCTATCATTGACGATGATGATGATCATGTACCATAAATATGCTGGTGCAGCGCAGAGGTCGCTCGATCGCTACCAATATAAGTTATGTGTGTGTGATGGTACATATGTTGATATGAGAAAATGACTACAGGAAACGCCGAGCTAAAGCGGCTATTATAATAGAGCGAAGGAAGTGTGTTAGTAGTACCTGTAACTTAGTGCCGGTTCCTATAGTTAATTGATCGATTGATTGTCTTTTCTTTTATTTCTCTCTCTGTCTGTCTCTCGTCTCACGATGCTCGCAATATGCATCGCGTGTTTATGATTTCGCATCTCAACTCAGTCACGGGACGAGCGATATGATCCATGCCTGCATTTATTTGCAACTGCACTGCCACCAACAGCACTGCCTCGCTCTCTCCTTACTTGTGCCCCCGCTTTTAATTAAATTATCATCAACATACGTGCTAGAGCGAGTACGGTAAGTTAGTGGCACGAACAACAACGCCTTTAAAATATATTTTTCTTTTTGCTGCGTTGTTTGGACGGTTTCTTGACATGACTCACACACACACAGAGAGAAATAAAGATCTTTTTTTGGCATTCAATTCACAACCCAAGAAGAAAAGGCATCGATCAGTTCAGTAATTGTTACGTCATAATAATCTTCACAGAACAATACAGATCATAAGAAAGAAAGAAAGTCTACAGTACTGTACAGTACAGTAGTACGATAGAGTTGAAAGAAAAAAGAAAAGAGAAAGAGAAAAGAGAGAGATTTGATTGATAATGACCATTATGAAGAATAATTCATTATTAATGACGATGATGATGGCAATAATTATTGCGATGTCTACCACTACCATCACTACAGTCGTCGATGCTGCACCATTAAATGATTTAATTCTCGAATTACCTGGATATGGACGACCACCCACACCACAATTTAGTGGTTATTTAGATGCTAGTGCTGGATGTGATGTTACTATCAATGGTCCAATATGTAAAATTCATTATTGGTTAGCATTAGCAGCTAATGATGATGATGATGATGATGAAGACGATCCTTTATTGTCGTCGTCGTCCGCAGCAGCTTCTACGACGAAACCAACTGGTAAGAATTTAATTTCATTTAATTTAAGCTGTTGTTTGTCGTCGTCATCGTCATTGTCATTGTTGTCATCGTTGTATTGCAAAATCTTTTAGGTGATTGTTATATCACCGCCGATCCGATCCCGATCCGTTTTCGTTATACTAAGCTGTAATCCTAATATATCAAAATCACCTTGTTTTCTCCCTTCTCTTTCTTTTCTTATTTGCCTGCTCTTATAATAATTCTCTCACAAATGGAAATGAATGAATGAATACACTCTATAATAAAAACACGATTGAACAATTCAATTCGATTCGAATTCGAATCTCATTTCACCACACACAAAAACACAAAATTATCAAAATATTACAATCATATATTATGATTAGTTTTATGGTTAAATGGTGGACCTGGATCATCGTCATTATTAGGGTGGTTACAAGAAGTGGGTCCATTACTGATGAATGCCACCGGTGGATTAATGACTAATCCATATAGTTGGATTAATGCTGGTGTCAATTTATTAGTCATTGAAGCACCTATGGGGGTCGGATTTTCTTATTGTTCACGTATGAAGATGAAAGATAATGAAAAATTACCATTACCATGTATTAATTCGGATACCAGTACCGCCAAAGCAAGTCGAGCAGCATTAGTGGATTTTTTTACAACTAAATTTCCAGAATTATCGAATGGACCATTTTATATTGCAGGTATGTGATCCCCTTTTTTTAATATATGTTTGTTTGTTTGTTTGCTCTTGTATGTGCTTCCGTTGACCATTTCCTATTTATAGTATACTCAACCACGAATGCGAATGAATTGAATTGAATCGAATCGCATTCTACTGATTACTCACCTTCTACCTCTCTCGTGTCTTTCTCGTCTCTCTCTCTCTCTCTGTTTTTCAGGTGAATCCTATGCTGGTGTATATATACCAACATTATCCAAAGAATTATTAACTGATCCTATTGCGAAACAAACAGTACCATTGAAAGGTATTATGGTGGGTGATCCATGTACTGATAATGATGCACAACGTGATTCCATGGATCCATTATGGTATTCCAACAAATATGGTTTAATGGATACGGATGTATATGATACCCTTCAATCCAAAGAATGTGCTGGAACATATGATATTATGAAAACTAAAACGACAATGATGAGGATGAATCAACAACGTAATTTTACTGCAAATGTCAATACTATGTTATCATCCAAGACACATCAATCGGTTGGTGGAGAAAAATGGTCGAATCATGTGACTGCTGCTGAATTAAATGCAGAACTTAGTGTTATCGAAAATTTAGTAGAACGTCGTATCAAAGCAAATGAATTATATCAGGAACGTGTATTAGGTAATAACGACGCCGACGATGCAGATGCAGATGAAGATGCAACTACTGCTGGCCATATCCGTACTACACTTCGTAATAGTGCTTCTGATGTAGAACCAACTTCACCACCAAACCGTAACCGTAAAATTGATAATAAATGTACATTAGCCTATCGTAAATTTTTACTAAGTTCCTCCCATTCATTAAGTCAAGGTTGGAATGATTTGTATATTGATGATTATAGTTTATTTGCACCAGTAACATCTAAGGAAGATCAACAAATGGCAACATACCTGAATCGAAAGGATGTACGTCAAGCATTGCATGTAGAAGAATCACCTGTGAAAACATGGCCAATGGATCAGAATATTGGTTTTTCCTATAAGAAACAATATAATGCATGTAATTGGCAATCCAATATTGAATTTCCAAATACATCCATGATTGATCTATATCAAGAAATTATTCCATCCCTGGATCGAACATGGATTTATAATGGTGATACTGATCCATGTGTCTCCTATGAAGGTACACGTGAAGCTGTGAAACAAATATTATTCGAGGAAGTGGATGGTGGTTCGTATCGACCATGGTTTTATAATCAAACAGCAACATCCATTTCCGTATTACAGGAAAAATCCATTTTATTTGGACCCAATTTAATTGTACAATCATTAGAGAATGCACAATTTGGTGGTGAGGTTGTAAATTATTCCAATGGTTTATCATTTATTACATTTCATGGGAGTGGTCATATGGTGCGTATGTATTTATCAGTTTTTTTCTAATCTCATGCATTATAATAATATCGTCTCTATAGCATTCCTTCAGAAATCACTCTCACACACGACATTTTCGGCTGCTTATCAATTTTTTACTATTTTCCTTCTTTTGTATAACTTCCTTTGTAACCTGCCTTATACATGCTATAATATACTGTAGGTTCCACAATTTCGTCCACAGGTATGTTACGTTTTTTACTTACGATAGTACCACAAAACACGTTTCGGTTTTACAGTTTCTATTTCGTTTTATTGATTCTTGTACTGAATTTTTCTCGTTTCTGTTTGTTTTTTATTTATTTGTTCTTTTAGGCCGCATTACATTTTTTACAAAAATTTGTGCACGGGAATAATATCGATAATAACAATGATAATGGTGTAAGAGTTGATAATAATTATCTATTATCACCATTATTAAAATCAAATGAAACTTTAATAGGATTAACAGATAATGAATTTGAAAAATACATTCAAGAATGGACTGAGTCAGCAATGACGAAACCATATGTTGGCTAGGTTAGGATTTAGTCCTGTTGAAGTAGTAGAGTTAGTAGCAAACTGTTGCGTAGAGTTAGTAGCAAACTGTTGCGTATTATACAGTAAGCGAATGAGTAAAAGAAGAAGAAGAATTATAAGGAGAAGAATAAAAACAAAAAGAAGTTAGAAACGAAATGAACAGAACAGAACAGAACAGAATGATTGAATGAAAGACACTGAATGCCAAACCTAAGAAAAAGACAGTAAAGAAAACTATAATTTATATTATAACATAATAAATGAAAGATTTGCATGAAAGATTTGCTGTGTGCCATCCATTACAGTATGTATTAGCGGATCGTCGTGGTTATTTTATTACATGCTCCAAAGGAAAGAAAACCTCTTCTCGACCCGTAGAAGAAGATTATTGTTGTACTGTAGCCATTATTATTCGATATGCTGCACTGCTACGTCTATAATATTAGCATACTATCCTCCAAAATAAATAGGATGAGTTGTGCATAATACTGGGGACGTAACATATAGTTGTTGTGTTGCCACTACCATTACTACTACCACTACTACTACTACAGCAGTACTACTACCAGATCTACTACAGTAGTAAAGTAAACGACACAACTCTGAAGCTTTTTGGGGGCTGCATGCGAGAACATTACTTATAGTCAATTTGTATTGATGAGGATAGAAAACATTCATAGATTATTTCTTAGCTTCTACGGTAGTAAAATACAATACGGCAATATCGACTGGCTATTCTTTTTTCGTGATATAAGACGGCGTAACGCGAGTATAAAATAGAAGTAATGATACTAATCTGTACGAGGATGTGGATGTGGATGTGAACATTAATTTCATAACATTATTATATTATATTATTACTAACTTTACTAACTTACTACTTAACATAAACATTTACAAATACAACATAAGAGAATTGATATCACCACACTCACAATAACCCATACCCACCATTGCCATTCTTTATAACTATCGGATACAACATAATCCTTGTCATTCAATTTAATTGTGGATTCACCATCGGAATGATCATATCCATATTTTTTTTCATTCTCATTATTATTTTCATTTTCGTCAGCATTTTCTGCGTCACTATTATTACTAGTGTCACTGTCACTGTCTTGTAAAATCCGAACGACGACAGCAGCAGCAGCATAATCATTATTATTACTATCATTACTTATTCCAATACTATTAGTAGGTTCTGGTAATTTGTTGTTGATAGTAACAGTAGTAGTAGTAGTAGTCGGCTCGTCTACCAGTAGCACTATGGGACTATGTCTACCATTATCATAATGACTTCTACTACTATTACGTGAACGGAGATTATTTCTTCGTCGTCTTCGTAGTGGTTCCTCGTCGTTACGAACGGCAGCAGCTACTACCAACGAAGTATTACAATTACAAATACTTATAGAAATCAGAACAATGATTATTGAAAGTATAGTAGTAGTCGTAGTAGTAGTATTCATGATTTGGTTTGATTTGGTTTGGTTCGGTTCGGTGTTTGCCTATTGCTTCTTTTATTATTTGTTTGTGTTGCTTTGATTTTCTTAATTGTGGTTACGGTATGTAATGTTGCTACAGTAATGTTGCAACAGTAAGTCGTGCTTTCGCCGGTTGTGATGTGCCTCGCACAATATCTTCCTCTTCCATTCTTGCTTTTTGTAGTACGACTCACTCTTTTTCTTCACGCGGACCAGGACATCCATACCGTAGTTATTTTATGATTGATTCGTAACGGTGTAACGGTATTTTAAGTCGTACTTAAAAAGAAAGGAAAGTGAATGAATCGAATGAGTCGAATAAAAAGTAGTTCATAACTCCGACTTGTTCGACTAAATTCGAGCAAAATGAAGAAAAACGCGCGTTTGGGGGGGGGGGGGGGATGCGAGATATTCATTTTTCTTTTTCTTTTTTCGTAATATTTTCAATGACTTGTTTCAAAACGGTACTGTACTAAGGGGCTGCGATCGTTCGTAGCATCCATCAATATTGATCTTCAAGTTAGTTGTGAAGAATTACTTAATGTTCCTAATAATTATCCGCGATTATTTGTCGTTCGAGTTCGCGATTACAATCACTATTAGGTTCGCGAATAGAGTTCATTTTCGCTTCATTATTATTATTTGAGCGATATCAATACCGTATGCGAGGGTTTTATTAGGAATCTTGTTTTTTTATATATGCGTCTTCTTTGTGTAAGTAAAACACATCTTCGGATTCGCGGTTTTGATTGTGAAATAATGCATACTTTCACTGATGTTTTATTTTTTATTCAACATACTTTGTTCTTCGTCAATAAGTAACAATCTGTTACAATTGTTACTTTCTCAGTTTTTTCTTGAGCGTAGGCGTGCCATAAATCTTTAGTTGCACCAGGCTCACGTGCTTCTTCTTTTTTACCTATCCCAAAATATCATCGTCGCTGCTGCTGCTGCTGCTGATACAAGCTCGTCGCTAGCTCGTCGCTACTCCTTGCCGTATCCTTAATTCTGTTTCTTAATCGCCTCCATCGCCTCATGCTTTTATTACGTACTGTAAAAGCTAAGCTGCTGCTGATACAAGCTCGTCGCTAACCCTGCCGTATCCTGAATTCTGTTTCTTAATCGCCTTCATCGACTCATACTTTTATTACGTAAAAGCTACAAAAATCCAAAATAAATACTTAGACATCATTGTAGTATACAGTACCTTTTATTATAAATAAATACGGAAGAGATTACTATTCTTTAACAAGCTCCACTACCAAATCAATCGCATACCGCATACGGTAATCCCAAAATAAATAATACTTTGAAATTGTATACCTTATTATTTAATAGACTTCACTAGGTCGTATACCTGATTATTTAACAGACTTCTCTAGGTACATCAACCGCATACCGCAAACGTTAAATAAACGCTTGAAAGAAAAAAGCGAACACTATTTTACGTAACACTACTCATAAAATACAATTAAAACTACAAAAATAGAAACAATCTCCACTACCAAATCAACCGCATATCGCATACGGTAAACACACGCTTACAAAAGATAAAGAGAGAACACTATTAGGTACCACTTCACATAAAATACAATATAAACATTCTAAAAGCGTACCATTCTTTAATACCTGTAAACCCTGCATCACCTTCTTTCCATATCGCCATTTCAACACAAGATACAAAGTAGTACAGCGACTATCCGTCATCAAATCAAATCAAATCAACCATCATGCCTGTTTCACTCAAGAATAATACAATAGGTGAATATTATCCTCCACAACTTCTTTCACAGAAATTGAATAATAGAGCTGCATTCCTTATAACAACAGGTCATTATGAAGAAGGGATTACATTATTAACAAAAGCATTAAAACTTACCGAAAGTAATATCAATAGTAGTCAAGCCGACACTCATGCTGACCAGCATCAAACCACATGCAATTGTAAAGATTGTAGCTTGGAAGCATGCTTGACTATGGAACACGATCCATTCATGTCCTCATTAATGATCGATCAGCTAACTAGTACGCAAAATCAAGGGCAACAACAAGAACAAGAAGATCAACAAGGCTGTTATCACCCCAAGCCGAATACCTCAAGCAGCAGCAGCAGCAGTAGTAGTGATGGTGAAATGTTTCATCGCGCTTCAATGGGCTTGTGCCCACTGCCTGCCACTGCATCGCAACTCGGTTCGCGAAATGCTCAACAACGTCGCAATCTCAAATCGCCATCAATGCTATCAACATCAACAGAATCGTCATCATCTTCTTCTTCTGCTACTACTACTACTACTACTACTACAACTGATTTTGGTTTTGTTTATCGACGACCACTACTTGTAAATCAACAATGTATTGATGAAATGCATGATATGGGTATTACACTTTCGTTACTTATCCTATTCAATCTTGCCTTAGCACATCATCTCAAGGCAATTGCAAGTTTTAACAGCCAACAAGTATCATCATCATTATCAAACAGCAGCTTCAAGACGAAGAAGAGTAGTTTGAAAGCATTACAACAAGCATTACAACTATACGAACTTGCGTATCAGCTTCATATTGATTACATTCAACAATCTGAAGAATCGTCATCTGTATCGAACAACAACCAGCAGCCGCAAGAATTTGTATCATCGAGCAGCGACAACAATAATGATAATGAAAATAACAGTGATGATGAATACAACCGATCAATTGGTTCATTACGTTTTACTATGATTATATCGAACAATTTAGGTGAAATACATCATGCTATTGGTAACACAGGAAAACATACTTTGTGTTTACAACATTTATTAAGTGCTATCATGTATGTGGTGGATAGTAATTTAGTTGTATTAGATTCAAATGAAATGGATGGATTTTATTCAAATGTTGCACCAATTATGGGTTTATCAAATGAAGATATATGTGCACAAGCAGCATAAAGAAAAAATATAAAAACATATACGAAACGAAACGAAACGAAAGAATATAGATATCTTATAACAAATCCTAGAAAGACTTGTAGTACAATCTTAAGAACTACTGTACGTTGTACTATACTCTACTTTTAGCTACTGTATTGCATACTGTATATCTATTATTACTCGGTGTACGTAGCAACGACCTCCACTAGTTTCTACGAGTAGTAGATCTTCAGTTATAGTAGACCAACCACGACCAGCTGGGGTACAGCTGGGGTTGAACGAATACTGCTTGTCCACAGAAGGGCGATTGAATCAATCACTCGTCTGCGACATGGTACCACTATAGTTTCTACTATTACTGTAATAGCTGCTAGTAGATCTTCAGCACAGTTGCGAAGCAGAATCAAATCACCCCATGAGCGTCTGTACGGACTTTCATATATTCGCATTGAAAATGCAGCTTCAAGGTTCGTCTTTTACGCTACCTATAAATACTTTAATACTTTTTAATTATTCCCATTTTTGATAGGGCAAGAAGCATAAGTGCGCAGGTTTCTTCTTTATCGCCACTTAGGCCTTTTCAATATTTTTTACTTATTCCCCTTTTTGGTACGGCATGACGGCATAAGTCAGAAAATAAATTACTTATTGCTTTACTTTTATTCAACTTTGATGTGTCATCATTCATTAGGGATTTATTGCATCCCTTACATACCTTTCTGCCCCCCCCCCCTCTCTCTCTCTCTTTTTGGCTTAATATATGTGGCACTATCTAGTAGCATAAATTCATGATTACTAATCACATGGTTTTGCTAAAGTTACAGCGCAATTAAACATGCACCACCACTCCTGCATTATGCCAGGTGGGTTCTGGTCTTGTGACAACAATATTAAAATGGAATGGATCATGATAGGATACAACAAAGATATCCTTAGTCTAGATCTTATTTTGTCTATTCTGTTGTGGTTGTTTTGTCCCCCTGTACTAGCGCAGTGTGGCTGACATAGTAAATCTAGTTTTGGAATTTACTAGTAAAGTAGATCTGTAGGAAAAACCAGGTATGTATTTCTGCCCTACAGTACTGTACAACACCTACCTGGCGCCCAATCTGTGTGTGGTATGCAAAAGTAACGTGCGCAAAACAAGTACTGGCGTTAAGGAAAAGCATTGCAGTAGCATTTCATGTGCAGCATCAAGAATTTGAATGGAAAATTGAATCCAATTGACCGTACATTGTACTATAGAATTAGGTTGACTATTTAGCACTCGAAATACGGTTCTCTTTTGAAGAGAATTAAATTATATGAGGTTGTATAAAGGGATGGCAGGCAAATTTTCGAATGAATCGAATTGCCACAAGAAGTACCGTAGATGCATAAAGAGAGAGGAGGATTGCGGATCGAATAACAGACGAGGAGCTAAAGTGATTGTCTAGTACAGTATACTCTACTGTTTCTATTGTAATGGATAAAACTCTAGTTAGATCTATTATTAGATGTGTGTGTGTGTGTCTTAGAATCGACTCCGACGTCACCAAATAAATAACAGTCGCACCTCTTATGCCACTGGGCGTGGTCCATCATCTCCATCTTTTGCCTCGCATGGTATCTTCATTTTCATCACCCTCCTCACATATCACTCTTACTCTCACTACTCTAACTTTTCATTAATCATACAATCAATCAATCAATCAAAATAATATACCACCAATACCATCTTTAAATCTGGATTGATCCCATCCATAATGATCCTTTCTAGAATACATTAATTTTTCCACTTTTCTACCATACTGTTGTGCATAATTTGCATGATAGGTGATGGGATCTTTATTCGGTGGTCCTTGACGATGTCCATGTTTACCAATCGGATAATAATATGGATCTAAACAACAATAATTGAAAACATTAGTATTAGATGGCGACGTTGCTGTTGGATCATTGTTATTATCATATTCTAATCCACAATGATGAAAGTCAATATTATTCGAACCATCACCGATGATTGTCGTATTCGTATTCTGATTTTGTTGTTGTTTCTTCTCTTTCTGATAGTTCCAAAATTCTTGCCAAAATAAGGATTGATCATCTAATTTATTATTTTTTAAATCACATCGATCCAGTGTTGATTGTGCAATTGTTTTATAGACATCGGACTGAGATTTAAAATAATAAAATCCAGTATTTGCTTCTTTTCTGGGTTTACCCAGTAAACACTCATCAGTTCTTGGTTGACCATGAGTTGGCTCATGATTGGATTGATATAAATAATCATATTTTTGACTTTTGATCAATGCACCAAAATCATGTTCAAATGGATTCTTTAAGAATATATTATCCGCATCGGTAAAGACAATACCATCGACTAGTTGACTAGTACCACCGCCGCAAGTGGCTAGATCTAATGTCATCCGTATCTTATTACAAGAGATTTTAGTAAAATTTCCATGTCCCCATCCATGTGCACCATCTACCGCATACAACGATGATGGTGGAATGGCACGTTCAGGTCCTAATACCTCATACAATTTTTGATCTAAGGCTAAGACAATCCATTTTAATCCTTGTTCCTTGGCTAAATATTCCCAATTCTGTAACATATTATAGTACGCATAATTTGCTGCCACTACCAATACTGTAGTATTAAACTCATGTCGTTGAGTCGAATTACTTTTTTCGTAATCAAATAAACCAATTTTATTTTGAATAATATCCGAATAGGGACAAGAAGAAGAATTCTGTTCTTGTTCTGGCATAATTCTTATTTCTTCTACACCACTACCACTGTTGCTGCTGCTGCTGCTACTGCTGCTACTGCTGCTTCGTAGAAGATTTGCGACTGCTACTGCTGCTGCTACTACTTCATGGTCGTCATAATTCAGTTCTAACGAGGACGGCGTTGTCATCGTCACATCAACTTTGTGTTGTTGTTGTGTTGGTTGTGCTATAATTTCAATTGTTGTTGACAGCATTCTACTTTCATCAACAAAAGAAAATAATACAAAAGAAAATAGTAGAGCAGGAATACATAATGCTATTCCAAGGAATAAAAATGCCTTGAGGATATAACTAACACGTCTATCAGTACTACTACGTGTACTACGTCCACTGCTATTAGTCGTCGCCGTCATCGTCATCGCCGTCATCGTTATCCGTCTACCTTTGCTACTCTGTTAATTGCGTTGGGGGTAACTAATAGCATGGAAATGAGGTAAGTTAATGACAAGATGAGACAAGATAGACAAAGCAGACAATCATAAAAAAATCAAGATACAAATAATAATCGAGAAAGAAAAATAGAAAGTTTCGATCTAAAGAAGCGATCGCGCACCGAGGTGCACCATAAGTAAAGGAAAAAATGAGGCGCAAATAAAATCTTGTTTTCAAAAATCAGTCATGGTTAGCTACTAATTTTAATTTAATTTAATTTAGTTACCTACTTTGTCTTTGGCAAGAAAAATAACACCTGTTCTTGACCAGGAACGAGACCGAATCGGCAAAATACAGTACCGCGGTGCTGTGGACCAAACTAAGACGAATAGAACCGTCCACCTTATTGCAAGGTTCATTCATGCCAACTTTTGAATTTACCTTTTATTATTCCGCCATGGTGACACTCATCGCGCTGGTGGTGGTGATAGTGTGTTTACCGCAAAGCAACGGCCTATCGCCATCTCGACAACAAACAATGAAGACGACGACAACGACGACGACGTGCCCGCGACGAGGAGACGAAAGCATCCTGCTGCTGCCAATTGTGACACGGCGACTGGCTGTCGCCGGGATCCTCTCTCCTTTCGTTATTGCGGCGCTGCTGCATCCTGCAGCTGTGGCCGCATTCGACAACGGTATTCCCGACATGGAAATGTACAAGAATAAGACTAAAAATCCAGGGATACAGCCATCATCGCTCGGTTTACAAAGCAATGGCAAGCTGGCAATGTGCAATGATGGGCTCAATTGCTTCAGCACCAGCGGCGACGAGGCTCATATGCTGGAAATGTGGAAACCGCCACCACAAAAAGCTGACAGCAACGGCAATAGCAACACGATTATGGGCGACCTATTGGAAACCATCAAGGCGTATCCTCCCGGCCAAAATAGGGTAGACAAAGGCGGCTTTTCGATTGTCGCCGTCAGCGCCGACTATCTTTACGTGCAGTTTGAGTCGATGAAGCACGGTTTTATAGACGACGTTGAATTTTCCGTTACACAAACACAAAGTGGCAATAATAAGGAAGTTGTGCAGGTTCGCTCGTCGAGTCGCATCGGGAATCTCGACTTGGGAGTGAACGCCAAACGCCTCAACTGGATCAGCGCCGACCTGCGGGCCAAGGGTTGGACTGCCCCTGAGATCACCAAGGAGGATTATCCGGACTACTATAATACCTTAGTCTTTACGTTTGATGACTATATCCGCTCAGTGCTGAGCCCACTGGACTGTCCTGTACCGTCACAGCCTGTTACCTGCAACGACCCATCACCTTCTAAGTGAGTGAGTCGAGTCGCCTACGGTACTGGACCGTAGTGTAGCCGGCATCCTTTTCTTGGTCGATAGCGATGGCAGAACGCCACCCTTCGAGCTTGGAAACCCGTCAACAATGGTGGCAGTAGCAAAGAAAGACAGACGAAGACCAAATAAGACGCGCTATAATCTAACTGGCTAGCAGAAGCAAAGGGGAGGAGGGTTCGATGAAGTGTGAATGAATGATTGATTCGAATGAGTCGAGCCTATACTTATTAACAGATTGGTCGTAAATATACGCAGTACAGTACCGTATCCCGTATGATCAAAGATGCATGAATCACGAGTATTCACGATTAATAACATCATTTATTTTTTATTTTTATTTTTTTTAAAGTGTGAATGCATACCGTAAATATCTGAGATGTTTTGTCGTGATTCGTGATGCATTATTGATGATTTGTTACTATTGCGCACCTTTGGTTAAATAATTATTATGTACAGGAGTAAAACGCCAACAGAATCTTTTTTGCAACACAGAATTATAGTCACGACACGTTGAATATCATTATTTCAATCTACTGTTGCTGCTGTTTTTTGCTTGCTTTCTAATTAGCTACTAACTATCGTAGTAGTACGTCAATTCTATCGTACGAAATCAAATCAAAACAAACGAAACGAAACGAAATCAAATTAAGTCGTGATCGTCTTATACAATATCATTCGATCGGTGCCTTACGAGTAGATCGATGCATATATTTTGATTGCTTTATTCAGACTATTGTACGTTATCTCACGATACAATTCCTACACACAGGAACAATAAACCATCCTCAATTCAATTTCAATTCATTCAATTCCGCTCGTCTACAGTACACGCAATAGTAAATCATAAGTAATCACAACAGCAAAAATACAACGGCAACTAACTAACTACTAATCCAATTCAATACAATATAATCATGTTCACTATAACAATTGGTATATTAGGATTAACAGTATTGTATGTTGGTATGATAATTGCATTGCATTATTTACTACCAACATCAATTGATTGTTTATCAAATTCTAATTTTAATTCCGGTGTAGTGGAAGATGGTGATGATGGAATAAACGACGTTACTAATACTCAAGAATTGGAATGTCAAACAGAAGGGGTTGATAATACAATATTAAATTGGTCATCTGATTTCTTTATATCAATATGTTTTTTATACTTGCATTCCAATTAAGTTGTTGTCCATCATCATCGTCGTCATCCATAAAAAAAGGAAGAAAGAAAGCAAAAGCAGTAAAAGATACTAGGGTATGTTATAAATCTGCTATATTATCACAGATATTTATGGGTGGTTCGTTTCTTGTAACAGGAATTAGTTCTATCATGTATCCAAATTCTGGTTTGGATGATAATCATGGACTTATGGGATATTTTATACTGGAAATTATATCGAACATTTTCTTTACATTCAGTGCTTTATGTATGGCACAATTTGCATTCGACACAACAAAAAACATTGACCCAGCATTACTTAGAAATACATGCTGTTTTTGTTGGTGTAATTCAACGTCCAGTAAGATATGGATTGCTGTATGTGAATTACTGCTAGTATTAAGTTTGAGTGGTATCTTAACAGGTAGTATTTGGTGTTCCACAGATCCAACATTACAAGTAAATGATGTCAATGACGTTTGGTTACCAACAACAACTGATAATATTGCTGTATGTTATACAGTAACAAAATATTCAGATATTGTATTCCATTTCTCATATGCACTCCTATGGTTACCAGTTGGATACTTATTACGTGTAGCAAGTCTAGCAAAACCTGTTACAGTGTTGGGTTTACCGACACCAATATCGGTTGTATTAGCAGTAATTATACAATGGACAATTGGATCAATGTTGATAGTTGTCGTATTTATTATTGCATCTATTCTGAACAAGATCAACAACAACAATGATGACGATGATGAAGATTTCTATACAATTTATTTTATGATATGGAATACAATATACGGTACTGTGTTATATCATTGGGGTATGTTAATAACTATGTATTGTTTACATAATTTATCGTACGGATTGACTGTACCTGACAGGGATGATGAAGATGATATAGATGAAGGTCCATCAGTCTTATCAACGGAGTGGTGGTTAACAGTTCTTGCATTTATATTACCAGCAGAAACAAAGAAAAAGAATAAGAAGAGGAAGAATAATGACGACACAAATGATGATATTGTGGTAGAAGAAGAGGATGAAGCTGGTGCTTCTGCTGCTGGTGCTTCTGCTACACAAAATAAAAGAGTAGTATCATTTGAAGAAATTGATTATATTGTGGAGGAAGAAATTGATGTATAACTGTTACATATCTACCGGTATAACAGTAAAAGAAGTAGTGATGATGATGATGATGATGATGATGATACGGTATTACCGTCACGTTTACGGTTACTTTCATTCGTCAATCGAGAATAATAATAAATCAATGTATTTATCTTAAAATAATAATAATAAATCAATGTATTATATTATAATAAACAGAAAAAATGATTCCTGCATGTGCATGTCTGCCTCTCCCTTTGTATCTCTCTCTGTCTATGTTTCGTCGTTTAATTTCAAGTCAAAGGACAGACTTGTACTTATCTAGTTTTTATTTTAAAGAATGCAAAAAAACTAAATCATGCCCTGTGGTACTTGCTACCTGTACCAATCCACTTTCTAGCATTCTAACCCATCCTAGCATGAATAAAGTCCCAATCAGATAATATAATTGGAGCTTAATATGCATAGGGTGGATACCTGGACCAGACTTTGGGGCGCTAGGTGTGTGTTCTTCACACTGGAAGGTGGTAAAGGGTGTGATGCAGCCTAGGACATGGGAAAATGGCCCATGGGGGGGGGGGGGGGGGGGGGTATGTGACCTAGTACACACTCATAAGGAAGAATTATCCCAAAGTAAGCACATTGGGCTGACCATATAAACCAAAGGCAGTATAAACTTGGCAAGCTATGGGCAGGATCATGCTGATGTGGGTGCTAAAGGGGGAAAACCTGTTGTGGGGCCTAAATGACCCTTTTGGGGGTTAGCACACCCTGACACCTTCCTAACCTCCCTACAGCCCTATGCAATAGTTGTACCTTGTACCAATAGGTGTAATGTTGAGCTCCATATAATCTTTCAAGGTTATTAGGTCTGTATTGATGGTGCAATACAGCCTTGATTACAGGCGCACTTGGCACTTGGGTTTTGACCCTTGACACCCAAAATATATGTATGATTACCTAAAGCAATGATAGAATCCAAAACCTTTATGAGTCAGGTTGAAGCCTAGCAATTTTTATTGGGACTCAGCATATCTGGTATGGGCGAGGTAGCATCTCAAATATTTTTGCAATGTGTGCATTTTGGGATATTTTATGTCTATTCTAGTGTACCCCCACCCCACCCCCAATATGGCAAATGTTCCAGGTATTGTTGTTGTATCTTGACCATATGCATATATGGAAGGTAAATGGGTGTTCAAACCATGGTCCAATTTCTTTTTTGATGTTATGGCAGCCTATTTCTGAATTGTACTTTTGGGCATGGAAATATGACATGTTGGTCAAAATGCAATGTTTATGTTCTGCAGGCAAGAATAAGGTAAGTATGAGGGATCATGACCCTTGGTTCATTCCCTATGGGTATGAGATGGATGACTGGGTGGTAACTTAGAGCACCATGCTGCTTTTAGAACCTACGTAGAAGTTATTCATCTTACTATTCAAAGTAGTTGTTTAATCTTCCGTCCAATAACCAAACTCAACTGGAGCATGATGAACCACCAGGGATGGTAGGAGGCAGACATAATTTTCTAGTAAGCTATGGATCTGGTGTTGCCATCTGCAACCCTTTCAAATGAAATATTTTGTTGTTCATTATTTCTGATTGCAAATAATGGTGTTTGTGTAATGTGTGCAACAACAGCGTGCAACAACAGCGAAATGAATATCATTCAGCAACCGCAGGTACAAAAAAGTGGTAGGAGGGTAACACAGTGTTCTAGTACACTATGCGGAGGCTACTGCACCAAACCAAAAGAAGTTTCTCCTTTGGAATCATTTCGAATAAGAGATTTTGTGGTGAATTTTGCTGGAAAATATGGTTATTTGTGTACATACCTCAGCAGCAAAATCAATTTTATTCTTCAACTGCAGGTACGAAAAAGTGGTAGGAGGGTAACACAGTGTTCTAATACACTATGCGGAGGCTGCTGCACCAAACCAAAGGAAATTTCTTCTTTGGAACCATTTTGAATAAGAGATTTTGTGGTGAATTTTGCTGGAAAATATGTTTATTTGTGTACATACCTCAGCAGCAAAATCAATTTTATTCTTCAACCGCAGGTACGAAAAAGTGGTAGGAGGGTAACACAGTGTTCTAATACACTATGCGGAGGCTAGTGCACTTGCCCCATCTGGTGTTGTCCTTTGCAACACTTTCAAATGAGATATTTTGTTGTGTGTACACATACATTTTATATCCCTAAAATGTGTGTTGTGTGTATGTGAGCCTACATTGTGAGATACCAGTAGGCTTACAAGACTAAGGAATATAGCAGTTCTCCATCCAATAGGTCAATTGTAAACTTCATGGTTTAATCTTCCAAAAAAATGACTTTTTAGGTGTATACACTTGATGCTAAAGTTGTTATTATATACTACACTAACAAGTACTAGTAAAATTTTGGGCATGATTTAGTTTTTATATTGAGAATTCATTTTTGCGTCCCCTAATACATTTCATTTTCGGGGCCCGGCTGTATTTTTCAAAAGTAACGACATTTTTATTTTATTTGCCATACTAGTACCGGTATTGCCTCACAATTTGAATTTCTGTCTTACAGAACAAATTGGGTGTCAAGAAGAATTCTTATCGCTTTTTCTTTTGATAATATCACAACATACTTTCTACACCATTACTTCTATCTAGACCAAATCAATAATCAATGAACTAAGAGAATCATATGAGATCTAACAGTAATAAGCAGCAAGCACATGCAGCGCATGCAGCACAAGCACAACGAGAAACATCATCATCATCATCATCATCTTCCCGTCGACATCAACAGTCGACGTTGAGTAGTATCTCATCTACGTCGTCATCACAATCATTGCTATTAGCCACCACTACCGCATCAGTAGCAGTAGCAGTAGCATCAAGGTCAAGAACAACTTCAACAACGACGACGTTAACGATAACAGAAGAATGTCGTGATGACAACAACGACAACGAAGACGGAGTCGAAGACAATTTCGCACAGCAGCAATATTGTGGACGAGAGGGACAAGACACCACTTCTATTGCTATTAATAGTAGTAGTAGTAATAGTAGTAGTAGAGATGAAACAGAATGTCGTGATGATGACGACGACGTAGCAGTTGCAGTAGTACAGCAAAACTGCGAAGCAGAGGAAGAAAATACTTTCAATACTAAAATTAGTAACAGTACTAGAAACGAAATCGCGATTAGAGTCGACGACCACGACGACGAAGTAGAAGAGGAAGAAAATGATAGTGGCGAATATGAATATTATGAATTTATTTTAGAACAAAGTTTACTTCAGCGGGATCGTGACGAAGAAGAACAATTTCATTTATTAAGGGAGGAAGAATTAATACAAAATGAAGACCAAGATGAACAACTTTTTATTAGATTAGAAGAGGATATGCAATTATTCCTATCATTAGTCGACGAATACGAATACTACTACAATCAACATGAAACCAACAACAGCAACAGCAGCAGCAGTACTATACTTATAAGAGGTAATAATCTTGAACAACAACAACAACAACAACAACAACAAGACGTCATCAGGGTAGGATTGGTGATGATTGATCACGACGATACAGAAATTAATGAATTAGTTGCTTGTTGTGAAGAACGCGACAGAGAATTTCCTTATTACGATCAATATTATCATCACGACAATACTACACATAACAGTAACAGTAACAGTAATAGTCTTGGTCGATGTATAATATGTATGGAATCACATCGTACACATGCGTATGTGCCATGTGGTCATTTATGTGTATGTCAATCATGTGCAGAAAGAACAATGAACACCACTCGAGACGATAGAAAATGCTGTCGTTGTCCAATCTGTAAACAAAATGTTAAACAGATATTGAGAATTTATTTACCATGAAACTATATCTATAATTCTAAATGTACCTTTATTTTTTTGTATAATATTAATATTTTGAATCTATCTTTTCTTCTATGATTAATTTTACTTTGTAGAAGATATATTAAAACCTTGTTTCTATTGCTGCTGTTGTTGTTATATTATATGAGGGGTATAATACACAGTTACCTGGTAATAGTGGTACTGATAGTAGTGTGGTTAGTGTACTACCTGGATTGGTTGAAGGTGCTGTACCAGTAGAACTGAAGAGGTGATCCTCCTGTGCTTCTTGAGCCAGTCACTAAGATGGAATGTACATGATCTTGTTTATGTGAGGGTCCTAGTTGTTGCAATTGTCTGCTAGTAAAACATCCCCTTCTTGCATTGCATCTATGGTGCTGATCAGGGTGTGGTGGGTGGGCTATCATCTTGGGTAATATCAGTTATGATGACTTCTTCTTCCCTCTTTACAACATGCATGTTTGCTTGTTGTTGATATGAGTCTTGAATTATTTACTCTCTATGATGATGTATGCATAGTTTATCGCACCCAATATAACTTGGACTGTTATGATAGAAGACTAGAGAGTGGGTATTTTATTACTAGAGTAATAGTTATCATTATGATTAGACTAATATTTCTCAAGGTAAATTTATCTTTACATTAGGATGGGGTATACGCAATACTCTTAAATGAGCGAGTCAGCAGTTGGAAGTATTAACAGGATGGTCTTTGTCTTAGTACCAGAAGCTAAAGATTCCAGGATCTTATCAAAGTCTGTTGTACTACTAAATGTTGTTCTTCACATCAAAGTACAGGTACTGTATGCATGTTGTGAATGTGTGAAGTGCGATGCATGGTATGCTGACGTCACGTAGATGACTCAAAAGCATAGTAAGCAGTATCTTTTCGTACATGCTGACGTCATGTAAAGGACTCAAAATAAGTAAGAAGCAAAGCAATCAATCGTTTGAAAAATATAATACTACTAGTAGTATCCGGTAAATAATTTTCAATGCCCGCCACGCCCGGCGACAAATAGTGTCTTATTCGAAATTTCAAATTTTACATTTAACAAAAAGAGATCTTTTTTTGGGGGCTTGTTAACGACGTCGTTGACAAGAAAAAGGGAAAATAATATTAACAACGTAAAAGCTATGATACGCAATGTGCGAAGATTATTATTACAACCTGCTTCCACACAGCCAGATCTCACATCTTTTGGATCAAACTGCGAGTATCTTAAGAAGTAGCGTCACTCCTGTAGTATTGTGGTGTGGAACGAGCTAGCTAGCTAGCTACAGTATTAGTAGATGTTATCACTGAACTTGAAAGGCAAGGCAAGGTTAAGGCAAGGTTAAGGCAAAGAGAGGAGACGAGAGGAGAGTCGACGTACAACACCCAATCTATAACTTTTCTCTCTGGTGAGTGGTTTGAGTAGGTCGAGTCTAGATAATAGAGAGAAGTGTGTGTGAGTGTGTGTGTGTGAGAGAGAGAGAGAGTGAGATTGGTAGAAGGGAAGAAAGACGCCGGCACTACACTGTACTGTTTCTGTCCGACAAAACGAGAGAGAACAAGGTAAGAAAATTTCAATTTTTGCTTCCTCTTTCATCTATCGTGTCATGTCATCTGATTGAGTCGAGTCGAGTCGTCTTCTGTCGCTTGTCTGCCTATTAGCTAGCACCGTTATAGAAGGCGAAAGGAGTACAGTACCGGTAGAAGAAGCAAGAAGCAGGGATAATATTCTTGGACTGAGACTTGTTTTGACGACTGAAAAAAGACATCAGAAAATCTTTTAAGCTTTTGCTACTGTACGTACGCACATCAACTCAACCTTTCCCTTGCCTTCTTTTCACACACACTACTGTACCAAAGAATGTCGTTCCATCAATTGAAAATATTGAAAGAACAACATGCCTTGCATTCATTGTATCATGCTATTGTTCCGACGACGACGACTACTACTACTACTACTACTACTACTACAAAAACAACAACAGGTATTGTAGGTGATGGAGAAGAAGAAGATGATTCATCATCGGAGGACTCAGTTTTATCATGGGATACTATAAGTGAAATTGAATCATTGTATTCACGTCGTACTACTAGTACTAGTATTGGTGGTGGTAGTAGTAGTATTAAAAGTATGGGTTTGTCAATGATCATTACGGATGATGAAGAAGATGATGAAGACGACGACAATGATGATGAAGACAGTACGTTTCGCCGTCTATTCGCAGATACAGATGCAGATTTACCTGATACACCAACAACACCATTAACAGCAAATAGAGGTGGAGCAACACCGTCAGCATCGTCATCGTCATCGTTTTCATTTCCAACCACAATAAATAGAACAGTATCCGTAGAAGAAGAAGAAGAACAAGATTTTACACCATTGAGTGTACAAAAGGGTGGAGATTTTACGTCAGAATTACATTCGTCATCATCATCATCATCATCGTCATCACGAAGAAAAGGACGTCGACAAAGACTACGACGACGACGACAACGACGACGTTCATCAAATAATAGTCAACAAGAATCATCGTCACCACCATTCTCACCGCTACTTGCAGCAGTATCACCTGTATCCATATCATCTTCCTCGCCATTAGGATCAATATTGAAATTGAAATCACCAACAATGCTACCAACCAATATTGATATTCATACTGATATTCATCATCATCACGGTGAGACTGAGACGACGCATAATAGACAACGATTATTATTGGATTGGCGTCAAAAATGTTTGAAGGAAGCAGAAGAACAGGTATATCATGCACGTGAGGAATTAGCAACACTCAACAAGCAATTGAATACCCTTGCACAAGATCATGAACAAGAACTATCTATTCTTCGTCAGCAATTATTGGATTCACAAAAAGTAGCAGCAGTAGAAGGAAACAATGAACGTCGTCTAATCTTTAACAATAACAAATACTACTGCAACACTACTGCTAAGTATGTTGGTGATGTTGATGAAAGGGACGGTAGTAGTAGTAGTAGTAGTGATGATGACGCCAATGCCAATGCCGCCGTCGTCGTCAATGGTCAAATTGATATGTATCGGAAAGAGAAAATGATTGCGGAACAAAAACTGGAGGATGCCATTGATAAATTGAATTTAGTCCAAGAAGAAAATAGTAGATTGATTGTAAATCTAAACGATACAAAAGTGGAATTACAATCGACACAAAAACATGTACAATTTGTAGAATCACGGAATACAATACTGGAATATGAAGTGGATGACTATAAATGTAAATGGGAAAATACATTATCCGAACAACGTATCATTGAATCACAATTAGTAACAACACGTTGTGATTTGAAATCAGTAGAACAGAAGGTGATGATTCAACAACAGGAACAACAACAGAACGTAGAGGAACTTCAGTCCGTTGCTGCTGCTGCTGCTAATATGCAATCATCATCGATTGTTAAACAAGAACAAGAACAGCAGTTGTTCAAGCTGCAACATCAGCAACAGCTAGTTGAACAAAAAAAATTACTAAGTACGGAACGTGATGGATTACAAATTATGGTACAAACTCTACAAGATGAAAAAGAAAATCTGAATGTACATCTTGGGAATGTAACAGATCAACTTCAGTTAGTGAAGCAAGAGTTGGTAACAACAAAAGAAGCATGTTGTAAATTAAATTCAGAACTTGATACTATAAAAGTTACTACTACCCGTAGTCTTGCGATCACGACAGAAGAACAACAACAACAACAACGTGTACAACAACAACAGCAGGAACAATATTATGAGTCGAAAATAAATGTATTGAATGAAAAAATTACATGTTTAGATAATGAAAGGAATCGACTAGAGAATGTTGTTATTGTCAATCTACGAAAGGAATGTGTACGTTTAGAAGAACAAATTGTTATTACATCAAACAGTTATAAATCGTTAGAAGAAAAAGTGACGGAACTTGATTTGAAATCAAAACAATTGACTTATGATCTTGCTATTGCACGCGATTATATTAAGGAATTGAACAGTGTAAACGTTGAACAGCAACAACAACATGAGAAGGCCGTCGTACAACTGGAGGAAGAAAATTGTACTGCGTTACGTACAGTACGATTAGAATTAGAAAGTCAACTTGTTATGGTGCGTAATGAATACACGGTGTTGCAACAGACACAGTATGATACGAAAGTTCAACTTGATTGTAAATCAAAATATCATAATGAATATACAATTGATACCAAGAAACAATTGGATATACTTCAAAATGAATGTGATGATTTACAAATGAATATTAAAGTATCATCGGAGAAAGAATATGAATTACAAAAATCGTTAGAGGATGTAAATGATATATTAGATGTAACTTCCAAGAAATTACTTCGAATCACAGAAGAAAAAAATCAGATTGAAATTCAATTTCAAAATGAACAAAAGACAGTTAAACAATTAGAGAATGATAAGATTGCATTAACCAAGGATGTCGTAAATGCTGTGAATGCAGTAGAACAATTATATGCGATATTTGCAGTGCAGCAAATACGGACTGTACGTGAAAGAGAACGTGAACAACAGCAACACAAAGAATCTGTTGCTGCTGCTGCTGCTGCTGAAGAAGAAGAAAGTATAAGGTTACGATTAAAAGTAAAAGAACTTGAAAATGATTACGAATCGCTTGAAATTGTACTATTGAATGCGAAGAAAGAACAAAGTGAAATGAAGAGAAATGTCGATAATTCCAATAAGGAACATACTGCATTGCAACATGCATATCATACGTTGAAGGAACAACTTTCAGGAGTGATGTTGAAATTGTCTGAATCTAAAATTGTGTACGAAAAGGATGTTAATGATTTAATGGACAGACAAAAAGAATTAGAAGTTGATGTTGATACATCAAATCGTATACGTATCGATCTGGAAGAGACGTTGAAAAAAACTAATACAAGTTGGGAATTATCAAAGATTGCACTTGTTGAAAAGGAAATAGAAAATGAAAAACTTCATATTGATATCGTTCATGCGACAACGAAAATTAAATATCTCCAGGACGAACAAATTGTGTTGGTTGCTGAAAAAGATGAAGCACATGTTACACATTCAAAAACAATTGAACAACATCAAACGGCTACTATTGCTTTTAAGGAAGAAATGGAAACAACAAAAAAGGAATTCATTGATTACAAGAATCAGCAAAAAGAATTTATTCAAACTCAGATAGACCGTAATAATTTGAATCGTAGCATTCTAGAAGAACAGTTAGAAAATTCCACAGCGTCGTTAAAAGAAACAAATTTTCTACTTGAACAAAAAGAGAAAGAGAAGTGTAAGATTTTAAAACAAGTATATGATCTAGAAGAGAGGCACGAGACGTTGATGGTCAATCATGATCGTGCTTTAAAAGAAAGGGAAGCTGCTCATCATACTGGTACTGAAGCAATATTAGACAATCAAATACTACGTTCGTCGGAATCAATACGTCGTATTGAACAGTCAAAGATCGATGCCATTGCTACTACTCGTGCTGAAACGATAGTAGAACAACAGCTACTAATTGATGCTGCTGAAATGAAGGCACGATTCATACAAGAAAAGAATGATATTTTACATGCTCAGCAATTAGATGATATGAAGAATGAAGCCGCATTAGAAAAGGAGACAATCATGACTCTCCATTCTCAACGGATGAAGGAAACAACGTCAGCGACTGAAGTACTTCAAAAACAACTCAATGTTACTCAAAAGCAACTACTGATGACTGAAAAAGAAAAACAAGACTTGTTGATCGAAATCGAAAATCTCAATAGGAAGCAATGTATTCTTGAAGAGAAGTTTCACGAGACATCTGTCCTACTACAGCAGACAACGAGTCGTTTAGATCAAGAAGAAAACGAGAAGATTGATATTCTTTCGAGCATATCTAACCTAGAGGCAATGATCGAGTCGATGAAGAATGATAAATCTCAAGCTGGTAGCAAGATGCAGGCCGTTATTACTTCGCACGCCGTTATGATGGCTAATCATCAACTATTGATGAAGAAGAAGGAAGACGAGGCTAATGAAGCGAACGACCGAATAATTGAGCTGCAAAACGAAAGAGAGCATCTCATTCGTGCAGCTGCATTAGATAAAGATACCACCTCGGCTGTTCACTCAAAGAAGATGAAGGACGTCGAGATCTCGGCTCTAGCCGTACAAGAGAAGTTGGAAATAGCGCAAAAACTTGAGCTAGTCTCCAAAAAAGAAAAGCAGGAATTACAAGTACATATCATATCGCTTGACGATGAGCTCGTTTATTTGAAAATTTCATTCGAAAAGATATTGGATTCGTTGACAAAAACTAAGAATGAACTTGAACATATGAAGGAGAATGAGAGTTCGTTACAGACTCAACTTTTCAATATGCATACAAAGGAGGATACGATGACTCTCGAGCAGTCCAATAGTGTAGTAGAAATGGCAGAAGTTGTTGCTGCACACTCTCTAGAAGTACATCATCATCAATCGGCAACAGCGAAAGTAGAATCAAATACTCTAGCATTACAAGAAGAGGTTATATCATTGAAGAAAAACAATGGTGCTATGAAGAACGCCATTGCAAAAGAGAAAGAAGAAACCGTGCTTCTTCATTCAATTGCAGTTGAGGAGCACAAGACATCTACATTAGTCTTCCAAGAGAAAATGAAAGAAGTGGAAACTCAATCAGTAGAATCTAAGAGAGTCAAAGAAGATTTGAAGACTCGTATTCATGAACTTGATGCAGAACTTTTCAAGGTAAAATCAATGTTTGGTAAGGCGCTTGAACACTTGAAAGATACCAGGAACAGATTAGAGCGTGTAGAAGATCACGAGCTGACGCTGCGCGTCCAGATATTTGATCTACAAAAGGAGGGGGCATCACTAAATGTAGAGAATTCGAAACTTACTGAACAGATGCACGATCTTGTCAGTGCACATTCTCGTGCGGTGGAATTGAATACAGTGTTGCGAAAGGAAACCGAAGCTAAGGCTCAAGCAGTCTACGGCCAAATTGAAGTTCTTCGCACAAAGCAAGTGGACGCCGAGAGTAATTTTGAAGCAGAGAAAGAGCGAACTTCGCTTCTTCACTCGAAGACACTAAATGATCACGAGTTATCCGTTCTAGCTCTGAAAAAGCAACTGGAAGCGGTTCACGAGCAAGCGTTAGCCTCAGAGGAGGAAAAAGGTGATATGCATACAAAAATAGAATCACTCGAAGCGGATCGTCTTGACCTTCAAACAAAGTTTGTATACGCATCTGATCGTCTAGTTAATGCAGAATGTCAGGTAGAATTACACGAAGAAGAGGGATCGACTCTTCGATCCAAGATATCTGATTTAGAAGCAATCGTCGAATCGATGAAGAACGAACTATCTCAAGCTGCAAGTAAGAGGGACGATATTGTTTCTTCTAACGCTGCTGTTTTGCACGACCGTCAATTACTTCTAACACATGTCGAATCTCAAGCTCAAGCTGCTCAAGAGCAAGTAAACATCTTGAAGATTCTGAAAGAGCAATCGAATGATGAACATGAAGAACTTAGAGAGAAGTACTCGTTAGTTCTGTCGTCAACTGAAGAGTTGAAGGCTACGTTGTGCAACATCGAAAGAGAGAAAATTGAGTTACGAGTCGAACTTTCAGAATCTCGAAATTGCGAGGATGCACTTCGTCAGAAAGTACTTTCAATAGTAGAAGAAAATAAATCGTTAATTGCATCCAAAGCGACATTGACGAAAGAGCACAGGTCTATTATCGAGCGTGTAGACTCATCACGCAATGACGTCATCAATGAGAACAGCAATCTCAAGTCAGTAATGCGCGAAATGAATCAGACTAAGGACTCTGATTTGCAATTATACATAGCTGCCGAAAGGGAAAATTTAGATTTAACGCAGAAATTAAATAATACTGTGGAACGTAATTCTATTCGTATTGATGAGCTTGGATTGGAACGAATGTCTCTACTAAAAGATATTGAAACGCTGAAAGATAATCAACTTCTTTCTAAACAAGAGTTCGATCGATATGTCGCTACGTCGAAGGAAGAAAATTCAGACTTATTTGGCGCTGCTGACTTCGCAAACGAAACGGTAAAGAAAATGGAAACTGAATCAGAACGTCTTCTGAATCAAAACAACGAGTACACGCAAAAATTACAGTCCATCGAGGTTGAGAGAAACCGTCATCAAAGTGAAGTCGATGAAGCACAACAAGAGACAATGCGCGTTACCGTCTTGCAAAGTTTAAGTGATACAGCTGTACAACGTCTTGAACACGATCTGAGCCACGAGCAAAACAGAGCGAAGTCGTTGCAGAATGAGAAGCATATTTTGGTCAGCTCGTGTAAGGATCTCGAATGTAAAGTAAGAGAAAACATCATCGACTTACAGAAGGCGAATGATGCAGTAGAGAACGAGCGAAAGGATCACAATGTTTTGATGATCGAATCTAAAAAGATACAAGCAAAATTCACGGATCTAGAACTGGATGCTGTCGCATCTCAAACGCAATTGAAAGAGAAAACAGCCCAAGAAGAAGATTTGTGTGCCGAGATATTGTTCCTGAAACAGCGCACGAATGAACTTCAGAAAGAAAAAGACGAAAATTCCAAGACAACTGCGATTGTCGCAGAAAGCGAAAAGAAAAATCTACTTGGTCAACTCGACAATGCCGCTGTAGTGATCAATAACTTGCAACTTTGTCTCGAGAGGTTGAAGAATGAAATTGATGACAACGCAAACGAGAACAAGAATGCTGCTGCTGCAGTGCAAGTAGAAACCGAAAATAGGATCCGTTATCTTGAGCGAGAACTCGAACGAGTAGTATCTGAGAATGCAATGCAACAGAAGAAGACAAAAAATCTAGCAAAGTTTATCAAAAAAACAATCAACTGTGCCACTCGAGTATCGAGAATGAAAATTGCAGTTACCCTTCGCTTTCGCGATATCATCTCTCGCGAAAATCGTCAAGTTCGCGTTCGCGCAGAATATTCTGGTCCCATCTATGATCGTAAACCTGATGGTGCTGGTATTATGCGATTTGCTTCTGGAGATCTTTACGTTGGTATGTTCGAAAAGGGTAAGTTTCGTTAAAGTCTGACATCCAACAATCGAATATGTGCGACCATCTTTGTATAATAAAGTCAGACTCTTCACTTATACACGTTTCTTTCTGTTCTTTTTTTTTCAGGTGAGATGTGTGGCGAGGGCAGTTATATTTCGAACCGTCAACGGTCCGGAAGGAAAGAGTCGACAAAAGCAACTTTGATCAAGGGGCATTTCAATCATAATGAATTCCAACATGAGAAAGAAAACGGCAAACAGGAAACTTATTTAAACGACAACGAAGAATATGTGTCTATGTGTCTGGCTCAAGATATTGGCATGCCATTGTGTCCTCTCAATAAAAATGCATTATAATCTCGCTGAAAAAAATCGAATCGACTGACAGCAGACGATGGTGTAGTAAATTTAATTATTGAATATCTCGAAGTGTTTCTAAAACATTCCAGATAATTCTTTTTTAATAGGCGAATTACTTCGAACAAATTTCATATATTTTAGTCGTCACAACTCTCTACTACTGTGCGCTAGCTGCGACGATCGTTTAAGATTGCCTGTAACTTATTGAGTATGAAATCATACAATTATTCAATTATTTTGTTTAGTGTCTCGAATATGAGAATGTTTTTGCTTTCGTGAGTGTAAGAACATCATAAACCTTGTCAAATGAACGAATTACGGTGGCATTCTATATTAGCTACACATACAGATCGCAAATAACTTTGGGTCGGAAAGAGTCGTCTAAGTAAGAATCCCCAGTGGGCATCGAGAATATGAATATACTAATATTGTAAATTGTAATGAGGCGCCATACAGTTCTATGTAATTTATTACCTCTATTTATTCCGGGTCGGAAAAGATCGACAGTACGAATCCCTAGTAATCGGCAACGAGAATTTGAATAGGATGAGATATTGTATTCTGGCGCCATACGTAATTTATGTCCGGAATAATATTGACGGACTAATCTTACATGAGTGAGTCATACGTGAAAGAAAATAGTCTCCCCGGAGGACTATTTTTAGGGTTTTGAGACATTATTCAATTATCTATTGTATAATTTCTCAGTTATGTCGCGCGCTATGTCTGTCTGTGGACGTTTTCCCGTGAATATTACTGTGATGTTGTAATCGTAATCTGGCGCCATATGTAATAATCATCGCTCGAGAGGTAATTATCCATCATTGAAGTTTTCTACACGAAGATCATGTTATCGCGTATACTTGTAGACTTACGCGTTGAACATTCTCTCTCTCCCCATCTCCATGGGTATAATTTTCCTTCCATCTCTCCTTATTCCCACAGCACAGTTTTTTTCATACCCTAGGATCCGATCACGTTCGTTCATTCGATCGTTTTTCTCTCTTTCTTTTCAAGTCGTTTTTTGTGTGTGTGTGACGTTGATCCACGTCCAATCGTTATGCTTGTTATCTTTCTCCAAATCGTATTATGTTTTTTATGGTGGTTGATCCGATATAATATGGAATGTTGCTGTATCCCATCTCTATATCTATCTCTCTCGCTCGCTCTCCTCCTCTTCTATCTCTCGATTTCAATATAGTCTGATATATACAACCGCTACAGTAAAAAATAAATACTGTATACATTGCATTATTTCTATTATTACTATTATTATTATTAGGGGATGGTCAATGATTTTTGTTGCAGCACATAGCAGATACTTCTAGCGAAGCTACTAGCGAAGCTACTAGCGAAGCTACTAGCGAAGCTAGATTAGTATGTGATACTACTGTTGCTATGACAATATAATTACCACACTGATGTACTCCAAGTCAGCTAGCTAGGTACTAAATAAGGATTGAACTAGAAATAGCGTGTATTGTGTGTGTATGTGTGTGCGTGTGTGTAATCATTGTGTTATCCTTTTAAAATGTACTTGCTATATATCAAAAGTTAAAGTAAAATTGTGTTCTTAAAAATTTATAATATCAAAATTGTTTGTTTTTGTTGCTGCATGCATGGTTGCTGCTTCTGCTCTTTGTTCTGTTCGTGTTTTCTGTTCTTCTCAAAAACTAGCTACTGTACGGTACGCATCATGTAATTCGTGGGGTTTACAGTAAGTTACGGCTATAGTACTGCTTTCATTACTCAGTAGCTGTTTTATTACTTCGTACAGGACGTGTTGGTGGGCGGTCTCCTCCTCCACCACCACCACCACCAACACCACCGGCAGACGAAGAGCTTGATGATGATGATGACGATGATGATGATGATGATGACAGAACTCGAGTATTGATGTGGTGGTTATTGCGAGTAGTAGAGGCGGCAATAATAGATGATGATGATAATGATGATGTTACAGATGATGATGAATGAGGCATCGTTAAAAGAGAGTCCTTGTGGTTGCTACTGCTACTACTACTACTCTCACCAGCAGCATTCCATCGTGATTCACGCGGCGAATTAACATTATCATGAACAACAACGTTTGTAATTCCCGTGGCCATAATATCTAGTGCTGCCAATACAATATCATGGCAACTGCTGATTCTTGTTGTTGTTGTTGCTGTTGACCTTCTTCTCTTGTGGTTGTTGTTGTTGCTGTTGTTCCTGATGTCGATGTTGTAAACATGTTGTGAATCAGTGGTATTTCCTTCGGATATTGTGTATAGACTTTTTGGTAAGTGAAACATCGTTTTTTTTGAAGTTGTTTGTTGTTTCTCTTCACCTGTGTTTTATTGTTTGTTTTCGGTACCGAATTATATGCTTTTTTTTTAATGGTCGATTCTGATGGGTTTTATGTGTATGTTGTTCAGTTGTGTGTGTATGTGTGTGTATGTTTATGTGTGTGTGGCTGTGTGTGAATTTTTTTGTTATATCGGTGCACGGACACTGTCTGATTCTTCTAATTGCCTGGGCATCTTTATTTCGCACGGGCGATAACTAGGCTACGCACTTGATTTATAAAATAATCATATTGACTCAGTAAACGTACGAGTTACTATTCGGAACGTCAATGAAGATTTTGAAAAAAATCAACAAGCCAGTGATAAGTACAAATTGCATTTTTTCTTTCTTCAAGCTGTGGAACTGTTCAACATGGAATAATCAAAGAATGTTAATCAAGTCAAAGTTTAATTAATGCTCTTGTTCACCACATTCTTCCGCAACCAGAAACAGCTCGGGTTTATTATCGATCCGTGCGTATTTTTAAAATTAATGAGACGTGCAAGACGCATTTCATATCTCTTCAAGCGCCAACCAAAATAATTGTTACTTGAATACACGTAATTCTTTCTTGAAGGTACAGTAGTGGGCCATAAACAACAGCAATTCGCAAGTTCTAATGCCAAACACACACCATCCAATATCATAATAGCGTAATTGAATGAGCCGATGACCCACATTATTCGACATCAAATAATAATGCCAGTCGTTCTATAAACGTGAGATTGAATATTATGGATAATGAAAATCTTCAACGTCAGCACGCGTTCTATTGAGGAGAGATTCTGTGATTTCTAAGTATTGATCCGAATTACGGCATAATTCTAAATATCTTTTGTTTAATGCGATCTTTGCTAATAAGGTGGTATTCTTGGTAAAAATTAGAAAAAACTTCTATTCCTAAGTGTGTACTTGAGTGAATATTAATTAATAGAATACTCTTTATTCCTGAATACTATATATTCGAATCGTAATGTCGTCCTCACTTTTTATACGTTTATATATGCCTAACTTTTTATATAATGCAATTGAAACCAATCATTATACAAGTTTGAGCGAAAACAGTCATCATGTATTTTTCAGAATTATTACCTTAATTAATTATTGTTCTGTACTTCAGAAGTACACGTAAGACAAAGAAAGAATTTAGTAAACATTTTTAATATTATTAATGTATTACGTTCACGAAATACCAAAAAAAATCATTTTACTTAACTAAATTGGTTCGCAACTTGTAAATGTGTAATGACACAAGCAAACCGAATGCTAGATTAGGTAACTACACTTATCTGATAAATGCCCAATTGGTTTCAGGCAAGACACAATTTTTCAGTACCGTTTTCAATAGTGGGAGTTGTACGTGTACAGTACTGTTCTGTGTTCTTTTTTGTTACGGGTATCCGCCCTATGTTCTCCTACGGTACGGGTATCCGCCGTACAAAAGAATACCACCATATCTTCTCTTACCTCTCACCTCTCACAATTTTCAAAATAAACATAAGAAGTACGGAACACACGCTTGACCACATCATTACACACGCTTGACCGCAACAGTACACAACAACAAAACGAAGAAGAAGAAGAACAAACAACACAAATGTCGAACAAAATGGTGTGTCAAACTAACACAACATTCCGATCATTGCATCTACCGATGAGTCTGTTTACTATTAGCGAAGATGCTAATCACAACTACAGCAGCAGCAGCACCAGCAGCACCATCTACTATCAAGCACTTGAATCTCCACTCTCACTCCCACTCTTACCTGTATTCCGAAGCAGCAACAACACAAATCCGTTGTGTTTTCGTGAAGAGGATGATGACAAGGATGACCAAGACGAATACGACAGGAGCAGTAATAGTCATGCTATCGTTGTCGCAGCCTTAAACATTGTCAAGGAAACGAACTCGATGACCCACGAGGAATCAGAAGAAGAGGAAGAATATGAACAGCACCTTGCTGCCTGTCCGCACAATTCATCCTCATCATCATCATCATCACGATGGGAGGCTGCGTGCACCACTTGTGCCTCCGAAAGAAATTCTTCTTTTAAGATGCCATCACCATCTATCTCTAGCAGGAGAACTAGAAGAAATTCAATGCCATTAAGAAGGGTTTCATTATCATCATCTAGAAGTGGTAGTGGTGTTGATCGACCACCAACATGTCCCGTACGAAGAGGTAGAAGTGGCAGAACAAGAAATTTTGAACCTGTAGCACCGTCTGTTTCTCGCAAGAGGATTAGAAGAAATTCAATACCATCAAGATGTGTTTCATTATCATCATCATTATCATCATCATCATCAAGAAGTAGTGTTGTGGATCGACCACCGACATGTCCCATACGAAGAGATAGCAGTCACAGAACAAGAAATTTTAAACCTGTAGCCGCATCTGTTGCTTAGCTTAGCTCCGCTCACAATTTGATATATAAACAAGCTAAGCACAAAAGCGAGTACTGTACAAGTAAAAAGAAGAAGAACCACACAAAATCTATCACGATCCCACAATTTATGCTAATTTTGAAAGTCCCAAATATTCCGGGAGAGTGAGAGAAAAGTTTTTAATAATAAATAAACAGAAAGCAAAATTTAATACGTAAATTTAAAATAAATAATTTTATATCAGTCATCAGTCAACACATACATTTCTAAAACTTATTCTTGCTGTTCAAAGCAATCTTTAGTTGTAGTTAGAAAGCTAGAGTAGTGTACCATAAAGACAAGGTTTCTATAGTGCAATATTCCAGCACAAAGCAAGCAACTTCTTATCTATCGGCTGGACTTCTTCTCTGCGGAACTAGAAGTGAACTGCCGTGCCGCCGAACAGAGCATTATATCCCATCAAACAAACTCTGTGTATCCCATAAAGCTCACGCGTGTAAATGCACGCATTTTTACGCGATGTTTCGCGGAGACGAAAAACTTAATGAAAAATGCCTTGAGACAAAACTTACTTATTACTCGCATGTGTCGATTGTTAAGTCCGTCGGAGGATTCTAGCAGGCATTCTTAATTTTCGGATGCTGAAGAGAATTTAGTTCTGAAAAGCCCTCTGATTGAGGCTTTTCTTTGATGTTTGATGTTACCGGTATTAGTCTAAACGCCCTAAGATATTTAAGCACGACTGGGAATGAATTTTATAGTCTAATACAATAGACCATGGGTTCACAGCAAGGGACATCATGTTTTATTCAATTCAATTTGGCTGGTATGTATTGCAGTTGGTTACAGTACTGTATATTGTGCAGGCACTGTATACATGTTATTACTTCTGTTAGCTACAATATTAATACTAATATTAAATACAACAGCATAGAGGGATGGATGGGTTTAGCACATAATGAATGATGATAAATTCTTCTTTACAATAAGACATGCAACATGATGCCACTCTCTAAGGTCCACTTCATCGGGTTATATAGTCTTTCTACTGATTGGTTAGCCATAATAAAAAATGAAAAAGAGGTTTGATACTACAGTAGTACTTAGTGTATTGTGCCATGTATGCGTGTGTGTGTGTGTGTGTGTGTGTGTGTGGATTTGGTTACTGATACACATAGCTAGCTGAAGATGTTCTTCTTCCTAGGTTCTGCTGGAACTCAACATGTATCACATTGCTGTATAGGGTACAGAATGTATTGGAAAGAATACTGTTATGTGTGTCCAGTAGTCCAGAAGGAGACAAGATAGAACAAAATATGTTTCTTTAAGCTGCTGGATATACTGTTTGGGATGGGGTAGGTACCACCTCAGAGAATACCCTCCAAATGGTTCTGATAGTGATAAAAATCCTTGCTCCTTGGCACAAAGTCAGTGCTTCAGATAATATTTTATATTGGCCATATATACAGAGCTACTACTGGCACCTAAGAGAAAAAGGTAGCAATGAAATGATGACCATACACCAACACTTCTCTAGTTAGAACACACAGAATAATGAATGCATATATACTCTGTTAGTTGTCAGTTGAACAGTGATGGGAGAATATTGCTGGTACATTCATTATTGCATGTAGTATTATCATGCATCATACATACAAAGTTCAAAAATCCCTGCGCACATCAGTCCCCTCTTATTGTTGTAAGTTTGACATTTTTGAAATTAACAGAACCTACCTGACAGGGGAGATGCATGAATGCATACATATTTTAGGTTGTTAGAAGGTGGTTGCTTGATTCAGCAGTGATGGGATAATATTGTTGGTGGACTATACTCCTACTCAATATATTCATTGGATCATGCATCTTGTATCACATTGATGTATCTCTCTGTCACATCATATTTTATGTCATGTACACCAAAAAACACATTCCTTGTATTTTCTATGGTATAAAAGAAAAAAACTGTTACAGTCTTCTTGATTGAGTGGTACATTGTTATTCCACATGATTATCACCTAATATTGCTATATGTACTGCATGCTTGCTTGGACACTCACCATGTATATGAATATCAGTGGCAACATATCCTACTGGAGACCAACATTTTAACTACTAGAAATTTACTCTGCTCCTGATGTATCAGAAGAAACTGATACATGGTGAGTGTCCAAGCAAGCGTAATCATGCTACCCTACTCGTACTCAGCACACTACTGCAGCATCAACCACAGCTTCCTTCTTGATGATGAGCTTTCTCGACTACTACTATATTACACTACCATTTTTTAAATCCCAAAAAGTGTAACTGGTTATGATTAATAAACCCCCAAAAATAAGCAACCACCAAATCTGTGCTTTCTTTTCCCTTATAGAGGATCACAGCATGATACACCACAGTATCATTAGTGTGCTACTGATACATCATAAATTACAGCAGCAGCATTCCTTGTTTGTTACAGTAGGCAGAAGCATACAACATGGCTGCGGTACAGCAGGAGGAGATCATTTGGGGGTAAGGAGTACATACTTATAAAATGTGATATTCATTCTCTGGGGTATGAATGGGTGAAAGATAATAATATCTTTCGAAAATAATAGTATCACACTTACTTGATATGGAAAGGGTATTATTAATTATGAGGAAAGTGAGGAGAGAGATACTATTGCAGTAATAGAAAAAGAAGGCACTGTAGTAGCGCACACACACACAAACACACACACACACACACACATAATAATGGAATACTATCTCATCTACTTCTGCAATAATACTGCTATACATTTGCACAATATGCAACAATAAATGCTCATGCAACAATAAAAGCTATGCAATTGCACAACATGCAGCAACAATAATCTATAATAGTAATATTGCATCATCATCAGATGTCATTGTTATTGTGATGATTTTATGGGTGGGTGGGTGGGTGGGTTGGCTTTTGACTAGAATCAAGAAATAAAACAAAGCAATGCATAGTAAGAATAGTAGGAATAATAATAGTAGAAATTACCTTTGAGATAAAGTCTAGATGATGCTATATAAATCTTAACATATTAGATCAGATTTGATTAGGTCGCTGCTGGTATTTTGCTTTTGCTTTAGCTGTTGCTGTTGCTGTTGATGTTACTATTCCCATTGCTGCTCTCATTGCTTTTGCTTTTGCTTTTGCTACTGCTACTGCTACTGCTACTGCTATTGCTATTGCTACCCACTGCTATTGCTACTGCTACTGCTACTGCTACTACCATTGTTAACAGGATTCAAGCTATAAGGATTTTTTTGCCGATTTCTAATTTTTTTTACTAGTTAATTCACGTGTTATTTTTCCAAAAAAAATAATTTAACTTAGAAAATATACCCAATTTTCACTGGTTGATTGCTAGATAAATACAAAAGCATTCGACATGTTAGTTTGCGCTAGATCGACTCGAACCAGTGACCTCAGTTAATAATATTATCTTTTCAACCAGTTAAACCAATAACTGTGGAAGATTTTATTACGCTGAAGTTAGACAACGGATTTGAGTACATAAACCATAAAGCGCGCTAAATTAACACGCGCTAAATAGCAGTGATTTTCGTTCGAATCAAGATTGATAATGGGAAATATACGAGTATCAACACACATGCTAATAGTATGTAGTCTTCCTCTCAACTACAGTAAAAAAGAAGATAACGGACATGATCTCCATTAAATAGAGGTAATGAATCACCTGGTTAAGTATCTACTACTCTGTTAGCTCGGATACAATAGTACTAACACTAGCACTACCTGGTGCTGTTATCTCATATAATTTCTTTTCCACATGGTATGCTGCATGACAATTAACCACTGTCTTCACTCCATCCACTATTTTGATTGAATTACATAGCCAAAAATCGGATCCCTTCTCCATAGAACACTGCTCACATACATACTTTGATGGATACGCTCTTGCTCTCTTTGCTCCAGTATTGAAACCAGGGCATTTGATGTACTTGCAATAAGAGAGCTTCTTATCTAGCACAATCAGTGGAACTGATAGATGATTCCTTCCAGGCTGCATTTCCTTTTGACGATTAAAATCAGATTGTCGATAACGGAGCGCCCGAGCACTAATAACAGACACTGGTGTTTGAGGTGTACCAGTTACTCTTGCATTAGGGGAGGTGAATGGTTGTCTAACTGAATCAGATCGAATCTTTCTTCCATCCACAGATGATGAAGTAGTAATATCCTTGGTTGCTTTGGGTGGAGCTCCACTACCTCTCTTCCTCATACTATCACCTCTTTGTAGAAGAGAGTGTGTCAAATTATGTATGCATTCTTTCAAGGGCATAACAACTTTGGTTGGATGATGCTTCTTAAACAGATAACAATGAATCTTGTAGGCATTATTAATATTCATATTGAAATATCTGGCTGCTAACTTGGGGGACCAACCATGCAAATGCGATTCAGTAGAGAGATCATACTTGGCTTCAGCACCATTGCCTTTATCAATCAAATGATATGTCTCACAGTAATCCTTTTGTTGAATAGGACAATCAACATCAGTAAACTCTCTATCTCTTCTCTTGGTGCTTCTATTTCTTTTCTTCCTTTTCATTCCATCTCTCACTATCACTGGTGAATGGAAATTCGAAAGCGTCTTGACAAAGTTGTTGTCTCCCCAAACAGTATAAAGCAATGGCTTGGTGTTGTGTTGGTACATAAGAGACTCATGACTACCAATAACAACCTCCTTTGCTTTGACAGCAGCCTTGCCAAGCTTTCCAGCCCCTGTTCGATCCGATTGACAAGTACCAACCATATTAATACCCCAATGGTTGCGACCGATTTGGGCCATAGCATCACTCATGTATGCAGAGTCCATTACAACACAATGTCCTTTATGTTTAAATGATTCAAGCATAAAATCATAGAGTGATACCATCTTAGCCCTCTTAACAGTATGCCTGTGATGTACATTCATATCTTGATCATCTTTACCACCATAGACTCTAGCATACAGCTTGTATGAGCTGAGAGGACCTTGAGTAATGCAGACAGTATGAAGAGTAGCCCCAGTTCGAATTGGTTTGGGGTCTGGTCCTATAGTCATACAACTATGATACCATCCTGCAATTCGACTTTCATCAGTTGTGATCCATCTTGATGGGTTGACACAGTACTGCCATCGCTTGTAAGAAGAAGAAGAAGAAGAACAAGGAGGGTAGGTTAGTAATCGATTCGAAACAACAACAACAACAACAAACATATTACATACCTGAATATAGCAATCTTCTAATATTCCATGTTTCACTCTATGTCTTGCTGTGTGTGGTGGTGCAATAACTTTTGGATCATCGTATGTATCATCCCAATCCCCATCTCCCATAGGATCCCAATCGTCGCTGTAGTGAAGGCAGCTAGTCATATCTTCCAAAGCATTCTTTGGCATTGATTCTTGAATAGGTGGTACTGCATTGAAGATTTCCCTTGTACAAAACATTTGATTAATCGATCGACTACCAGTTAGCATCTTAGCAAGCAATGAACCATAGAATCTTGCTACATGATCAGGTTGAATCGTATCATCATCTCCTTGATAGTATTTCGGTTTCCATCCATCTTCAACTACTTTCTTTGTCATGTAATTCCTCATTCTTGCAGCTTGAAACTCAAACAAAGTTTCATTCTTGTCTTCTCCAAACCTTGGAAGACACCATTCAAATACTTTCTCATACCTGATCTCTCCATCAATGTCCCTTAATGAAGCTAACTCCTCATCAGTTATATTTACGGGCTCCTCCTTCTCTCCAGTCCATTCAATCGGATCTATTGTCCTTCCACCTTCATTAACACCATCTTCCAACTCAACTTTACTCCATTCAGAAGGAGGTGTTCGAAAATACCTAACACCATTATTAGCATCGATGATATCATCTCCATCATAGATTGCAGCAAACGGAAGCTGGTACTCGTCAATAGTGGACGAGTCGCCATCTGCATAGGTAGAAACAGCAGTATAATTCATAAGATATCTATCATTGTCGTCTCTACTGTTTAATAACAAATTCCATTTTTGTTCAACACTATCGTATGAATCAATTACCCCATCATTTAGCCTATAGCCTTTGCAACCATCCCACCAGTAATCAGGGACCTTCATAGACAGTCCTACTAATGATTTGGCCCATTCTAAACTAATTAGGGCGCTTCTAGGAGGCATTTTATTGCCATTGTAGTGTTAAAAAAGTTGGTTGTTTTGGGTGTGCTTTTGTAATATTTTGATTCCACGGAAAATGCGTGGTAAAGTTACGAAAACAGCTAGTGACTAAAATATTTTTACTAGTAGTTAGTGTGTGTGAAAATTTGAAAAAACAAGTTTTGAGAAAGTTTTGTTAGTAAATTTGCTAGTTATTTTCCAAGACTGACCATTTCATCCATATTTTCCATGCGTTGATTGCCTCTTTTTCGTGTGATTTGAATAATTTTTCAAATTTTGAATCTTGGGTGTGAGTCACATAATAATATTGACCAAAAAGAGGGTTGCGCGGCACGATTTTCGTCTCTCTATATTTGAACACATGCTCTTCCAAATTTTATTTAGGACTGCAGCTGCCGGAGTAGTAACAGCCAATACATAGTGACCGGGAGTTATTTTAACTTAATAAGAAAGCACGTGTCTTTGAACGGAGATGTACTGTCTCTCAAGATGGGGCTGTAGGTCGATTTTTTGAGGGAAATACACCCCCACAAAAAATAGACCCCAAAAAGTGGCGCCAACCTTGGCGCCATAGCTTGAATCCTGTTAATTGTCACAGCTACTGCTTCTGATGCATGCATGTGTGTGTGTGTGTCTGAGAGAGAGAGAGAGAAGAGAGTGTCTGAGAAAGGGAGGGAGAGAGAGAGAGAGAGAGAGAGAGAAAGTTCTCTAGGCAGAATAATAAGTAAGTATTGCAGTCAAATGAGTATTAATAATACATCATCATACATTGAGCAGAGAAGCAAAGCAAAGCAGCAAGACAAAGAAACTCATCCAACTGCGCTTAGAAAGAAAATAAAACAATAACAACAGCAAAATGCATATTTATACAAACAGATAAAACAAACAAACATATTATTATGAAAGAGTACAGGGAAGGGAATGGAGGCATGCAGATAACTAACAAAAGGTACTTGTAAAAACATAGCATCATGATGTAGAGAAGACTTTACCAAAGATTCATTGTTCTACTGGCTCACTAGTTGCTGTAAAAGAGGAGCAAACTGGATAGCTAGCATCCCCTTATTGAATTTTTGAGAGCGAATTATAGCAACTTTCAATCTAGGTACCTTGCTTGCCTGTAAATTTTTATATGTACTGTACAGTATGGTCAAGAAGAAAGTAGATAAATGTTCTCTCAAATCATTGTTATACGAGTTGACTACTCCTGTGAAAAGAAGCAAAGCAAAGTCTACAGCAGAAGAGCATTCCTTTTATTTCATTTCAGAGAGCGCAGTAGTTTCTAACAATATCACAACCCTATATCTACCGTATATGCATGATAATAATTTGTATGTAAACAAAAAATCAATACATAATAGCTACAAGATTTTGTTATATAAAAGAATTACAAAAGTAAGTAATGTACAGTATATTATAGAATATTATTATAAACAAGGTGCTGTGTGATTTTCTTCTCTATTATATATTAAAAATGAAGATGAATGAATTGCCTTTATATTATTTCATATCATCATCTTCTTCTTCTCTGAGTAGTATAGGCTACAAGGTATTACTGTAGTAGTATTAGTAGCACGTCTTAAATACTACCCGATTCACTTGATCCGTTTCCATTCCGTATACAAATCGATGATGATGATGATGACGATGTTTGTTGACGATCATATTTTATCGACCTTACTAAAATTTCCACCACCTAAATTTTTACGTAAATTATCCAGATCTTGTTGAATATATTCTGTAGTCGATTTCTTTGTTTGTGCTTTCATCATCCCTGATAAGATTGAGGAAAATTTCCTTTTCTTTTTCTTCTTTTTCTTTTTAATAACAGAAATAGATTTCTTCGTCTTCTTGAGAATCGATGTTGTGGTAGTATTCTTTAACTTGATACTACTGGTATGAGAAGAAGAAGCAGGGATTAATGATGATGATGATTCGGAAGCTGTTGGAGTCTTTGCGGTTGCGATACCAACAACATCCTGTTGTTCAATGACCGAAGGAAGTGGTCTCTTCTTTGTTGTAGTAGTAGTATTAGTAGTAGTAGATGTTGTAGAAACCATAGATGATGACGGCGTAACCGAGTTAACAGCCGCCGAAGACAACTTAATCGCAGGGACAGTCATAACAGTAGGCAGTTTTGAATCCGTCTTCTTTGCTGATGTTACGATTGTCGGTATTTCTTTCGTTACAATTGTATCATCAACAGGAAGAGAAGCGGCAGCTTGTGGTTGATTCGAAGAAGAATTCATCTTTGTGTAGTTAGTAGTCAGTAGTCAGTAGTCAGTAGTCAGTAGTCAGTAGTCGTTGTGAGTGTGATGTGTGGTGTGGAATATGTTTTTTATGAGTTTTCAATTGTGAAGAATAAGATAAGAAGGGTACTGTATTATATTTTATCTTATTTTATTTTATCAGTAAAGGTATTTTGAATGGTTTGTCAGTTGATTGTAGAGAATTGTGTCAGGAGTGCGTTTGATAGTACACAGTGTTCTCTTTTCTTTATGAATGCTTCTTTGCTTGATTGATGATTCTTTTTCTTGTGTGTAAATGGGATTCAACACGGTTGATTGTGTTTGCGTGTAACTTGTTTCTTTGTACAGTATTTGAAAAACGAACGAGCGAACGATGATATATTATATATGGTAATAACGGTATGTGAAATGACAACGGAAGAACGATTGCACGAATGGACCGGGGACGTACCGTAGCACGAGAGGTTGTGTACAGAAAAAGAGCGACGTGGTGTGTTACAAGTGCATTCCAGTCACAAATGAGGAGAAGATGTGTTACGTTGTGGATGATGTGCACTAACGTATTTAGTGTTCTTCACTGAAGAAAAAAGCTCGTGCATGATGCATACTTTTTTAGTTTCGGTACACGTTTGGATAAAGGCATATATCTTATGATCGTAAGAGCCTCAACATTGGTACACGTTTGGCATGAGCGCATAAATATTGAATCGTGTAAATGAAAATTTATGTGAGGTTATCAATTGATACTTTTGTTGCTATTTTCGGAATAACATTCCAAAATTCCAACATTCCAACATTTTCTTTTTCATTTTACAGTAAAGATTCATATACCCGTATGTACTGTACGACATACTTTACCGTAGAAACGCTATTAAATTCTCCATAAAAAATATTTTAACGTACTGTACTGTACTTACCTGTGCTAACTTACCGGTTTCGGCGAAGTGAAACGACAATAATATCTTTTGGCCAAACGTGCTTACTGTACCTACCTCCTCCCACAGTAGAGAGGTACAGTACTTACTAGAAGTACGTCAGTTTATATGAAAGCAAAAAAGGTTCCTCTAAAGAAAAAGCAGAACCGAACCGAATAAATCACTGACACCTCTATTATGAGCGACGAAAAGCAGACGAACCGAATATAATAGATAAATCGATAAATCACTAGGCCTGGCTGACACGAGCTGTTCTTCTTGCATGAGCAATCAATGAGTAAGTGGCTGTGTATGATATTTTTCTTCCTTTGTTGACATCATCACATACATACGCAGTACATGATCGAGAATAATAATTAGTATGTTTGGTGGTCTACTTATTAGAGGAGTACGACAACAAGGACGATCCATCGTCCCCGCGGCGGTCACGACGACCGCTGTATCAAGATCGAAGAAGATCCTTTTGCTTGATTCTGCTGCTGCTGCTGTTGCTACTAATAGTACTCCGAATAATCCATCATTATCATTATCATCAAACTCATTACGATACTATTCAAGTATTAATACAACGATGATTGCGGAACGTGTCGAACGTATGTTGTTGAGAAAAGCAAAGTCCAAATTAAGCTATGATGATATAGCCAAAAAACTGGGTGTTACTAATACATATGCAGCACAATTATTTTTAGGACAAGCAAAATTAACATCCTCTACTGCTGAAAAATTGAGAGAGGTATTACCAAATCTACAATATGAGGATGATGATGATTTTGATGATACACTTCATGGACATCTACTAGATTTAACATATGATGATGATATACAATCAATGCAAGAAGATTTTCCCATGAGAACATTTGATAATGAATTATTAAAAGAACCAAATGTATACAGAACGTATGAAGCATTAATGCATAATGGTGAAGCAATTAAAACAATTATTAATGAACAATGTGGGGATGGTATTATGTCTGCTATTGATTTTTATTGTGATGTTGGTACAACCACTGGAACAATTCATGGTGAAAAACGTGTGGTGATTACATTCAAAGGTAAATTTTTACCCTTTATTGAACAATCTTTGAATGAGAATGGTGCAAAAAGTCCCAGAGATTGAATATGAAATGAAAATGAACTCGTTGGCTTTGTCCTTTGTGTAAAGAAATGTGGTACTTTGGACGAGATCACCCAAAATCTGAAAGAACATCAATGACAGATTGAGAGATCAGTAGAAGCAAAGGAAAACGATACTTTCCATGCTTCTGGTGAATTATACACGACTGAAAATTCTTAGCTTCTGTCCGTGATTAAGTCTTGATACGTTTCCTTTTACGGGACTGGATATTTTTCAATCCTGCGTCTGTCCGTGATTAAGTCTTTATACGTTTCCTTCTAGTACTGTAGTATATCATTTCTTAGTCAATCTTTATCGACAATCTCTTAGCATTATTAATTCGTCATCTTACTTAACTTTATATAACTTGCTTCTTACCACCGATAATTATTATCTAGCTTGTTCCATGGTATGGGCGTTTAGTATACGATGGATGTTTGCAATCAAGACTTGACTTGATGCCATTTGCTGCACCCGACGATTTGCCAACAACTTTACGTGAAGCTGTATCCCTGGCAGAACGTGAAGGTCTTGTTGATCAATGGTCTGATGCAGCTAGAAGAAATAGAACTTTAAAACTACTTTTATTTAAAATAGGAAGCCAAAAGAAAAATACGATTTACTAACAACCCGATCGATCGTTAGTACTATACAAATTAAAGGGCATAAAACAAAAGCTGCAGCTTATTAAGTAGGTATCATTACTGTTATGTGTGGGTTATATTTATATATAGGATATATATCCTAGAATATTCGTATCTCGCGATCAATCACTTGTATCATTGTCGATACTCTTCAAACTATACAACCCCTCTACGTGAAGTGAACAATCATCGTCTTCTTCTTCTTCTCCTCCAATTTTGCCATCATCGTTATCTTCTATTGTACCATCGTATTCAAATTCAATTGTTCCTTCTTCTACAAGTATTGATCCTTCTACTGATCTTTCTAGAAACGATGCACGTCTTCTAGCAGGATCTAATTCCATGGTGAAGTCGGTATCAACTGATCGATATGATTCACGGCTTTTAGCAATAGGAGCTGAATCCTTGGTGATGCTGCTCTCCATTGATACTCTCGAACAACCCGATCCTCTTCTTGTTGCGGCCTCTAGAAACGATGCACGTCTTCTAGCAGGATCTAATTCTCGATATGATGCACGTCTTTTAGCAATAGGAGGAGCTGAATCCGTGGTGATGCTGCTCTCCATTGATATTCTCGAACCAGTCGATCCTCTTCTTGTTGCGGCCTCAAATTGTCTTGCTCTTATTTCCCATTCTTTCGTCTCCCTAGCATGGTCGATTCGGATTATCTCTACAGTAGAAAGAGGCCGACCCACTTGATTTGCTCTTGTATCACGCTCAGAGTAATAGGAAATACTTCTAGTCGAATCCTGAAAGTCCTCCTGTGGTTTCATTGCATCCAAAAGCTTTGGAACAAAGTAAACACATACAGTGACTATGACATCGGCACTCAAAAGATAACTTGCGATTGCGTTAGCAATATTTGTGGTAAGGAATGATCCAAAACTCCAAATTATTGTTCGTATCACAAGGAATAGAAATTGTGAATATACAACAAAACCAAGCCGGATTGATTCATTGAATTCTTGTCGTACCTTCCGACTTTGAAAGGCAAGAACTGTTGCAGCCATAAGAAGCAAGAACTGGTATATGTACACAATAACTAACCATACGGAGGACTCGCTAGAACAGGAAAGATTAACTTCAATAACCTGACCACCGTCTTCATTAAGTTCATCTGTAAGTTCCTTGTTGGTTTGTCTTGTTGAAGGATCAATGATAGTCCATATGAGAAGATAAAGAGCCACCAAACTAATGATGATACCGACAGTCATATGAAGTTTCTTGGCTTCGATCTTAACACGTTTAAATTTGATTGCATTTTGAAATAATGTATTAATTGCAGCAACCTTCACAATAAGTGGAACAAGTTCAAAAGAATACCCCAACACGAGAAACCATTCTCGTGCCATACATGTACCTTCCGATGGTGTTGTTGAAAATAGGATTGCACTTATACATACTAACAATAAACCAGATAGAACATAGATTAAAAAAGTTGGCTGAGCATATAGCATAACCTTCCTCTTACGGTATTTGTATGTTAATGTTGATGCTGTTGCTACAACAAGAACACAAAAACCCGCAATGATGGCTGCTACAAATAGTATCGGTCGGTCGTATTGTTCAACATGGATGGATCGTGGATACGATTCTGGTATAAATCGTTGCAATGCATCAATATTTTCACCTACCCATTCACAAACAGCACTTCGTGGATCATAATTCCATCGATCTACATCACGTTCATACCATTCACGAAACATTTGTTCTAACCACAAATCTTTAACTTGTATATTTTTGATTGTATCATATGCAGGTGAACGTGTTGTTATATCAATACCTTCATAGTAATATTGTTTATACATATTTGATACAATAAGTTTTTGATATGAATGTGCCTCAGCATCACACGAGCCTTCTTCTTGACCGATATGCTTGTTTGGATCTGCAGAACATCGTTGTTCTTCTGTGACACGTGATTCAACACAAGATTCTGTTGCAGGTGGTAATAATACACGTTGCATTTCAGAATCAGTTCCTAAATATTCACGCATTAATGCATCAGGTGTAAACCAATAAAATAATACATTACTTTTTGTATAGTTAGCTGCATTATATATTTCTACCATACGTCCATATGCATATCCACCACCCGCTATTTTTTAGATTTTGTGTTTACAAAAGAAAAGAAAAAGTAACGTGAGATATTATTGCATACGAAAACAACGAGGTCATACACACACGTACAGTAGTTGCGTAATAGAAAAAGAAATTATATAGATATACATATCATGATAAAAACTTACGATCATCTGGACCACTACCTTTCACAGGTATATTATTGTAGTATGCTTGTGGTATTGCAAATGTTGACCAATCACACTGTACATTAGATAAATGTCCTGTACACATTGTAGGATTTTTTGTACAATTATTTTCAATTGTTGCACTAAAATGACCATGATAGACATCTCTTACAAAATATGAATCCCCTTCATCTGAATTTGAATCATCGTCATCGTTATTAAACGACAAAGGTGGACGACCTGATATAATTAATCGTCCATCATTATCATAATAGGGTGTTGTACAATTATCTTTTGATATATAATTACAAAAATATTGGAAAGTTTGTGGTCTTAAAAATGTTTCAGCCATTATACGTCGATTCTCTAATTCATCTAAACCAGCATTTATACCAAAATGACTTAACAGTAATGGATTTGATTTAGCAGTAAATTTTGGTATATACCAGGAATATTTAGCAACACCACCTAAATAAGGTAGATAAAGAAAGAAGCAAAGCAACGTATTAGCAAAAGTATTAGCATCAAATGGTCACAAACGACCGCTTCGCTTCCACATGTACATTATACATATCCTCCTTCTCTTCTCTCCTCTCCTTAACTGAACCCAATCACCGAAGCAGCAGCAGCAGCAGGAGGTAGAACAAAATCGAGTTACAACAAATGATGAATGCTAGACAGCTAGACAGCTAAAGCAATGCCTGATCCTGCAGAGCTACAGCTATACAGCTATACAGCACGGCATCAATCGGTTGTAACGTAAACGTACAGTGTGCCATACAACGTTAAATATGAAACGTACCTGATCCAATCGATGGTTCAATTAAATTTTGTGTTTCATACATCAATATATTATCATTTTGTCCATTCCAGGCTTCTGGCATAATATGTGCACAGGATTTATATGTCTCATTATTTTGGAAACGTTGTTTTTGATATGTTATACAATCACCATTATTATCTTTTGCATTTTGTAATGCATCATAGTCCTGTTATATTGTTTATTGACGAAATGAGGGGGGGGGGGGGGGTAGTTAAGAACATCAAGTGTCAAGGCATCGAACAAAACAATAACATTTCAATAGAACAATAATATAAAAATATATAATACTTACATAACTACCTTTACTATATGTAAATCTTAACTCGGGATCATAAAAATTAAATGATGCACCCATAGAAGGATCGAATGATGTTTCAAGTGTGGTGGGTACATCAATTAATTCTGATAAGATAATTTGCATGATCCAGGATGAAAACATTGCGGATTCCCAATTTTGACTTAAGATACGTACTTCCTGATAATGAAATGGACTTGGTCTACAAAATAATGGATTATTCTCATTATTATCGTCGTCAGTTAAAAGAGTTAAGTCATCCTCTGAATTACATGTACGGAATTTATCATTATCATGATCATTTATATATTCGTAGTGTGGTACTGACATATGATTTTGCTGCCATGGTGCTGTAAGTTTTCTACGTATTTTTTGATGCCATGTAAGTTGCTGTTGCTGCTCACGTGTAGTACTAGCAGTAGTGCGTAATTTACGTGTATTTGTAGTGAATAATTTACGTTGTTTATTGTTATCATGATTTGTAGAATTAGTAGTATTAAAATAATTCGGTAATACTTGACGTAAACAACCTTTATGGAATGGATTGGAACATATTCCATTGGTCGTACAATAGGATCCAATTCGATATTTTTCTTCACATAATGTATCACCTAATTCAGGATCATTCTGTGTACATTCTATTGTAGCTGATACCAACACTAAGGGCTGTAGTACAAGAAGCAGAAGAATACTGCTAATAAAGCTTATTATTTTTTGATTCCTTGTAGCAGAAAAAAGTTGTAGAAGAGTATTCGTGGGTCGTCGCACTACCGCCACTACTGTAGTTCTTGTGGATGATGCTGTTGTCTTAATTGTTGTTGAAGCCGACATCAGGATCCACCGACTGTTATGACGCGTCATCTTTCTTCTTTGAATGTCGCCGCGACTTGACGTGACTCTACTGAAGATTGAAAACAGAGAGGACTGAAACTGCCAAAAGTTACCGCAACTATTATAACGTGTATAATAGTACAGTACTGAGAGACTGAAGGGACCGATATCGAGACTGAGAGGGAGACTTAGGTAAAGAAAGGGCGTCAATCGTTGCTACCGCAACTATAATACAATATGCGTGCAGCACTACAGCACAGTACTGATGAGAGACTGAAGAGACCGAGAGGATCGAGGACCAGTAATTACTGAAGACTTAAAAGTTACTACTGCAACTACTACCGTGTACATGCAGTGCAGTGCAGTGCAGTGCAGTGCAGTGCAGAAGTGTTACTGAAGAGACCGAGTGACCGAGAGGACGGAGGAATCGTTGGTACTACAACTACTAGTACAACTTTTTTGTGCAGTGCAGTGCGGTACAGTACTGAGAGACTGATAAAGAGACCGAGAGGAGGAGGATCTATAAGAACTAATTAATTGTTGTGTGGTGTGGTGCGGGGAGTGTGAGCTGTAGCTGTAGGTACTTCTAATAGTAGTAAAAAAAGTACTGACAAGTAGTGTAGAGGGTTGGATAAACACAAAAGCGAAAAAAAAACAATAATCGGTTTGTTATTTTTTGTCTACTGTTCGCAACCAGAAAAATGGGATTGGCGCATTGATTTTTTGTTTTTCATTGGGCGTTCGTTTATTAATTACGAACATTCCAACTCAACTATCTTCCACGTTTCCAATGGCGACATTCTGCGTTTCACACAGGACGATCCATATTATAATGTATGTACTTCTAAATTTTTGTTTGTACTTGTACTAATTGGTAGTACCTAAGTAGTACGAAATTGTAAATTCTTTTTTTTGTACGGATGACAAGATTTTTATTTAATAACAACACTTCTTTAAGATTGAAGAACTAAATACCGTACTTCCCGTAAACGGAGACTTACTGACTCATCGGGGGAAAAGAATCAATGTCAATTCTCCTTCTTTGTTTTACTTTATCAATTATCTTCATAGAATTTGATATATAATATTAATGAGACGCGGAGATTAAGACAGATTTTTCGTACTACACAACGTGAAGTGTTTGTTTTATAATAATTAATGTACTATCGCTAACTAGATTATTGCCAGATAAAAATTGATAGTTTTGTAAATTAATTAATTATAAAAACCTTTATCTAACAAAACACTTTTCAACTTCAATGACCGAATTAGTCATTTTTGCTCAATAATAGAACAAGATAATTATTAATTTTATTCTTTTCAACTAAAACTGTCACTGTTATCACAACTGTCACTCCTAGTGATCGCTCTGTACGAGAAGGATCCATTGCCAAATGGGATTGTAATGGGACTAGCATACACTTCTTAGCTGCTAGAATATTCGACTTACTCACAGCATAGTATGCAACATACAGGGCATAGCGCATAGCATAGCATGGCATAGCATAGCATGGCATAGCATAGTGAAGGAAGAGCATAGCATAGCATAGCATAGCTTGTAGCTAGCATGTGTTACCAAAACAAATACAATCATAGAGATAGAGTCACACCATACATCAAGTAGTGTACTGATGCGCATCTGGGATGGCTCAGTTCATACTATTCACACAATAGCAATATGCGCCGTGCCCAGTTTATTTTAATGTTTCTCTATGCGTGTGGTGTGGTGGTACCATTTATTAAAGAAGAACAGAAGTTGGAAATGCTTCTTTATTCATTTCTTTAATAACTTCTTCATCAATATGCTATTGTAAACCGGTGTCTATATTTTTTTTCTTAAATTCGTGCTTACAGCCAGGTTCAGTCGTATCACGTACGCAGCAGTCTAGCTAGACTCAATTTGGATCTTTAAATCCGTTGTAATTATTTTACCAGTTCTTGATTGATTACTTGTACTTACTGAACTACTTCCTCCAGCGAGCGCTAACTGCAAGATGAGATATTGCTTGGAATCGAACTCATTCAAAGCTTTGTTTTTGTTCTCTTTTTTGTACATTTCGCATTTTGTGGGTAAATTTCAATGGTTCGACGCGCTTTTATAGTGTGATAACTCCTCAGTTAGCGCTAGCTGGAGGAAGTAGCTAGGTACAAATGCAGGACTGAAGACTGAACAATGAAAATGTTCATAGCGCGTGATACAAATTACAGTATGACGACTGACTCGGATCGATCGGAATTTTCTAACCCTATACCGTACCTATTTTACCTACACTATTATCCTAATACCTGCCTACACTGTATTGTAATGCATGCAGGACTACAAGAAATCATAAATAAAGAAGTATACAATTCTAATGATATTAATGAGGTATTAATAAAACAGCACCGCTGGATGAAGACTACCTGGAGATACAAGTGTAGTAGGTGGTCTCCGTCACGTACATTATTATTTAATACATTCTTTCATCATCTCCTCTCGATTGGCTATGATATAATACTGTACTGTAGTGTTCGTTCAAACAGGCATTTTTTTCTAAACTAGTGGGGTAGACTTCCTTATATTCGGCAACTACAGCCATGCATACATACACGTGTACTGAAACTGACCGATTGATTCCATAACTATACACTCGTTATATTTCCCAACATCAAATCGATATCTAATCATCTTATCAAATCATAACAAAGTCAGTACACAGAACAGCAGCAACAAATATAGTCATTGTAAATATCGTCATTATTGTTGTTGTTGTTGTTGGTGCATATATTGATCCAGCTGATGATGTAGTTATTGTTGGTGTTTTGTATGCATCAATATCAAATGATACATTTGTTAATGAACCAGCAACACCATTATCAGATAATGATATATCTTCAATAGGTGTTAATAGATGTGGAGTTCTTGGTATGATTTGCATGTACGGACTAGGATTTGGTGCAAAACTAAATGCTATTGTTTGTGCATATCTCATTAAATTTAGTCCCATTATTAATGTATCCGATCCTTCTCTATCAGGTGCAAATGTACCTTCATTCATTAATTCTTGTGTTGTTGACATTTCAATTTTTGTTTCACCAGAACCAAAACCAGTTATACTTGGTAAAAAGAATGTTATATTTGTTACGTTAGGTAAATTGATACCACCATCAAATTGTATAGCGTCATAAACTTGAGACGGTAGATATATTTTTGGTGCACCAGTGTCAAAATAATATTGTGTTATATTAATTGGTATATCAATTCCATTGATTTCAATACGTGTTACATTACTTTTCAATACACCTAAATCAACACCATCTTGAAATAGTTCAATTTTTGGTAATGCATCGTTGTCAGTAATGTTAGTTCTAGTACTATCACCTAACATTAATTTACCTGTATTTTTACCGAATGTACCATCCCAACTTATTGCATACTTATCACTTTTAGTTCGTGCTAATGCAGAATTAAAAGTAGATGGTAAATCAGTTTGATATTGTGGACAAACGCATCCAGTATTAGCATCAGGACATGTTGCTACACCACCGCCACCATCACCACCATCTTGTCCTACCAGTAATTCAACCTGCCGATCACCTTTTACAGGCCATTTAGTTGTATCTAATTCATCATTATAAATAAAGTTATTATAACCTTTTCCAGGTACACCACCAATCCCCTTTTGGTACGTACATACGCATTATTGAATTTGATTTTGTGAAGTGTTGAGAATGAATGAATGAATGAATGAATGAATGAATGAGTGAGTGAGTGAGTGAGTGAGTGAGTGAGTAAAATCGAAGCGAAAACGGGACAGTACGAGATGACATCGTCACGACGGGACCCCAACTTCCGCTTTGCTTGTTTGTTTGTGAATGGATTGACTACAGTACATTGATATGCTCTGTACTGTACTATGATGCACTATATACTGTAACTTTGTAAACTTACCCATATACCGCGTACAGATGATAATTCTAATCCAATACTATTACTACGAATTGGACCACATGAATTACCATTCATACCAACAATTTTTTCCATTACACTGAAAACAGAATTTTGGATCGGTGTGGATTCATCTGAATCATCTAATGCAACAATTGATCCAATATAGGATGGTCCATACCAACCATGATTGCCATTAGCAAATGTTGCACATTGACTTAAATAGTTATTATCTTCAACTAATCGTTTTACATCAAATACTCTTGTTGGATTTGGTAGACCACAAAATACTAAATTACTTGATCCCTGTGTGGAAATACAGAACATTAACAAGTAAATTTGGAAAAAAATGAGTAAAAGAGTGATAATATGTACGTTCGATGAGGGGGACGGATTATGATATATAGCAATATCAGAGGAGGAGAGAGGTGGATGGTAGTGTATTTTCGAGATTGTTTTCGTCGTGGTGAGCTGAGAAGGCTGCCAACATCTTTCGTCATCGTCATCGTTGTCGTCGAATACTGGTAGTGATGGCGGGCGGATCTCATATCGTCATTCCCCTTCTCTATTCTTCTCTAAAAAGAATTCGTCCAAAATCCAAGTATATACAGATCATAAGATGGTGGATGGCTGATTGTTTGCTTGTCACTTCTTCCCCATCATACTGCTCTCTTTCTCTCTCTCTTTTTTTTGCTCAAATGTCTCTCTCCCCCCCCCCCCCCCCGGAATCGGTATGTCATCGTTTTTCCTTTATCTTCTTTCGTTGACGAAGAATAGTAGACTCTCTCTCTCTCTCAAAACTCGAACTCCAAATGAAACGAGACGATAATAACACAAAACATCACGCAGCATACAAATATGTAAACAAACAAACAAACAAACAAACAAACAAACAAACAAACAAACAAACACATTAACTAAACTAAACTAAACTTACAGAATCAATCATAACTAATTCACCACCTAATGTTGCAAAACTGCGTATTGCACAATCAAATACAGCATCTGAACACCAATAACCAAATGATATATCCATAACACGATCTGGATTAATATTTAATAATAAATTAGCATCTTCTTCTTCAATTGTTGTTTGTTGTTGAGCGTTGACGACGCTGATAGTAGTAGACATAAACGACGACGGTAATACACCAATAAGGGTCATCACGATTATAAGGAGTGTTGTAGGGGCGAGTCGTGTGGCTACGGCCTTATTGGCGGTAGCGGTGGTGGTAGCGGTGAGTAGTTTCATATTTATTTATTTGTTTTTCTTTATATAATTTCCGTTTTATGAGATACTTTATAGAGATAGAGATGAGATGAGATATGAGATGAGCGAAGATCAGATAGAGATGACGATGTTAATCTCTTCTTTTACACAGAACCCATTCCGCACACTGTACACGCACTGTGTACGGTAGGTCCTAGGATCTTATGTTTCTTTTGATACATATGGCCTTTCCGTTAGGAAAAAATTTCGCGAAAAATATTTTTTCGCACGAATAAAATATTCGGGGGAAACAACAAATACAAAAAGAGGGAGAAAACGTCCCAAATTGATCGCACACGATGGCATTAAGAAGAAAAGATCGACGACGACTACATACATCAACACTGGTGAAGGAAATTGATTCCTGGGTATTTCAACATAATAATTTCGATGCATCAAAATTAAGATCAACTAATAATTCCTTTTTTCTTTACTCCAGTAATTTGTCACAAATCGTGATGTTGTACTTGTCTTCTACGATACGAACCTGTTCCCGAAAGATTTCACGGGACTTTTCGTATAATGGAAAGTCCAAATCACGGAGAATGGCAATTTTCTTGTCCTGTGATGGTGTTGTTTGAAATAAACTGCCGTGATGAGTCACTCCATGGGCAAAATGATTGCCTGTAGTAGTATTGAGATTGACAGCGGCATTATTCGCTTCAAGATGATTCCTAACATTGGTACTAGTGGTACAAACACATCGTTTGGGGACCCAGCCAGTATAGTGTATGAAAATCATGCACACGGATTTGTCCATTTGGGCATGGTCGCCTAGAACCATATATCGATCCTTCAAATCTTTTTCCGAATACATGTACTGCTTATGCTGTTGTTTCCCGGTGTTATTCGTCACTGCAGTATTGCCATCTTCTTCATTATAAAAAATATCTGCATTGTTGTTATTCTTTCTGAGAAAATTGTGTCCAATCCATCTTGTTTGAAAATTCAGTGGATTGTAACATGCAAAAAAATTCTGGTTTTCAATTTTGTTTGTTTGTATCATTTTTGGCATCATCAAAAGATTCTACACAATGAAAGGGTACATGGACAGCGTGTGTGATCGGGGGTCACGGACAATTGCATAGACACGTTCCGGAACAGGAGAGAAGGGCTGTTCCGACATCCACAATGTACATGGCGTTCCTTTGTAGTGTCGACGGAAAATTCGGAATTGGTTCAGGGGTTTCGTCGCTTCATCGCATAATCGGAAGTGTTTGTTTAGTTTGTAAAGGTTCTGCCATCCGGGTGTAGGATACAAGAGTTGACCAAGAGTGTGAAATGTGTAAGATGTGTCGCGCTAGTGAAGAATGTCGCCAATGTGAATGAAAGCGAACACTACTGAATGAGAACACTAAATAGGAAAGAACATTTACATACAGAGGAAAGAACATGAGAGCATTTACAATAAAAGGTATCTTATGCACTCACAATTTAGGAATAAGAAAATTGTATATCACAGGATAAAATAAGGAAACAAGGTTAAAGTAGGACATACATTCTATAGAAATAGGCGCTTGTAATCAAATCATTCCAGACCGGTTAAAGAAGGGATTTGAATCAAGTAACAACGCAAGACACAAGCATCGAAAGCAAAGACTCAAACTTATAAGAAGAAGCTTTAGAAACACGATTGACTGAAACTGAAACATTGCCTGACCTGAAGAATTAGCTATTCCACCGGCAATACCAACTGCAGTTGTAACAACAAAGATAAAGGAAATGGAATTCGACGACTTCGAAGAAGATATGGCGTTAGAAGGATATTTTGAGTTTATTCCTACCATCAAGGCGGGAATCACGGCAACGGAATTTGCTTTAAAGGAAGTAGTTTTGAAAAATGCCTTAGTCATAAGGAACTGTTCTGAATTATATTCAGAATCTAAACATACAAGCTTATCAAGCAGGGAAGGCGGTGGTACGTCTGATGAAGAAAAGGATGCATTAAAGAGACATCTACTTAGTATATCGATACTAATTTTGGCATGTCACAACAACGCAACTATCATGAGTTATGTCGAAGAAAGCAAAGACGATACGAACTGGCCTAGTGGACAGATGCCCTATCTCAATGAATTAAAAATGCATAACAAGTTTTTCTATTGAAACATAATTAAAGAAATAGGCGCTTCCAATCAAATCATTCCAACACAACATATGGTACTGTATACTGTACTGTACTGTACTGTTTTCATATTTTATTAATTATATTTTTTATCATGTTCTACTATTTATTATTTTATTCAACAAATTTTGACTTCTTTATTTTTTAATGGCAAAGGGGTTTGGAAATGTTGATGATACTAAAAAGGTAGAAAAAACCTGTTTTACTATACGTTGAATTGTTTGTATTGGGACTATTACTCCGAGACGTAATGACCAATACAATACAAATCTTGCTAATTCAGAAACAGTACCAATCATAAATTGTCCTAATGCAACAATTATACCATTACTTTTTACCTTACGTTGAAACCCAAATTTAACAATTTGCATACGTGATAGACCTCTTTTATCCCGTAATATTTTTGTGGCTGATTTACAGCGATTTCTGTTATATTAGAAGTATTATTATTTAAAGCAAAAAAGGAACAAGGAACAAAGACAAATGATAATTAGACAACATAAACAGAATATAAAATGGTTCTGTGTTTTATATGTGTGTGTGTGTGTGTGTGTGTGTATGTGACAATCGTTACGCTCAAATCAAATCAAGTCAAATGGAATGGAATCAAATAAAATCCAATAGAATCCAATATATAAGATCAAATATATATGATCCAATAAAGTATAATCCAATCGAAAGAAATATAAAAACAACATACCGTGTTTTGATGATCATTTCAATACATACAGTAAGTAGTCCATATACGAATATGCGTAGGTACTTCGATAAAGCATATACGAACGAACGAACCAACAAATGTACCGGTACCGGTACTGTACTGTACGTCGACAAAATCAAATCAAATCAAAGCAAGTTTTGGGTTGTAAACGAATAAAAGAAACATACAGGTACAGGTAAACACAACATAACATAACATAACATAATATAGCATACGTCATACATAAATAAATACTCAACAGCTATACAGTAGATAGTATACAGCATACAGTAAACAATAAACTTACCTTTTTTCATTGAAAAAAAATTTTGCAATTGGACTTAATATTTTTAATATTAATGGTCGTTTATTCTTTGCTTCTTCTTTTGTTAATGTTTGTGTTGTTAGTAGGTTTGCAGCTCCTGCTGTTGCTGTTGCTTTTGTTTTTGTACCATTATCATTTGCTGCATCCTTTTGTTCATTATTATATGCATTATTATTATTATTATAGACACCAATTTCTTTTAGATGTAAATTAAAATAACCATCCCGAAAATTATCTAATTGAGTGACATTTTTTTGGATTTGAAATTTACTTAATGATAAACCAATTTGATATATACCATTGCTCACATCTAATGGTGGTCCATTTTCAACAATTCTTGGTCCACGTACTTGTATAAAACTGGAAAATGGTACATATATTGTCTTCCAATATTTATCTTCGTCTTCTTTTTCTTCAACACTTTCAGCAGTAGCAGTAGCAGTAGCAGCATCTAGTTGTTTCTTATTACTATTAGGTATAATAAGATTATTTAAATCCATCATTGCAGCGGATGACTCTGATTCGTCAAAAGTTGTTGTAGTAGTTTTGTCTTCATTTTCTTTTTCTGTTTCTGTTTCTTCGACTTCAACGCGTCTTTTTGGTATTACGAATGAGGATTGATAGACTTGTTCCGAGGTTTGTATATTTTGTGTTCTAGTGGTCATTTTCCAGACACGACGTTCTGGTTCATTATCACTATCTAATCGTAATTTTAGATAAAAACCATTTTGATTTTGTACATGCAATGGTCTACCATCTTTAAATGGTAATGTTCTTGTACCACAAAACCCTCCACCATCTAAACGACAGACACCGGACCAACTGGCATAATTATTACCTGCACCATCATCAACATTATCATTGCCATCATCTTTTACAATTACTACTTGACGTAATTGGGATGTACTGATTCCACCCATAATTGCATCATCAATTCTATCAAATTTTAATACATCACTAATATCACTACTTGTTGTTTCTGAATTTGTATTTGTAGTAAAATCAAATATTGGTACTTCATTTGTAGTAGTCGTCGTCTTCGTCGTAGACGTAGACGTGTTACTTTTGCTGCTACTTTTGCTGGTGCTACTGCTACTTTTGCTGCTGTCACTATCTGCTGTGAGATAAACAACCGATAACGATGTAGTCGTCTTCATAGTACTCTTCGAACCAGTAGTACTAATACTAGATCGATGATGCCGTTGAGGAGTTGTGAACGCTTCCACCATCGGGACTTGTACTGCTGTCATCAAGCAGAAAACGGATACTAGTCCTAGTACTAGTACTAGTACTAGGCGGGACGACGACGACGACGACGACGGCGTCATTTGCTGTTGTTGTTGTTTCATCGTCAGCACTGGCGGCTATTCTGTTGTATTTAGTATATGCAATAATCTTTTGTGTGTACTCTATTCAAAAAAAATGTTTCTATTTTGTGTCCCACTCCGAGTAGGTTAGCTCGTTGCAATTTTCAATTTTCCGATGAGTGAAAAGACAAAAAAAATGTTTTGCCGATGTACAAGTTCGAAAGTGATGATTGGATCTTAGCTACGTGCGTCAGTCATGCATGCATGCACAAATAATATATTATGATGTGATCATAATAAGAAATTCAGTCACAGTTTTCGAGTCAAATGAGTCGAGTCAAGTCGAATCAAGAAGTAGTAAATGATTGCTTGATTTCAAATTGAGAGAGATGAGTGGATCTTACGTGCGTGGTACACACGACAGTAAAGATAAAAATTCAGTCACAGATTTTGAGTCGATTGAGTCGAATGAATGAATCAAGCAATCGGCAATTTCTTTACTTAATGTACTGTACAGTATCACGCTCTCTACAGTAGCAAAGTAACTTCTTATGGACTTACTTTACTTACGGACTCGAATTGATAAAAATTTATTATGACACAAAAGCCCAACGTGTTACATTGACATCATATTATTTATCAATACTGAAGCTAGAAAACAAGAACAGAGAAACATGCGGTTCGGAAAAAAGTACAATTAAGAATTACGACTAAAATAGTATGGCATACACTTCTCAAACACATACAACTCAAAAATATGCAATTACAACAAAAGTGTCATGCAATTACAAAGAAGTTCTGATCGCAAACTAAGAAGAATTGGAACAAAAACTGTCATTTATTCAATCCCATCCACGTAGGTGTCTTCCATGTGGTTCTTTTCAATCACACAAATATGACCTGATCAAAATATAATAGCAATACAATTCTCCTTGTATACAGTATTCATTACGGAATTTGTGGTTTATAATGTTACCATAAAACAAAAACTACTATCATTACAATCTAATAAACCATAAAAGTAAAATAATACAGTTGACAAAGATGAATTCTACAACAACACCTACTAACAAAACTTCCACAAGTCTTCTCACCAACAAGACAAATGTTAAAACTTCGGCTCGTATTAAGAAGGCAATGATGAGCAAACACGAACCTACACATACTGCCCGTTGTGATTGTAACAGATTGCCTTCATTATTACATTCGTTGCCTATTGTGACATCGTCGTCGGCTAGTACTAGTACCAGTAGTATATTTGATATCAACGAGCATTACAGTTCGTTAGAGAAACTGCTGGACGATGATGATGATGATAAAGATGAAAATACATTATTACCAGCATCATTATCAAAAGGATTATATAGGTTATCAACAGCGACATTGATTCCAGCAGCAGAAGCGAAACCAATATTAACGTCCTCAAAAAAAAGAAACGTTCGATTTGTCTGCGATCATGACGAGTCGACTAAGCATCATGCTCAATATTCTTTATCCTCGTCGGCAACGTCTGCTGCTGCTAATAATAATAATAATAATAATAAACAAGATAAAAATATCGACAAGAACCGGAAGAAACAGAAAAGGAGAAAAGTACAACGACGGAATTCAGTTGTTATTCGAGATGTGGCACAGCTGTCAAGAATAACTGATCTAATGAAAAACTAAATCACGAAAATTCACAACGAAGAAGAAGAAGAAGAAGCACTTCCATAAAATACATACTAGTTATAAAGAGGTTATTACATAAAATCGGGTTGAGGGGGATAAAGGAAGAGTAATAATGTATATAAAATTAAAATTCCATATAATGTCAGAACATGTTATTGTTATACTTCATTAATCTAGCTTTATCTATTTTGATCGTACAGTAACATGATAGGATAAAAGTAGACACGTTTCTGATCGTATTTTCGAGAGGTATCATTCAACGTATACGACTAGTTAATTAAGCACCATACATGTTGACTGTTGATCTCTGACATAGACAATAATTGGTTGTTCGTTCAGATAACACTCGAAAGAGACAGTAATTCAGTACTGGGGGGAGGTGTTCCATCATTTTTACAATAAATATAATGAGCGAAATATTGGTAACATTCGCTTTTCACACGATGAAATAAACTATGTTTGTTTTGCAATGGAACATTGGGCAGTGTTCCATTTATTGTTCTCGCATACAGTTGTCGCGCCTTACGTTGCCATATATTATTTATTTATACAGGACCAATGGTGTTATTTCGAAGATAAATGGAACAACATCACGATTAACCATGTATGCAGTATTTCTATGGAATTCTACCATTTTCTATATTCGCAATTCTTCCCTACTAACAAGGCATAAATGGAACTGTGACAGTCTAAAAGTTGCGTGTTTTTGTTAATAGCAACTTGCGTGTTTTACATACCCCAGAAAGTACCCTCTTGATTTTTACTTTTTACTCGCGCCCTCCTGGGTAATGATTTGTACACGTCTCTCTGGGCCTTCCGTTAATAAGTCAGTCGTGTGGCGAAAGTTATCATTCGCGTTTTTTTTTTTGTTCGAAATTAAATTCAATTCAATCGTGAGATGATTGACTGGACGATTTTGCTTCGTAATTATATTGATAGCGCGACAAGTCGTGGTAGCTTTCATTATACAATTAATTAAAAATCTACACTACCAACCATGCTGGCATTTCAAATGTCTTATCGTCATACAATAACGGCATGCATCACGAATAATGCATTCAACTCCGCTCCAATCTTGAGTACGATTCGTTCGATCACTCTGTTCATTATTATTGACCGAGAAATTATCGTTTTTCAAAACTATATTTATTTATCTGATATATTTGAACGTCACATAATAAAATAAAAGTACATTTTCCAGTTATCATTCCTTATTCTATTCAAATGACTTCTCTTCAAATGAATACCTTCATAGCTGCAAATGCCTCGTTACTTGAGAAGACTAATTATGAGAAAATTGGGAGTAAATATAACACATGCATTGTACACAAACGACAGCAGCAGCGGGAGCAATATCAGCCCCCTCGTCTCGAAGATAAGAATGCATTACCAATCTCGTTGCGATTTCTTCCTAATTCTTATTTTCGCAACAGGAACAGTTTGTCAACGACGATCGCTGCAGACTTAGGTGTACTCCACAACAAGAACCATACGTCGTTAGATCAATTGCTGGAACATTTTGATCGATCATGTGAAATGATGTCATCGGAAGACCAAGAGCAAGAGGATGCGACAGTCACTGCATCAACAATAACGTCATTACCAGTAGCATTATCATCGGTATCGTCATCGATAATGACATCAACAACATATGGTAGTACTAATACAGCAGCTACAGCGAAGTCATCACTAAAAAGAAAGATACGAATCGCTAATGACGATTCACATAATGAAATAGTTTCTTCTTCTACTCAACGACGTTGCGATGATAATTACCAGAGGAGTAACAATAACAGCCCGAAAAGGATGAAAAGGATGAAATATGCACGGAGAAACTCTGTCGTTATTCGAGATAGTAAGCAATTATCTCAAATCGCTACTGATTTGAGTACAATTATTCCTAAAAATTAGCAAACATCAGTCAGTATTAGGGGAGTTTAATGGTGTAACACACCATATTGAAAAGAAATAGTAAGGGGCCAGTCATAGCGTCTACATCATAGATAACATATAGAAAATTAGTCTGCTATCATACACGTTTTTATTTTCATTCGTCTCATTGTTATGGCTAACATATCAGTGGTGCATGCATACTTGTGGCGACTTTATCCGCTTATATGACGTATACGCTATTCCAAGTATACTGTTTCTTTCTGTTCGTTCTCATGAAGTGTCATAGCTGCTTATCTATAGTAGTTGTAGTACTAGATCATAACTTTAAGACAAATTTAATTACATTATTAAACAGCCATTAGCAGAAAGATGATGTTCTCTGAAAAAAGAAGAGAGAAGATAAACAGCGAATATATTATGTCCGCTTTTTAAAAGGGTAACCGCAGCGGTGGCAAAGACAACGGATCCAGCAAGCCCAGAAATGGAACCCACTATAATCGGTTTTAAAAGATGTTCACCATCATCGTCAATAAGGCCAGCAACATCCGTACAATCGAGGTCCATACTTTCATACTTAATTTCAACTGCAGATTTTACTGCTGCAAAATTCGGAGAATTTGTATCAAACGTCATATTCTCTTGAATGACGACTGCTGCATCTCTTCTGGATTACATGCTTGCAGTTATATCTTCGCATTAAATCAACAGCGCTCTTTGTGAGCTCAATAGCGGCCATATATACATTCAAGTACGCAGCACCTAGAAGGAAAAGTAAAGAAGGTGCATATTATGATTGATATTTACATAGATGATACGAAAAACTGCCCAATTACAAGGAAATGGAAGACTTTTGTTGCATGGTGCTGCTCAATTTGTGATACATATATTATATTTTCCATACAGCACAAAGAAGCTGAAAGAAGAAAAAAAGAGCCTACAACACCTTCCATGGTGGTTCAACTAGAAGAATAAATACAATTTCTCCACCTACTGAAGAGAGAAAGTACAAATTGTGTTTGATAATCATTCAAAATTTGTAACCAATCAGGTTGGATACTTTCAATAGAATATCACATACTCAAGAAGTAAAGTTAATGAGGTAGGTGTATGGTAAATAAAAATACACATACATGTATGTAGTATGTACACTGTAGTTACAGATGGAGGACTTGGCCAAAACAAAATGTAGTAGAATAAGCATGCACAGGAGTGATACACCAAGTGATCAACAAATTATCATATAGTAGACATCAACATGCAAAAGGTTCACACACTTTATTCTTCCATATTGTTTGTTGGTTGATAGAAACAGAACATACATGAGCATGCACCAAAAATGGATCAACTTACTACTAATGATGATGATTTGCAAACAGTATTACTGGACAACCTTTACATGCACAATTGTATAAGGAGTGCACTGCAAACACATCATTTTATAGCAGTTCTTGTTACCCTTACTATGCATCAGGGGTGAATCTACTAATGATATGCCGATATTATTGCCGTTTGCATCTCAATACAAGCTTTACACAGAAGTAAATTCTGTTGTTGTTTCATATCTTTGTTTGGTTGTAGAGATAAAATCAGCATACAATAGTAATGGATATATAACAATAGTTGATGTCACACCAATATTGCTGTCATATATAGACCTTTCTCCATACAACATAATACACACAACCTGCTGCACATGCAGAAGTTTACAACATGAAGCCAACAAGTTGGTTTGATTTGGTTGACAGCCATTGAAACTGTATGTACATCCTTCAGGAGTGGATGTGGATCCGCCTGATAAAATACGGATCAGTCAGAATCACTTTTGAAAAGTACGCTTTTCACAAGTGAATACTTTTGAAAAGTACGCTTTTCACAAGTGAATACTTTTGAAAAGTACGCTTTTCACAAGTGAATGTTACAGAGCAAACGTGAGTCGTATTGGTCGAATGAGACGAGATATATAATATTTGTAAGTATAGGGTTAGGGTTAGGAACCCAAAGAGAACACAAAGAACACAAAGAACACAGAGAACACATAGAGAACAGAAAGTTCCGATACGGTAGAGGTACCAAATTGGATCCAAAATAACTGAACAAGTGAAAGGAGCGCTAACAGTATTTATAAGAGATAGTATTCACCCAGCAACAGCAAGCTCCTTGATGTATCAGTTGTTCCTATACGTAACAAGAAACTAATTAGTAAAGAATATATATACGGAAATAATAAGCCAGTACTAGTCTATGAACGATTAGTGTGTACACCCTATAGGCTATTACGGAAGTAGGTCATCTTCGGAAGAGGATTAGGGTTCCAGTCTATTCCTCCTTTAGTATCTTCTATTAGTAATTCGCATAGATATTTCGAACTGATCCCCTCATCTAAAAGTATACCTTTCGCCAGGACTGCAAAAGATTTATCAGATTAACAGTCGCAAGTACTCTCAGAACTTGCGGCGGATCTTAGTTCGGTATCTTCAATAGAAGAGACTAGTTCTTCCTAATAGGAAGACGAATAAGGAATAAAGAAAAGACGGTCGAAGGAAACCAATCTACAAGAATAGAAACAAATCAACGATAAGACTCTACAGACTATATATAGAGCAATAGCCCGTTGATATCACACCAGCAGGGAGTGATACATGGATACGGAAGACGAATCCATAGCAGAAAGAGTAGGAAGGAGAAGAAGAATAAGAACGGAAGTAAGAGTGGAACTGGAAGACAAACTTATTGGAGAAACAATAAATTTTGGAACCGAAAAAAAAGAATCTTTTAACGAAGACAACAAAGACGTATCTACTACGATGTCGGACACAGCAGCGGCAGCTGAGGCATCCCGACTCGCAGAGAACTGATCCCCTCATCTAAAAGTATACCTTTTGCCAGGACTGCAAAAGATTTATCACCGCCCCAAGTGGCATAACAATATACCACCTTTACTACATGCAAAAGCTTACAAGAAGTGCAAAAAGTGCAAAACAACAAATGTCACACACACCAGTCGTTCTGGTATTATGTTGGTGCGTATTGTCTGGTTAACAGTAGAAATGAATAAGCCAGGTTGCAGCAGGAGTGGGTCTACCAGTGAGACAGAACAGCAATAGTGTTGCCCAGCCCTTTACCTTAAAATCTTTGATTGCACAGTAAATTCGGAAAATCAACAAATACAAATGTTGTTATTGTTTCATGTTATTTGGTTGACACACATTGAACCTGTAGACTCATGTGTCAGCAAGAGTGGACCACTAATCAATATTACTATTGTACCACCTTTACATGACATGCAGAAGTTTACAGGAATTGCACACCAAAATATCCCACACATTTAACATAAAAATCTCAAACGCTAACTGTTGCAGTTGTATACAGTCAACCACAATAGAAAAAAAAGTACCACCTACTAGCTACTAAATCAAATGCATTCATAAAGAAGTACTTGAGTGGTAGTATAATCATCCAATGTAATCAAAACCATCATTATTATTGCTGCTAGAAAGGACTAGCAATTCTGAGCATCAATGGGTGCATCAATGTAGAGTATCCATATGTGATGTTTGCCTATTTTGTGGAGGAAATACTGCTACTATTGTTGCAAATCTTTTATAGTCAGTCAGTTAGTCTCAACTATTCTTCACATAATGCACCATGACACTACTACTATCTCTACTACTACTACTACTACTACTACAGCAACACCTTTTTTAACAGCTGTTACCAGCTAAAAGACCAAGCAAGTTTTCCAACCACTGGCCATCATAACATATGCTACAGTACTGAATGAGCTGTGGATGGATAGTATATAAACCTTTCTCAAATCAGGCGAGCAATACAGTAATGACTAACACTAAAATAATATTATTATCTATGGTATTATAGATTTCGAAATTGTAATTTAAAAAAAAAAGGAGATTCCGTATTCCTCATTATTTGTCTCCTTTTGTACTACATACTGTACTAATTTAAAGTAGTCAGTCAGTCAGATCAGTCTGCCTGCTTTTTCTTTGTCCGTCGACTCAGATCAGTGAGCGAAGATTAGTACGACACGTAGTTTCTTATATATTAGAAGAATGTATGTTCTCTCCCAAATAAAGAATTCAACGGAAAGAAGTACTGTAAGTAAGTGTTCTATTGTTGGTCGCCAATTTTTGTAACTCATTAAATAATTCTAGTCAGTTATATTATCGTTAATAGTCTCCGTTGAAAATAATGTATGTTGAGAAGAAAGCGATACTACTTGAAGTAGGGTTGGCAGGAACAATGCTAGTACGCGTACAAAGCATTCTTTTTTGAATCACCTACTAGTAGAATCTTAGGCGCATGCAATGCAGTTCGTGCACCTAATTACAAAAATGAGATGCAAAGTGCTCGCTATGCAACGGAAAATACTGTTTCAGTTGTATCGCTTACTTACTTAAATAAAATTGGCGCGTTACTTTTTCAAATACTGATTTTTATATGAACATGCGTATCTTTTTACTCTATCGATATTACTTTGTACAATATACACCCGTGACCTGATCTGAACAGAATTATATTTGTTCTTTACTGTTTCACTTTTATATTATGCACGTGAAGACTCACATCTTTGGCGTACCCGTTCGTTCTTTGAACCGTTAGAGCAGGGCGTGACAATATATAAATCATTTTCACCACGTGCAATATTGCACCAGACTCGACCCGCAAATCATTAATTTGTCAGAATATGATAAATAAATGCACGTCATCTAAAAGTAGTATCTTCTTTTGTGTACATTTCAAAAAACAATGGCAAAGAAGGCAAAACGCATACCACAATATTAGGCGTATAACCGAGTACATTGAAGTCATACAACATTATTTTTAATCATTTATTAAAAGTAGGCCATATTATACTGAGTACAGTAAAGTCATACAACATTATTTTTCTATTGATGATTCAAAAAACCGAACCGAAACACAAATCCAACACCAAAACAATTGAATTGAACCCGGCCGAGCCTAACAAAAGAGTGAGTGAGGATAACATTATAATCTCTCTCAAGTCTATAATATAGTCGATTGTATCTCATATTTTTTTTTGAATTCGATTCTCTCTCCCTCAATTCTATTGCCTCTCAGTAATCGATCAATCACCCAAGCTACCGTATTCTCTCAGTCTCAACCAAGACTGTTTTTTCGGTTTTTCTCTCTTTCTCATTCAAATTCGATCCGTGTTGATACGATTCGATTCGATCGTCTATTTGAAGCCAAAGTCTCGCTCTAGCTTTACAAGTCTTTCATTTCTCAAGTCTACACCCGATAGGTTGTTCTTCCTTCTTAGCTTAAAATCAAAAACACAATATGACTATTCCAGTTTCTACGTCCTGTTCTTCTTTGGACGCCTTTCCTACCACTAGGCCTTCGTCGTCTCAAGATGGTTCATCAACGTCATCTCCTTCGTCCCCCAAGAACAACAACAACAACAACAACAACAGTAGTAGTACCGACAACAACACCAACAACCACAGAAATGCCAGCAGTAGCTGTAGTAGTAGTTGTAAAAGCCAATTATTCTACAACGTATTGAATTTCATAAAGACTACACTGTCAATGATCTTAATAGTATTTAGTGTCATTGTGATATCAACAGCAATAGTCACCAAACAAACAGTAGCCACCAGTACTGAATATAATGTACCACCTATACTTGCATTAAGTATATTTTGGTGTTCCTTATTATGGTTAGCTATAATGGAAGGTGGTTTAAATTGTATGGTCGGATTACAACCAATACCATTTTCATCGTACAAGTCAACACATCCGAAAACATATTTATGTACTAAAATAAGTCATAAAGAAAATAATATTGAACGATTTATTGTGGGACGTCAATATTTAGATTTAATGATCGTATTCTTGACGTCTTTTATGGTCTCCTCGATTGAAGATGCGACGGTGTTAGGATTACCACAATGGGTCAATAATATCTTTTTAGGAAGTGATTTAGCGGTAATATTATGTACCATAGTCTTTGGACAATTAATAGCCCAGATAAATTGTGCACACTCCATGTTAGATTTTATTAATAATTATGGTATGGTATTCAGTACCTATGTTGCCTTATGTGTCGAAGCCTCGGGCATCTTACATGCGGTTTATTTTGTACAAATTATCTTTACAAAAATTGTTGAACACAACAACAATAAGAATAAGTACAAGAACAACTCTAACGAAGACAGTAAGAACAACAGCAACAACTCAAAAAGTGCAAGTACAAGTAACATCATCATGAAGTCTCATCCAGATGGTAGTAGAGGTTCTACGAGAACAATGAGTACATCAATGGATTCTTGTACTTCGCATAACACAAGTAGTATTGTGGATTCTAATTCAGATGACTCTGTCTCTTCATCGTCCGCATCGTCACACTCAAGTAGTGATATTAACGGTGGTGCTGTCAGTGTTGAATTCGATGTTATCTCAAACAACAAGAACAACAACGACTCGTCATCATCAGATTCATCCTCGGACTCGTCATCATTGGACTTGAACAACCCCAAGAAAATCAAACCATTATGGCAACGTCTCTTTTTTTGGATACGTGTGATATTTTCATTAGCAATTAGTATATTTGCTATTGTGGTATTTTCAACAGCAATTATTACTGGTAATACCACAATACGTGATACAATTCCTGTCCCTGTTAGTTTTATTAGTTTATTTATACTGTTACTCATAGGAGGGTTTATGGAAGCATTGCAAATATCTATTTTTGCTGTGAAACATTTACCGAAAGAAGCAATTGATTCCAATCCAACTGCGAAACGCAATTGTAGTTATATACTTGGTAGTAACAACAACAACGATGACAATGATAATGAAGATAATAATAGCAATAGCAACAACTCACGGTTACAATCATTCTTAGTTGGACGTCAAATTGCACAAACTGTGATTATGTTTATGATTGCACGTATTATAACAGTGGAAATGAAAAATACAACACCCGGTAATACAACATTATTTGGTGTCTCCACACAAATACAAACAATATTTTTTGATTCTGGTTTATTAAATGCCTTAGTGTCCACAATATTTGCATCCTTGTCTTGGAGAGTCACCGCGAACTTTTTTCCAATGCTGTACTTAGGCAGTCCATTGAGTATCTGGATTATACGTTTATGTTTAGTAGTAGAAGGAACAGGTATATGTGATGCTGCATGGACATTAGCAAAAATTCCTGCCTTTTTTTTTGTTAAAAAAACTGATAAAGAATATCTATCATTGATCGTTGTTAGTGTACAAGAAGAAGAAAAAGATCTCGAATCACAACATTCACATCAAGAATGTGGTGATAACATTCTCATCATCAAGGACGTAGAGTCCCAGTCACAATCACAAGAAGAAAAAAAACATCAACACCAACAATAGCAGGAACTTTTTTGGAATCAACAAGTTCAACACGATATCACCAGATTTAACTAAACGAGGTTTGTTTCACAGACGAACACCACACTATTTTACACACCCACACCCACACGCCCACCCACATGTTATATACCATTACCATTGTTACTATTATTATTGTCATCATTTACTACCTATTGTTTGTATGTCATCATCATCATCACATCATCATCATATATTAGATACCTTTGTACCACTACGTACCATCAACACAAAGCGAAATTAAATTTCATAAAAAAACAAAAACAAAATCCACGAAAAAGTATGGTAGAAGATATACCCAGAGCGTATTTTATGCACGTCGCACGTCGGCATTATTTCTTCCTTTCTTTTATATCGATATTTATATATATCATTATTCATTTATTTGAAAACCGTATTATTATAAATTAGGACATTATTATTATTATTGTATCAATTTCGTTTCTATTCTATTCTATTAAAGTACTATTTATCTTAGCTACATGTAGCTTGTTAGCTAGTAGGCGTTGTTGTATTCGTTTTAGTAGCTAGTATCCGTTGCATTGGAATGGTGCGTTTTTCATTCGTTTTGGAAAAAACTATTTTGGAAGGGTACCCTGCAGTATTTCAGTCGTACTTCAGCGTATAACGCATTATTTGCAGCACTTAGTGAGGCTTAGTAGAAGCATCTTATCCCACGTCTTATCTCAGGAATGCTTTTCCCTCTCGATAATTCATACCGCCGGTATTGAATATGCAATTCTTTCAGGGAATTAAGCGATAACAACAAACACAACATAAAAATAAAACGAAAGAGATTAAAATACAAACAAGCAAACAAGCAAACAAACGAACAGCAAATCTACTGTCCAGTTATAAAGTCAAAAAATAAAAGAGAAAACCTGCATTCGAAATGCTATTCATCATGTTATTTTCCTCTATTCTGGTGAAACATACCGTCTTATTTCTATCTCTACTGGAGATAGTCTCTGTCTATCACGTGTCCTACAGAGTACATGGAAACAACACTCCCGTGTATTGATGTATTTGAGACACAATTGGGCCGTTCCATTCAAGATATCTTTTCAAAACACGTGCGGGGAGTCGGGAATTTGTTGAGTGTGATACGATCATGCGAATCAATCATCAAGTGTTTTGCCAACAAGGACGGAATTCTTGCGGGCCAGCATCGGTAGCACTAGTGAGGACACGTGAAAAACCAGAACAGCTTGTTGGAGTCATTGCCGAGGTATATTTCAAAGGTACCATCCAATTCCAATCGTCTCCATATCTATCAGAATTGAGCTTTAATATGTCTGACACAGATGCTAGTGACAATATGCATTTGGGTTCCTTGCTGGTATTTGTATCAACCTTGCGGGATGCTAGGAATCAAAAGTTGACACCAAAGACCCATCAACGGTACCAAGAGATGGTTATGAAAGAATCCGTGCGACCCCTGCTTACCAACCTGAGTGGATCCAGTTACGATTCAACAACCTACGATCGATGTTCAGTACTTTTACAAAATGCTCGGATGTCAAACTCAAACGTATATAGGACGTGATAGAGAGTGTGCTTCCCGTGGGAACACTGTAGCAGATTTCTTTGCAAGTGACCTGTCAGCGATTAGTGATATTTTGATGGCACAAGCCACGAATCAACCTGTACCCAGTTACCCTTGGTCGATCCGAGTTAGTCAAGCACTGTCATCGCCTGATATAGAGAAAAATATTCCAGCAACTTTGAGCCGAGTGGAAAGGGATGGTTCTGAATTCGCATTTAAGAATCCGGTACATTCATCTCTACAAATCAATATGGGGATGTATTTAACGCCCGTGGACACCCCTGAATGCAACACTGAAAAATGTGTTCAACAGCATTGGATCCAACTGAGCAGTTGCAATCTAACAAATGATTTGTGTTTTATCACAACTTATGGAAAACTGGAAACGCATTCGTGTGAAACACTTGGTGATTTCACTACAGCCTTATTTACAACAAATGACGAGAAGAATAAGGTCAACACGGGAGGCTAGAATAATGTTGGTCGTTCTCTTCGTGGTTGTGGTAATACATTATAAACATATATCGTATCTATAGTTAGGTTTCTAGTATCTAATTGCATTTAAAAAAGAATACACTTTAATTAAATTAGTCCAACAATTTTTAATCGGTTACTTTTGTAGATGTGGTGTATGGATTTAACCTGTACATCGTCTCGATAGAAAACTTTCCTATGATTCAAATCCTTTAATTTCCCTTCATAGTTTGAAATTCCTAACGATAGGAGAAACGATTCTCGTGTCTTACGGTTAGGGCTTCCAATTTTAATCGCGGTATCCTTCTTGCTGATGGCAACTCGTAATCAGAAATAAAATACTCCTTCAAAAATTGATGCGTCGTACTGCAAGGCGTAGATACATCATCGTCGTGATTCCTATCGTAGTTCGATGGAAGGGCCGGAAACAGTAGATCAATCTGCCGTGAATCGATTGGGTTCGCAACTGCTGTAACCTACAGCAAGAGTATGTCTCTTAATGCCCGCAAAATACCTATTAGCACAGCTAAGTCTCGTCGGTGAACTCATCCCTTCCCTTTCGTCGGTGAAAAACGATTATATGGATATAATACTTTCTAACATACAACACAAAAATAAGGTAACTTTATAAACGAAAGACCTAACTTAAACTGATTTCTCTTTAGGACTATTGTACAATATATTTCAATTATATTTCGATTCTATGCAAACGTATCATTTCTTTCTTGTTATTCTTGTTTCTGAACTGTCTTTATTGCAACGTGGTAGTGTTAGTATTAAGCAGATAGCGGTTGATGACGAGGACGATTAGAATGATGCCGACGATGATTGATTCATTGTTAATAATTAAGCTTATATATTCTAAACTGGGGGTACAAAAAAAACACGCACTGCCGTATTAGTAGTCCAAGAATAAAAACATAAATATATTTTTGATCAAAACCTCACCCCACACGTATAACACTCCACAATAAAGCGTGAATGTAGATTTACAGTCATCACGTGTTGCTTCTCAAGAATCGAAAAAACCGACTGCCATTAGCTTCCCAATCTTCTCATTACACGTAGGACGATGTGCTATCGATCTCATAATATCCACCCATATGCCGAGCTTTCCCGATGATCTAGGTACACGACAGTGCCCATGTTCTTCCTTGAACTTCTTCAGCTCCTCATATCGCCGATTCCACATTGCATCCTCGCGTTCCTTCTTCACGCTCCACTTGTATAAACCGACTGCCTTAAGCTTCTCAATCTTTTCATTACACTTAGGACGCTGTGGTATTGATCTCATATTCTGCACCCATGAGCCGAGCTTTCCCGATGATTTACGAGGTACGCGGCAGTGCCCATGCTCCTCCTTAAACTTCTTCAGCTCCTCATATCGCTGATTCCAAAAATCATCATTGTTCCTCACATTCCACTGGAAACCCATATCTTCTAAATGCTCTATCTTCTGATCGGTCATTGATGTCTTTAATCCTGCTCCAGCTTCAAAAAGTTTGATATCAGTTCGTTGATTCTTAACCCACTAAAATAACAAAAAGGAGGTAAGCGAAAATATTGTTAACTTGAAAATATTTGATATACAATTCACAGCTTCATGTTTTACTTACTCTTCCAAGTTGTTTGAATTTTGTGTCTCTCTGAGGTACGTTACAATGGCCATGCTTTTTCAGATATAGTTTCAACTCGTTGCACTTCTTGTACCAACATAGCAAACCTCGTTTACTTCTTGTTTGAGATATTTCTTCTTCGGAAGGCTCGATAGATAGATTCTTCTTAGAATCTTCGATGAATTGTTCCAACCGGCCCTTCATGCCTGAAAGATCTTCCCAAACCATTTGGAAATTTACTCTCTCTCTCTCTCTCTCTCAACATCCTCTATCTTATGATGGTAGTTCTATTATAGATAGCGATTTGTTGTAAAACGGTACGAAAAAAATATAAAAAAAACAGTCCGTTGAGGAATATTCTTTTCGATATATTATTTTGTTTTACTATGAATTAATATTACGTACGGTGGATCTCCATGGCGCGCGGCTATTTTTTTTTGGCGAAACACTATTCTTCACAGTGCGCCGAAGTCTAATCAGAAAACAAAGCACGACTTATGTAAGTCGTATCTTTTTTGTCACTTCGCAAAGCATTTTGGGTGCGCTATTTTCAGGTCACGTCGCTGTTATGTTTGCGTTTACAGCGCGAAGTAGTAGTAAAAGCAAACTCTCAACATTCTCACAGAAATAAATTTCGAAGTATCAAGAATTTGGTTGCTAACGATTATGTAATACAAAATGGAACTATTGGATAGCCGTCGTATGATTTCAGCAAGAAAAGCAACGTTTCTTGCTATTGCTTTCTTAGTACTATTCACCAACGCCAACGAGAATGTTGCTGACAATGATTTGGCAATGCCAATGTGCACAGAGGAGTACAAACCCGTCGTTTGTAATCGTGGCATGACAGGGACAGGAGTTTCGACTGGAGATACTTTTGGTGCGGGCGCAGGGGCAGGGGCAGGAGTAGGAACTACGAATTCGAATGGAGCGCTTCGTGATGCAGGACCAGGAGACGACGCAGCAGCCAAAGAAGTGTTTTCGAATCTGTGCGTCGCGAGTCGCGATGGAAATTACACGAATGCTACGACGGAGTGTAAGTTAATCGAACTTCTTTCGGTCAAATGCACGAACCCGTACGCGTTGTGCGCCTCGTCGAATTGCACGGTAAATCCGGATGCAAGCACGGCGTCGTGCGGTTGTAACGGCTTCGAAAATGCGACAAGTATCAGCAGTATGCGGATTGCGTTGATTCCTGATGAGGGTGTAAAGGAGGCTACCATCGCATCATGCGTGAATTCTCCGACCGGGTGTGATGACGGTCCGATGAGCAACGCCAATTTGGATTCAACACCGGTGTGCGAGGCTATTCGTGATCATTCGTTGTGGCCGGGATCGGATCTCGTTTCGACGTTTGCCTTTAAACCCCAACTCCCCAAGCTCAACAACGACGAGACCTGGACCTGTGAAGCGAAACCTGGTCAGGTCGTACCCGTGTGCATGTTCGCGCCGTGCCGGTATTCAAACAGTGAACCCAACGTAACATGTACCTGCCCGTTAGTGGCAGTGACCGACGAGTACGACGTTGCCACGGGCGGGCAGACCTTTCCATGCGCCGATGATGACATCGTGTCGGAAGGATCGTACATGCAAGTCATCATGTGGGACGTGGGACTTGCCGAACCCGCATGGGCTGTGGTCGACGATGCCTTCGAAACACAAGCACCGACCTCTCCGGATTTACCATCTAATGCACCAACAACAGGGTATTCATATTATTTGGTTTGTATAGCAGTAACATCGTTTCTATGTATCCTTCATCCTATTCTGTAGTGTCGCTATCCTTGAATCTAACTTTGCAGTATCCTTCGATTTTATCCAGAAGTTCAACGAAGCCAACGGCGACAAGATCCAAAAAAAGTAAGAAATAAGAGAGACAGAGCAAAGTAGAAAATATTTAATAAATTTAGGACATTTACGATAACATTAACAATAAGGTGGTTGTGTCCGTGTTTTGTTGTTGTTGTTTGAAAAAAGGAAACATCCTACTTGGGACCAGTGAGGTCCTATTATTATTACTATCAGTAGTATAAAGCAAGCAAAAAATGCTGATATTGATAGAATGTAACATAATATGTTAACTATACTATTAATAGCAATAGTACAACATTTTTGAGGAGTTTGAATAGTTCGAGGATTATTATTATTATTATTATCTTGATTTTGATTTTGATCACGACTACTACTATTATTATAAGGTATACCATGCTCCATTACTTCATCTATAAAATCATCATCATTATCACTAACACAACTGACGATACCATCAAAATTTTTAATAGTCATATTATATTACGACTGTGACTTTGACTCTGCGTTCGTGGACTTAATTTTTATGAAGATATTTTATTGATATACTGTACTGTACTGTCACTGTCACTGTCACTGTATACGATACGCTTGTTGAAAAACGTCAATGTTATAAACAACAACACAATGATAACAAAACAAATTTTTAATCGATGGATGGTTACGTTAAGTTAGTGAGGATGACGAAAAATATCTTTTTTTAACAAGAGTTCATCGAATCATTCAATCATCATCAATCAATTTGTACTTCGAAGTAGTTCAACACAAACAATTTTTTTATTTTATTTTATTTTAATCTAAGTAGTCAAAACGAGGGAGTCGAGGCGAGTCGAGTGAGTCGGGTATGGCTGAAGTGAAACACTAGTAGCGTAATTCAATGACAGAGGTAACAGTAAAATGTAATTATATTATATTAAATTTTCAAAGAATGGTATATTATTTCGTATAAGATAATATAAACCAGTATGTTGATTTTTATTATTACCATTCAATAATCCTATATTACGTCGTAATCGTAAAGTACTACTACCTACTCTTGGTTTTTGAGCGGCTGCATTATTTGCACTACGTTCTAAAACAATTGGCCATAAAGATAATGGAATACCACTTATTGTACCATCAGCATCGGTAGTAGTTGTAGTAGTCACTGCCATCACCGCTGATGGAAGAACTGGAACTGGAACTGGAAGTAATGGAACATTTTCAATAAGAGTCCTACCAGCATAATTTATTCTTAATGCATAATCAATATTTGGACCGTATCTATTTAATTGAATAGATTGCCAACGACCTATTACTGAACCTGAACCTGAACCATTCGATATTACTTCGGATCCAATACAGTATACTCGATTATAGTTAGACAGAATACTTAACAATGCATCCTGTTCATTTCTATCATTATCGAGTAGTTTATCTGTCACTGGATTACCATCAATTAGTAATTTGACGAGTTTACGATTTACAATTAAGTTTTCTGATACAACACCTTGGAATGTAGTAATATCATTATTCTGTAATGCTATACCAGTAATATTAGGATAATATTCTGTTGTTAATAATTTATTAAAAATCAATTTCACATCATCAGATGTCATTTGAAAATTATATATACCAATATTGACCAATTTTTTTCTATTTATAGCATTACAACATTCTTTTGATAGCAGTAGTTGTAAGAATAGAGTACATGATCTTTGACTACGATCACAACAACTTCTTTTCTCGTCTGCTTGCTTGACGTCATCAATATATTCGATTCGTGCCAATGATGGTAGTTGTTTCAAGAAATTAATTACATATGATGCATTAGTAGTTGAGGTATTACTAATATTAAATTCACGTAGAATTAATTTATCAAGTACAGGTAATTTAATATTGTTGTTGCTTGAATTTTTGAATATTTGTGCACTGTCACAATTTTGTAATACCAACAATCTGAGTTTTGGTAAATCAAAGTTTTTCTGGTAATGAAGAACATTTCCATAAAATTTATTCCTTCAGCTTTGTTAAACGTGATATTAATTTAGGTAATATCCATGATATATTCGAAAATTCTGGTGTTGGGCTGATCCATACAATATTACCATTTTGATCTTTTGTTGTATACGGTCCCTGACCTAATGCAAGTTGTGTAATTCGTCCTTTTTTGTCTAATTTATACTTTGTGAAATGTTTCAAATCAAATATTAGACCTTCAGGTAGATCGTAATCAATCCATCCAATTGTTGATAATAAATCAGTAATTATACGACCATCTATACAATCCACTTCCTCTGGTACATTATTTCTTGCTGCATCTTTTACAAGTTGTGCTCGAGTTGTAGTATTACTTTGACTTTGATTTTGTCGTTGTCGTTGTCGTTGTCGTTGCTGTTGTTGTTCCGCCATCTTAAGGCTGCTGCTTCTCTATTCTATTGAAGTGTTTTTTTTTATAATATATGTTTTGTCTTTTATTGTGTCCTCTTTCTTATCGGTCAGTTTTTTAGTCGTTAAGCCCGATACATATCGATCGCATATTCATTTGAGCATTAATTATTTTATCGTATGCATTTTAATTAAAAAAGAGCGAATTATAAGAAAAAGCAGCGAATTACTGTATAAGACGAAGGATGGATTTTCATTGATTTATTTCTCAATTAAGCTTAACGCGAATAGTAATTAATTGATCGTATTACGTAAGAGGCATAATAAAAAGAAGAAATTTCTTATAGTGCTAATGACGTTGCAAGTGTGATCGATAATCAATCGCTTGCCTTTTAATTTTTTTTGAAACAGAAAATGATTTTTGACTAAAAAAAGGGCGATTTATTATAATGCTCGGCCCGGTTTTCATAGATTTATAAGGCTACTGTAGCAATACAAGTAGCTAAACATAATAATATATTATCATGCGATAATATTGATCATACAGTATATCAAACGTAAAAGGCATTGTAGGAACAGACATCGAATTTCAGTAGGAATAGTCGTAGTAAATTTAAAAAAAGGCGACGATTTTCATATCTAAACAAAAAAGCAGACTATTATATTATTATTCTTATCATAGTCGGGCCATTTTTTACATTAACTTATTTATCAAGCTAACGCGATAAATGTAATAAAACATAGTATGATGTGATACAATTGATAGTACAGTACATACATAAAGACGATTTAAAAAGGAGAGCGAATTATATTATTATTATGCTTGGGCCGGTTTTCATTAATTTATGTATTAAGCTAACGCTACGATAAAAGTCATAAAACATATGCGATACTATCGATAGTACTATATCATAATAAGAAAAAAATATTATTATGAAGTGTAATTTTGTATGTTTTACATTACTTTTTCATTTATTCTCATGGTACTTATGGTAAATATTTACATTACAGTATGAGTAAAGTAAGTATTTCCTATTCTTTTGGTGTTCTGTGTACCTTTTCTGTATCGATCAGATTTTCGTATGTCTAAACAAAACAAAAAAGCGAAATAATGCTCGGGCCAGTTTTACAAGCAGTAAACAAAACATATATGCAACTGATTGTACTTCCTACTACAGTATGACGTTGCAAGTGTGATTACAGTACGATCACAGTGAATTTACGGGGGGCTGCGCATAAATCACTGCGCATAAAATTACTGTAAGTGAATTTTCACGTATGCAGGAATGAATCAATCATCAAATCAGAAAAAGAGAACACAGTTTTTTTATCTAAAATAACGCAAAAGCGAAGAATGATGTGTTGAACATGCAATATAACACCTTTCGGACGACGATGCGAGGATGGTTGCGGGTTTCATACAAATTTAGCAACAAATAAGTAGAAGCGAAGCAGGGTTGGTTGCATATGTAAGAAGAAGAACATATGGGGAAGATGAAGTGTATGATTAAATTCGCTTTTATACTTTCACTTTTCAAGCCGTTTATTATTTTATTTTATTTTATGATGACGACACTCATTATTAAAACTGATCGGATTTGTGATACAGTAGTACTGCTTTTATTATGATGTTGATACAGTAATTAAAACAAGACTGAAGTTGCGCTCAAAAAAGAGAAGCGAACAATACTAATATTATGATTGCGGGTGTGCATGCAGTATCGCGAAATGAGAATGCATTTGATTATTATTTATTTAATTGATGCGATGGATGGTTTTATTGAAGTTGCGGCTGTATTCAAATAAATTATGATAAATAAAAGCGAAGAACGCACGCAGTGTATAAATAATGATGCGAGAATCAGTATCAAAAATCAAAATAAATGTACAGTATAATATACACGTGATGGTAGTAGCGCGCGCAATGGGTCGAGTGACTCAATTCCTGCATATTGTGGTCGACGCTTCATGCTAAAGCAACTAATAACAATGAGATAACTGAGATTGTAACTTACTAGTAGCGGATAACCACTGTACATAGTTCATACAATTAATTCTTCCTCTCCTTTTTTCTTTCGCAAACAAACAGAATAGAACAAAACAAAAACAAAAACAAAATAACAATTATTATGAATCGACTACAAGAAGGACCACACGCGTCACGAGTAGCTATAGCAGGCCAAACTACGATTAGGCCTACTACTGTTAGTAGTACGTACCATCCATTCCATGTAATAGGTAATAAGAAAAACAAAATGAAGGAACCAAGTGAGAAACTAGCATGCTGTGTAAAGAATCGACTACGAGAAGGACAACATGACACTATTAGTAGTGCGTACCATCCATTCCATGTAATACGTAATAAGAAAAACAAAATACAGGAACCAAGTGAGAAACTAGCATGCTGTGTAAAATACCTGAAAAACTGTGATTTGAGATGTAAAAAGTTCAATACTACAGATAAATTCTATACGTGTAATTGTCTTGACTTCTTAAAGGACACTACTACGAAAGCTACGAAAGTAGTCGAGGCGGGAAATAGTAACGAGATAAAAGATAACGATAATAGCGACGGATTATCTATAGCTACTACTATTATTACTGATAATACTGATACTGAAAGTAACAAGCAGTTTCAAAGAGAATGTGTTGCTAGTGCAATGTGTTCATTTGATGATACGAAATTAAATGAAAGAAAAGGACAAATTATTAATTGGATTCGTTATACTGATCAAATTAAGGATAGTCGTAAGAAATTCATTATACCATTTTGTGATATTGATAATGATCATGATCATGATGATAATCATAATGATCATGATGATAATCATAATAGACACAGACAAGCGATATCGTTTCTGAATGAACACAGAGTCTGCCGGTCTGCAATTGCAGCTCTGCTTGATTTACATATCATGTACCCGCTTGGTCGTCTATTAGAGAATCCAATTATAAGACAAAGTGATACGAATAAAAGCAAGAAACGAAAAAGTAATAATAATGATAACGACAACGACAACGGATCTGCTACTGATGCTGGTGGAGATAATAAGAAACATCAACTGGTGTTCTAGTAGAACAGGAATAATGTAATATAAGATTAATATTAACATACATTCAGTACCTTGTATTTAAAGTAAAACAAAATTAGAAAACTGTAAATAATTATAAATATACTTGAAATTTACAAAAGAACTACTGCTAATATATACTACTCCTACTGTAGCCATCTATTAATCTATCTTCGCTCTCGTTATATTATCTTTTGCTAGTATGTTACATTCCTATCGTACTACCGAATACAGTAGAGTGAGTCGAGTGAGTCGAGTCGTGCTCCTGTAGATGGTAATCATAATTCAAAAAACTACATTATTGTTTAGAGGCAGAAGTGCCGTAAACAATAAGATTCCCGCTTGCTCCAAAATAACCCGCTTGTGGGTTGTGGCACGAGAAGTGATATCTGCGCGCCTTCATTTTGTGGAACTGATGGTGATAGTGCTGTGCTGGCCTACTAGTACTTGAACACAGTTGCTCGTCAACACCAGCGGCTATCTCTTCTTCTGTTACCGAAGATTCGAGGCAACAATGTCAGTTATTATTCAAGCTACACAATGCTGTGTATTGGCAGAGTGGTGTGGCTCTCTCTCTCTCTCTCTCTCTCTCTGATGGATTGAACTGCATGAGGGATAAATACGAAATCATATGAACCAATAACTGCTGTTCGATTACTAAGAATCACGTCCTTCAATCATCCACTGGAATAGAGAACCACTGCCGCATTGATCAACTGAGCATTTTTTTCTATTAATCTCTGTACGTGAGCTGGTAATGAGCTGGCGATGCTTTCTGGTCCACCTAGCTGTAGCACTGGGCGATTTAAAACCAACTGATACTGATAACGACGATTGTAGTCTATTCTTAAACGCTTCTGATGATGCGGTAAAAGTTTTTCCAAATGAAAGGTTGTTAACAATCGGAGATACACGTTCCCAAAAACTACTACTGTAGAAAAGAATTACAGTACTGTTAAAAAGCGACCTTCTTGTTTTAATAAATCGATGCGCCAAATGCTTTTATGCGAGAATCTCTCTTTCTATGACTATAGACAATTTTGCGGGAAATACTTTTACAATTTTACTTTGCATTATTCTCTATTCTTGCTAGAAACTATGTTTTCGTTGTTTCCTTGAGTGAGATTACCTTGTGATGATATTTATGTATATCTTTAGATTCTTTTCTTATAATAAATGATACTGCATTAAATTTTCACTGCACTTTTTTTATTGTATTTTTAAAAATTCAAATCATACAAGTCGTTGTTATGTTTCTACCACAACCCACTACCACCTCCTTCAAAACCACCATGAAGCATATGACCTATCCTTTCACCTCCTCCACTAATCATTTCACCTGCAACGAATCCACCGAGGGCTGCAACACCTGGATGGATTCCATGGTGACTATGTCTACGACGATGGCCACGTCGTCCTCGTCGTCGTCGTTCTTCTTCTTCATAATAACCTTCTCTATATTCACGCTCTTGACGTTGTCGTCGGTAATTATGTTCTTCTTCTTCTCTAGCACGACGACGCAGTTCTAAAATACGTTGACGTTCCTTTATACGTTTCTTTTCTTCCGTCTTTTGTTTCTTCTTTTCATAAGCGTGAGTTAAAAATCCACCTGTCAACGCTCCAGCAACAAAGCCTGTTCCCGCTCCCATTACAAATTTGCTATCGGTTACGGTTTCCTTGATGGTTTCTACTTTGTTCGTTGTAGTTTTGCTGTTTTTGTTTTCATCATCCTTGTTATCTTCTTTGGTTCCATTTTCGCTGGTAATGTTACTAATTGTAGACAATTCATGTTCGTAAGTTGATGCAATTTTTGTATCGTTATTCATTGTCATTGTTTTGTTTTGTTTCGTTCTGTTTTGTTTCTTCTTCCTTTTATCTTTGTGAGTGTATTAATCTTTTCATATACTTGTAGTGCATTCTACTCAAAGCAAATGTTGCATAGAAATATTCTCTTTTACCGGTTCAACTGTGCTGCTTGTACGAACTTGTAGAACGTCAACCTCGGCGAGATTTCATTATTACAAGTATCAAGGCGGATTAGTCAGTTTATGAGTTCAGTCGTAAGCAATTATCGTCCGCGTTGTCATCATCACATACATGATTACATTATTCGGTGCGATCGCAATAATACGAAGAAGCAAATATTTTGTGAGTATTGCATGGATGCTCATTTTGTAACGAACAACGCGTACAATACACGTCAACGATCGCGCATAAATAATATCGCGCACTGTTGTTAATAACAACTTGACTGTTGTTAATAACAACAGGCGCGATATTATTATAAAATTATGTGTTCTTACCGTAACAAATAATAAATTCGACGTTTATTAGAGGCATAATTGAATGAATCAATCAATCCATTATTGTACATCCCTAAACTGGTAGCGCGAAATAGGATAGAGAAGATTTGAAAAAGAAGATATGAAAAATGAATTATTCATATCGCTAATATCATAAATCACGCTGCGCACTCGCTTAAAATTTTTGTTGTGTGTTTTCTTCTGTATTGACGGTTCATTCAAGCGAATGTCTATAAGACGCATGATATGCTACGCTATGTGCTGCTTCTTCCCTTTTTCGTTCTCCATTATTGTTCCTTCATAATATACTCTAGTTGCAGTCGCAGTTGCATTCGCAGTCAAAGTCATAATCGTAATATGACTAATACTACTAGTACTGCTGAAAATAATGGTGGTATCGTCGGTGTTAGTGTTAGTGATGATGATGACGTGATGATGATGGTTTCTGTTATACCTAATAGTAGTGATCAAGACGAAGAAAATATGAATCAAAAGCAAAATCCTCGAACTACTCGAACTCATCAAAAATGTAAAATAGTATCTTTATTAGTATTATTAGCATTTGGTTCAATAACATTATCTGTATTAACAATCTATTCGTGTAATTTCTTCTCGTATAGAGATATAACATCCACAACGGATGGTTTCACAGAAGCATTAAACTCAAATAATAATAACTATAATCTCAATAATGATTCTGAAGAAAATAATAATTTATCAGAATATATGTATTCACCATTTGAATATTCAAATGAAGCTGGTGTTGGTTTATTTGCATATTATATGGGCAATCCATCATCAATATCATCATCATCAGTAGAAGGAGGAATAGGAGGTACTAGTAGTAGTAAATTTTACAAACAAGATCCAATGTGTTTCCTTTATTGTGATGAATTGAATGATTTTAAATGGTTTTTTAATAATTATAATCATTATAATACTAATGATAATGATAATGTCGAAGACGATGTCAAAGACGAATCATCAACATCAAGAAGAATTGATCTGTGGATTTTAGCACGATATTGTAGTATATTTGCACCATGTATTGCTATATTAGGTATAATACAATTATTAATAATAGTATTCAATTATTATTGTTGTGGTGGTTGTGGTGTAAATAATATATTCGCAACAAAGTGTTTGTCCAAATTTTTACTATCTATAACATTTGTTATAGCATCTGCATTCCAATTTGGTACATTTACAATTATGTTTGCATCACCACAATTATCATCATTCAATATAAACGGAAATGTTCTACAAGAACAATTCTGTAGTTTTTCTTCAATTGAATCCACAAATGGTATAAAATGTCGTTTTGATTCTGGGGCATGGCTTTCACTTGGTGCAGGTATTGGTTATTTTATCATAGCATTATTATTATTGATTTCAATATTATTCTGTAGAACAAGTACAAGTATTATTACAACAACTGGTAATAGTGATAGTGACAGTAACAACAAAACAAATACGAATACTGATGATTCAAGTTTCAGTAGTGAAGAACAAGATTTCTAATCAACTCAACTGTAAGCAAAAGCAAGTGCACAAGCGCGACGTACAGTACAGTACATCATCTTGTGTGTACCTTCTTCTTCTTCTTCTGTTGATAAACGTAGCCAGATAAGGGGGTTGATTGATTGATTGATTGATTCGGAAAAAAACAAGAAAAAAACTGAACTCTTCTGAAAAATAAAAAGGATTACAGGACCATCTTCCGTTCCAACGTGGATAAATATGTGAAACATTTAAAAAATCGCAGCCCCCTTATTTTTTTAACACGTCATACAGTACTAGAATATCGAGGAAAAAAAAGATTTAAAAACTACTGTACCTCGCGGCACCCCAAATAAATCGCGCATAGCTAGTAGTGACTTGTAATCCGACTTTTTAGCTAGTGGTACCTATTAGGATAGCGGCAGAGCAATATCATTTAACTTTTGAACTTCAGTTCTTTTTAAAAAAAAAATTAGAGTTATATTTTATTTTTTGCAATTTTAATTCAATTCATTTCATTTTGTATTTCTTGTAATTGTTGTCTTCTGTTTTGTTTTTGTTCTTCTTTTGTTTCTTTTCTGTCTATTCGTCTAGTTGATTCATAAGCACCACGACAAGCTTTGACTTTCCCGGTACCAATAATACGTGTCATGATACCAGGTCCCCATCCATTATCTACATCAATGGTTGATTTTAAGATATATTCACCATTCGTATTATTTCGTATTAATCGTTGACAGGGATCATCTTTATATGATTGGATGATGGTACGAAATTCATTGACATTATGTATTACCACATCAGGCCGTGTGGGATCCTCAGCAATGGGTAATAAATACTCTTCTAACCAGATGGACATATTATACGAATGTTCCATCATCTTGGAACGAAATTCATCATAATAATCGGTACATAATGTTTTATTATGTTGTTTCCCTTTACTGGAATGATAACTTTCATTTGGTATATAAGAAACACCAATAAATTTGGCTAATGAATCCCAAAAACTACTACCATTATTATTATTATTACTTTCATTTTGTTCTTGTTCATTGCTATTATTAGTATCTTCATCTTCATCTTCATTTGTATTATTATTAGTCTTGATTATCTTCTTATCAAACATTTGTGTTTGTTCATATAAAAAAATTGGATTTTTAATACGTCCATTAATTAAATGTTGACCACCATCAGGATCATTGGGTGCAATTAATTGTCGTTCTAATTCAGTCAATAATGTTTTTCCTAATCGTGCGATTGGTAAATGCAATCGTGCACGATGAAAACATACCGGCAAGCCACATCGACATTCATCAATACATAATTCTTTTTCTTGTTCTTGTCCATTTTTATCGAGGTAGTACTTATTGTTATTGTCATTGTTATTATTGTCATTACCATTGCCATCTAAATTCATATTCGGACATATTTTCATTTTTGAATATAAATCACCAACATGACCCTATTATATGAAGAAGAAGAAAAAGAAGGCAGCAGAAAAAAACAAATACGAAAGGAAAGGAAAGAAAGCAAACAATTACAATCATGGTCAGATTTGATTTTTAAGTGGTAAAGTAGGTAGATTCTATATATTGTTACGGCAACAGCAACACCAACAGCAACAGCAACAGCAACAGCAACAGTAACGTAACGTAATACTATACGTATACGTACCATATTAAAAAAGGAGGTAAACCATAATACTGGATGTCGGATCCCAAAAATAATTTTCGTTTTTGGATATCGTGGTCCAAATTTTAAAATAATATTGGGATCACCTAAAAATCTAGGACATTTCGCACCCTTTAATTCAATATTAGTATTTAAATTTTGATTTGTAGAATCATTTGAATTATTTGACGTTGCTGACAAAAGTAATTGCGTATCTGGTTGCAACATATATTTTTGTGGACCCAGTAAGATTTCAGGAAATTTTTCACGCCAGATTCGATACACATATCCTAATAATGTTGACATTTCACCAACACAAAAATCTTTTATTTTCATCGGTGCAATCATTGCAAGATTCGCTACTAAGGTCGTCGTGCCACATTTAGGATGACCCGCAATGACAAAATCTAACCATGGTCCCTCATTGTCTTCGGTATAAATGTTATCGACTTCGGTACTATTCTTAAAATTAATTTTTGTATTCCATCTTGCCTTCTTTTGATTCTTGATTCGATTATCATTCCGATTATTGCTATCACTACCCATATATTCGATAATGTATTGTTTATCACGACGTTGGATCCATTCAATTTCTTTTTGTGGTAAAATTACTTTTATTTTTTCAACTACTGCCTCATCCTTAACTGCTACTGCTTTTGATTTTCTTTCTTCTTCTTCTTCTTCTTCATTTCGATTTACATTTACATTTACTGCTGCTATAATATTATCATTTGGATTATGATAGGATTTCATAAAATCTTGTTGTCGATTTTTATTTGCTTTGTTTAAAGAAAAATGATCCTTCGCTGAAGAGATTGAATGGTGTTGTTGTTGTTTCTTCTGGTCTTGTAGAAGATTTTTATTATTATTTTTACTATTATGATTCGAAAGGAATGCGATATTAATTATAACAACAAGAATAATAATAACTGATACACCAAACAATATAATGAAGTTGCGTCGTCGACGACGACGACTACTGCTATTATTATTATGTCGATGTACTACGGGAAGTGATTTCTTATTATTCGTCATTACTAGTCTCTCTTTCTCTCTCTCTCTTTCTGTCACTCTCTTTCTCTCTCTCTCTCATATAATAATATCTCAATCTCTCTATTCTCTCTCTCTCGCTTATATATAACGACTTGAATTGATTCTCTTTTTCTCTCACTCACTCTCTCACTCACTCATTCACTCACTGAATCTCGTCGTCTCAACCACACTACTCGTCACTTGATATCTAACAATATATCGGAACCGAATGAATCGAATCTAACAACAAACAACAAAGACTACACACAGCATAGAGATATAAAATAAGAAGAAGAATAATTTTACAATTTTACAATTTTTAAATTTGTTTATTCACTAAGTTAGTACCACTTTGGTGCGTTACAGCCCTCAATTGACATCATTCTTTTTGAATTTTTCGCGCCGGGAGATCAATCGAAACCATTGAATAATTCTCCACGTGGAACTAGTACTAATTAATATAAAAACTAACTCATACCCAAATTTTTACTAGTATTTGTTAGTGTTGTAGTATATAACTACAACTTTAACATCAAATATGTAGTACACCTAAACAGTCATTTTTTTTTTTTAAATAGAACATAAAGCTTACAAGTGACCTTTTGGATGAAGAATTGTTCTATATGCCTTAGTCTTGTAAGCCAACTGGAATCTCACAATGTAGGTAGGCTCACACACTACACTGCACACATTAGAGGGATTTAAAATGTATGATGTGTACACACAACAAAAGATCTCATTTGGAAGTTTTGCAAAGGACAACAACGGATGAGTAATGCATGTGCAAATACATTCACATAGTGTAGTAGAAGATTGTGCTACAATTTTTCATGTCCATGTGCGTGGTTGCAGAATATAATTTGATTTGCTAATGTGGTAGGCACAAAAACAACAAGTTTTTTGATCAGAAATGAACCACAAAATATCTCAGATAAAAGGGTTGCAAATGACAACCCCAGGTGAGTCAGATGCACAAACATCCAAATAGTGTATTAAAACATTGTGTTTGCCTCCTACAACTCTTTTGTTCCTTTGGTTGAGGAATAAAATTCATTTTACTGTTGTAGTAAGTAGGCACCAAAAAAACTAGGTGAACATGAGATCTAGGTGTAGGTTGATATGAAACACAATGGTTTCACAGTACTAGACAGATTGAACATGTTTCCTTCCTACTATCCCTGGTGGTTCATCACCACTTGACTAAAGTAATTCTGATTGGTATCATTTATATCTCACAAATTCTCCAGTGGAGTTTAGTTATTGGAATACTAAACAACTTTGAATAATAAGATGAATAACTTCTCCTTAGGTTCTAGAACCAGTATGGTGCACCAAGATACGACCCAGTCATCCATCCTATACCCATAGGGGATGAATCAAGGGTCATGATTCCTCATACCTAACCTATTTTTGCCTCAACTTGCCTCCAGAACACAAACATTGCATTTTGGCCAACATGTCATATTTCCATGCCCAAAAGTACCATCCAGAAATATGAACAAAATAGGCTGCCACAACATCAAAAAAGTAATTGAAACATGGTTTCAACACCCAGATACCTTCCATATATGCATATGGTCAAAATACACCAATAATACCTTGAACAGTTGCCATATTGGTGGTGTGTTTTGGTGGGAAACAATAGAATAGACATAAAATAGCCCAAAATGCACATGTTGCAAAAATATTTAAGATGCAACTGCGCCCATACCAGGTATACTAGGACCCAAATAAAATAGCAAGGTATCAACCTTATTCATAAAGGTTTTTGGATTATAGCATTGCTTTAGGTAGCCATACATATCTTTGGGATGTCACGGGTCAAAATCTACCTCTATTAATAAACACACAATTTCTCTAAGTGCCAAGTGCGCATGTAATCATCAATACAGACCTAATCTTCCTGAAAGATTATATGGAGCTCATTATTATACCTATGGGTACAAGGTCCAACTATTGCTTAGGGCTCTAGGGAGGTTAGGAAGGTGTCATGGTGTGCTAAGCTCCAAAAATGATCATTCAGGCCCCAAAACAGATTTCCCCTTTTAGCACACACATCAGCTGGTCCTGCCCATAGCTTGCCAAGTTTATATTCCCTATGGTGTACATGGTCAACCCCATGTGCATACTTTGGGACAATTCATCTTTTTGAGTGTGTACTAGGTCACATAACCCCCCCCCCCTTCCCCCAAATGGGCCATTTTCCCATGTCCTAGGCTGCATCACACCCTTTACCACCTTCCAGTGTGAAGAACACATACCTAGCGCCCCAAAGTCTGATCCAGGTATCCACCCTATGCATATTATTTAGCCCAGCTTATACCATCTGACTGGGACTTTGAACATGCTAAGATGGGTTAGAATGCCAGAAAGTGGAGTGGTACAGGTAGCAAGTACCACAGGACATGATTTAGTTTTTTCGCGTTATTTAAAATAAAACTAAATAAGTACAGGTATATCCTTTGAGTACAGTATAGTAGTCAGACGGCGTACTGTAGGAGTGTTGTGTCGTTCTTTAACGTTCCTATAGAAACATTTACTATGTTATCATGTTCTATGTATATTCATTTTTATATAATGTATCTATAGTATTTATAATACACCACAATCATTAATTGTTACTATACCTTTTGGTCGTCCAGAATCAGTACCATATGCTTCCATTTTTTTAACAATATCTAATCCTTTTGTGACTCTACCAAAAACAACATGTTTCCCATTTAACCATGGTGTTTGTGCTGTACAAATAAAGACTATATAACAAATAGTAAAAATATGATAACAATAACAATAATACATATGATATAACAATACGAAAAGATAAATTAATATATGTGAGAATGCATGCTTGTAAAGTAAAGTCAGGTAAATGAGATACGATTGTGGAAGACGATTGGGGAAGATCCGATTGTTATTGTTATTGTTGTCGTCGTCGTCCAGTATTACTGTAGCTTTTCTTTTAACAGCTCAAATTTAAATTCAAATTCAAATTCAAATTCAAATTCATTATATTATATTATTCTTTTAACTTTTGTCGAAAACGACGAGATCGACGACGACGACGACGACCGAAACAGAAATAAATAATACACTAATCGTATTCGATTCCATTCGACACTAACAAACACAACCACGACGAACAATAACAATAACAGTAAAATTTAAACTTACATTGTGAACCATTTGTATTAGGACCAGCATTCGCCATACTTAATGTTCCAGCACCACCATGAATTAAATCAAAATTTTCATCTTCAAATTTATTACCATAAATTGATCTACCACCTGTACCATTCCCAACAGTAAAATCACCACCCTGACACATAAATCCAGGTATGATACGATGAAAACTTGATTTTGTAAATCCATCCCCTTTGGTTGGATTTAAACATAATTGTTTAAAATTTTCAACTGTTTTTGGTACAACATTACCAAATAAACCCATTTCAATTCTACCTAATGGTTGGTCATCGACTGTTACATCAAAGTAGACCGTTTCTGTTACATCCGCACTTTCAGGTGTTGCACCACCACCACCGCCTGTAACTTTAGCGAATAAATCATCCAACAAACCCATTTTTAATGATGATGGTGATGTCTTCAACGACGATAACGACGAAGCCGACTGAATAGCAGGAGCGAAGGCGTCCACCGACGACAAGGAAAGTACAATAGCGAATACAGAAGTAGCGGCAAACATCTTTTGGTTATAGTTTTGTTGGTTAATTAGTGTTGGTTATTTATATATATGTTGTTGTGTTTTGCTTGTTGTGTATCTTGGAGGGACTCAAGTGTACCGGTACAAGTAAAGAATAGTATTATTTGTTATTGATGATTGATTCATTCGGTATCTTTTAGAAGACAGATGACTCACTTCATTTCTCATACTACACAGTAAAATTAATTGTCGTACAGTACAGTGGTTATTCGATCGGCACGAGATATGATTGGATGATATTTCTTGTGAACAAGCTAAAAGCAAAGATCTCGTTTTTCATACACCTTCTTCTTGATGAAAAAAGATTTCGTCTGAAATTAATAATTAATTGTGTCAGTTTCTGATATTGTATGCTGTGCCGCGTGGAGGGTATATGTGAAGGACAGACTCTTCGTGCTACACCCCTCAAACAGACAAATTCTTTCATTCTCGCGCCGGGGGATCTGTCGAAAGCATTGATTAAATCTCCGCGTGGAACTAGTATCAATATAAAAACTAAATCATACCCAAATTTTTACCATTATTTGTTAGTGTAGTATATAACTACAACTTTAGCATCAAGTATATACACCTAAAGAGTCATTTTTTTGGAAATTTAAACTATGAAGTTTACAATTGACCTATTGGATGGAGAACTGTTAGATTCCTTAGTCTTGAAAGCCTACTGGTATCTCAGATTGTAGGCACACACACGGCATACATCAAATAACCCCCAAAAATGGCCCATTTGCAGTGTTTTGTGGACATACAGTACACTCAAAAAGGTGAATCATCCCAAACTATATGGATGGAACTTACTCTTGGTACTTTGTGTTGGTGATCCAGCTTAGGTGCGCACAAAAGTGGAAAACCCTGTTTTGGGGCCTAAATGGCCCATTTTGTGGTTAATGCAACCCTATGCCTTCATAACCTCCATAGAAACCTAAACATTATGAGGACTTTGTAAGTATGGGTATGATAGATGCTAGTGCACCCGGCCCATCTGGTGTTGTCCTCTGCAACCCTTTCAAATGAGATATTTTGTTGTTCATTTTGCGAAAATCATCATGTTGTTTGTGTGCCTTCGATTCAACGACAAAGAAATGAATATGATTCAGGCAAACACAATGTCTAGTACACTATGTAAATGCTAGTGCACACCTGACCCATCTGGTGTTGTCCTATGGAACCTTTTCATATGAGATATTTTGTGGTTCATTTTGACTGAAAATCTTTTTTATTTTGTGCCTGCCACAAAAGCAAAATGAATTTTGGTCCTCAACCACAGGAACAGAAAAGATGTAGGAGGCAAACACAATGTTCTAATACACTATTTAGATGTTTGTGCACCTGACCCATCTGGTATTATACTGTGCAACCCTTTTATTTGAGATATTGTGTTGTTCATTTTGATTGAAAATCATGTTTTGTTTGTGTGCCTTCTACAACAGCAAAATGAATCTTATTCCTCAACCACAACAACAGAAAGGTTGCAGGAGGCAAACACAATGTTGTAATACATATTACATTCTATGATGAAGGTGCTATGACTTTTCTACTTGCTCTAAACAACTAGTGTAAAGGATCAGTGACACTGGCAATGAGACTGGCAATAACAATATCAAATTATAGTAGTGTACAACCTAGTTCTGCTGCACATGATGGGGCGCACATTGGTGCTTCTCTATCTACAAAAGTTTACAGAGAACAGATCATTGTTAAAGTCTTAAAATAGTGCTATGTTATCTAGTGTACAGTAGCAACTGTTTGGTATGAAAAGCTGGTCCTAGCCAAAATGTCAGCACATCATCCAGTAACTAATAACTAACTATATAACTAACTATTTCTACATATACATTTGTGATGCTGGTATGTTGCGCACACCTGATAATTTACTAGAGACAAGCCACAGCACACAATGTTGTATATTTCTAGAAGAAACAAAAGGGTACCTAGTTGTACAACATGTAAATAAATCCATAACTATTGATCTTACACAGAATTTTGATACATCCTTTGACTCCTCTCCTCTCCTCACTCTCCCGCCTCATCTTTCTCTTTCTACATACCCCCCCCCCCCCCCCACACACACACACACCCCCCAGTATCAAACTGTCATATTTACTAGCACTAAGTCAATGCATGGAATTTTGCAATTGTTGAGATAAATTAGATTAAAAAAAACTTTAACGAATTCCTTTCCAAACCAAACCAATCCAAACCAATCCAATCCAATCCAATCCAATCCAATCCAATCCAATCCAATCCAACCAATCCAATTTCTATTCAATACGTAATGACAATACTTGTAGTTTTCCCATTACGTGGTAACCATTTAAAATAGAATACTTTTCAGGTCCCTGTTGATCTACACTACTACAAATTTCACCAATAACAACGTTTTCTTCTTCATCGACGTCATCGCCATCATTGCCAATGCTGTTTTTTCGTAATGATCGTTGCTGTTGTTGTTGTTCTAAAGTTTCTAACCCTACCTGACATGTACCAATCCTTTTGATTTCGGATGTACCAATATTCCCTTTGGATGGTATATTCATAACACGTATACCAATTTCTACATGTGATGCACCACCACTTGCCTCTTTTAATTGTGAATGTGTTAATCCTAAATCTAAAAATGCATCCTCCCATGTACCATCATTGGAATTCATCAATGGATATGATCTATAATATGAACGACTCATACCCCCACGATGTGCAGCAAATATTTCAAAATATGGATTCATCTGTTTCTTCTTACTATTCTTACCATCCCTATTCTTGTATTTATATTCCCCATTCTTCTTCTTGATCTTCTTGTTGGATGGATAGACTAATTCCGATAAACGGATCTTCATATGAAGGATGGCGGTCTTTTCTTCCTTATTACAATCTTCTTCTTCCTGTTGTTTATCACGGATATTATCTAATACACGAGTCGATAGTATCGTTTTATTGTTACCCCCGTCATCAACTTCCTTACTAGTAAGCCTTCGTTCGTCATTTTGTTCCTCTCGTTGCTGTTGTTCTTTTTCCGGCGCTGATACATCAACAATGTCATCGTCGTTGCTGTCGTAAGAACTACCTAGAAGATTAGTCGTTCTGGAAGGTACAAAAGTCCTTCTTTCATGATTAGCAGCACACCCATCAATGCCACTGCCACCACTTGTACCAGCGTACATCATCATCATGTTGTTGTTGTTGTTGTTGTTGGTAGCTGTTGTAGAAAAAGTAGCAGTAGCAGCAGCTGCAGCAAAGCTATTAGAACTTGTTGAGAAACTTTCAGAGTATTGTAAGGTATCAAATGAATAAAATGGATCATCATTATCAGAATAACGATTGTAGGGTGCGTGAGGCTGTCGCTGTTGCTGCTTTTTTACCTGTACATTTGCGGCATGCAGTAGTGAGGCGATATCTTTTGATACCCCTTCTACTGGTTGTTGTTGTTGTTGTTGCTGTTGCTGTTGCTGTTGCTGTTGCTGCTGTGCCAGTCGTCCTTGAAGACGGGCGAACGATGCCGACCGTATTGTCTTGTTCGGTTCAACTAGAAGAGTTGGGAATGCGATATCTTTTGATACCCCTTCTACTGGTTGTTGATGTTGTTGTTGCTGCTGTGCCAGTCGTCCTTGAAGACGGGCGAACGATGCCGACCGTGCTGTCTTGTTCGGTTCAACGAGAAGAGTTGGTAATTCTGCTGCTGCTGCTGCTGCTACCGATCGTTGTGCTGGTGACGTCGTCGTCGTCGACGATAACACTTTTGAGGATGACCAACACGGTGGTGGTACGTGAGATGAGGGTGGTGAAAACAACATAAAATCATGGTCCGATTCATATCTAATTGTTGCGATTGCAATGCCATTTGCAGTCAATGCTGCTGCTGCTGCTGCTACTTCTGCTTCTGCTGCTTCTATTGCTTCTACTTCAGCAACAATACTTCCTTCTGCTGTTTCAAATTTTCTCCCTCTTCTTTCTTCTTCTTTTCTAGCATTACCATCAAGTAGTCGTACATGACTACAGATTTCTTTTCTAAGAAGTGGATGTAACACGTCTTCTGTTACGCTTACTAATTGATTACAGTTACATTTCATGGGAAAGGGCATCCGTCTTGTTGCTGCTACTGCTACTATTGTTGTTCTATTACCAGCGACTGCATTACCATCACGATCTTCTTCCATACCACAACGTGAACAAAAATAATTAACATTCTTCCACGACCAATCATATGCAGTGAATCCATTTTTATCTTTATAAGTAGCAATGATACTATCGATATCGATATTGTTGTTGTTGTCAGTTTCTTCTTCTGCTGCAATTGCTGCTCTTGCTGTTTTAGCTGATGCTTTTACTGTTCTATCAATCAATAAATGAAAAAGTGATGCGATAATTGGTGTAACAATTCCATTTTCTGACCTGGTTGTACATGCTGCTATCTGGAGTGGAATCATATCATGAATTTTTTCTGTTGCCATGATAGAATCTGGATACTTTTCTAATAATAGATCCAAAATTTCTGCATGATTTTCTTTCTCATTCTCATTCTCATTGAAGTCGTTGAAGTCGATAATGTTCTGATTCATATCTGGTGATCGTTTTGATAAATCAACAATCATATGAACTGGTAGTAATCCTGTTGATAATTGTTTTACTTGACATGCAATTGGATATGCATCAACTATAACTTCAATTAATGATGTTGGTGGTAATGGACGAATTGAACATGCCAAATGAAGTGGTAGTACCATCATATCAGCTTCGTTGCCTCCACAATAAGAAGTTGTAGATGGAGTAGGAAAATGAATCATTTGTTTTGCTTCCTCTGGATAGATTCGTAGACGTTCTTCTGCCCATTTCCAACGTTGTTCTGATAATAATTTCCATAATGAACGATCTGGATAGACACCATAATCACTACCATCACTACCGTTATCACAAATAGTTCGGCTACGTGTAGTAGTAGTGGTAGATACACCTTTCTCGCGGTCGTTGTTCTCGTTCTCGCGGTCGTTATGCTTGTCTTCATCACATTGTTCTTGTTCTTGTTCTTGCTCGTCTCTTTGTTCTACTCCTACCTCTTGACTACTCACCATCGTTGTATCAGTCTCATCATCAGCATCATCATCATCAGCCGCAGCAGCAGCTATAATATCAATTTGTTTGGCCATTTTATGTAAATCATCCAAAATATTTTTTGCTGCTGATGATGATGATGTCCAGTAAGAAGAAGAAGAAGACTTACCATTGCCATTGCCGCCGCCGCTACTACTACTACTACCAACACTGTTATCCATCATTAACAACACTTCAGCATCATCGTTGATACAATTACTGCTATCCAATAATCTTCTCCTCATTTTCATCGCAGTAGTCTTCATCGTACTATCCTTCCTTTTCAAAAAGTGATATATGCAATGTAAAACGACGTCGTTGCACACGAAGAAAGAAACAAAAAACAAGAGCGAGCACAGTCTTTTTTTATTGGTTTTGCTTTGTCGCAGATGATAGTATAATTCTCCCTGGGGACTTTTTTGAACTTCCGATACAAGCAAACATCAACTACAGTAATACACGTTCCGTACTGTAGCACTTTGTTGTGTGAATAAATAATAATGATACAGTAGTCCAAAAGAATGAGATTTGATTTCTTTAGTATCAGAGAGAGCACTTAGCAGCTAGTACAGTACAGTAGTATCGAAACGGGGAAAACCCCTCCAACGGATGAAATTCAAGTCCGAACTTATGCTGACCTATGATCAACTATGTATCTAAACGTTAGATCAGCATATCATAAGCGATGAGATTGTAGTTTTTGTGTACTTAATCGATATTATGTGAAGCGTTGAGATGTACAGTATTCGTTGTACAGGTATTCAATACTAGATTTCGCTAAATTCATAATAAATGAATAAAGATATATGCCCTCATTGAAGCGTGATTATTATTTAATGATTTTTAGTCACCTTTTTGCACGACTAAATTACTAACGGAAGGACCTGTTTGTTATTAATCGACTCACTCGACTCGTTCTTAAAAGTGACGAAGGTCAGACTTATGCTTTTTCCTTTAACGAGCTTTGCTTTTATCATCACGTGTGTGAGGCTGTGAAAGGAAGACAAGACAAGCCAAGAAGATTGGATTTCTTTGTGTTTGTTGTTGTTTCAGGAAGCAACAAGAACCAGAGATAGTACGGTACGAGTAGGTCATTCAAGTTCTCTCTTCTCGACAACGCACTCGTCGAAATACGAAAGCAAGACAAGAGCAGAAAAGCGAAGCGAAGAACAGAGAAAGACAGAAAAAGAATTGGCCAGCAAAAACCGAAATCGAATCATCGAAACTTTATATTCAGCATCATGGCAGACAACAATAATAACGATGAACCGTTTGGTATTACATCAATTCCAACAACAACGACGACTGATACTTCAGGCGGCGGCGCAGGCGCACCAGTATCCATTACATTTAATGAAGAAATCATTGACACTACAATATTTAATAATACTACAGGTACAGGTAGTATTGCCCAACAACCACAAACAGAAGCATTTGCAGTCTATGAAGGGATCAAAAATTCTTGTGATGAGTATTTAATACGTATTAATAGTCAACAAATTGATTTGAATTCACATTTTTTAATCTATACGGTCAAGAATGGTTTATTACGTGTCTTTCATCGTCATTCGGCCATGCGGGCATTATTACGTGGTCATGCGGGACAAATCGTTTCGGATATTAAATTTTTTCATGATGGCGATGTTGTGGGTACCATTGGTAATAGTAAAGATGGATCGAAATCGACATTAATTGTCTGGCGTGTCTACGAAAAGGCACCAGAAATTGGTTCGGAACGCTTGTTAGAAATTAGTTCCTTAGAAGACTATGGATCTACACCGGATTTAAGTATGAGTTCCTTATTTTGGCATCCATTCAATCCAAATCAATTCTTTTTTACACATACCACTCAATCCAATAAACAAGTGGCCACATTAGTGGAAACCACCAGAATACAAACACGTTTAGTTGATAATATTGATCCAAAAGATCCATCCTCTGCACAACATGCGGTATGTGTCTGGAATACACCCTATTGTGTGATGGATGGTGCCATACAACTCAAGGTAGATGCTGATGATAATTCAGAAAGTAGTAGTAGTAGTGGTGAACTTGTGGATATGTGTTGGAGTGGACGTGATGCACGACACGTGTTATCAGTACATAAGAATGGTACAATTGTATTATGGGACTTGAAACGGAAAGATAAACAATCCTCATCTAGTGGTCTTGGATTAGATTCCTCGGACGATGACGACGATGATGACGAGGATAATTTAATGGGAAATAATGATGACAATGTCGTCCTACCCAAGAAATTATTCGTGTTGAAGAATAAAAATACACCCTATTCACGTTGTTTCTTCTTACCACATGAACAATCAGTGACATTGAGTGCAAGTGGTGCTAACAATAATACGAACTCATCATCACTGACAACATGCTTCGTCACTGCGTCACATACAAATAGTGTTGTTACTGTATGGAGTGCATTTTTACAAAAAGGTGTTGTAGGAAATGGTAATGCACCACCACCAACACTAATTGCACCAACAAAATTACAAGAAATTAATTTAAGTGGTACGTACGGTACAAAACAATATACAAGTATACAACAAACAAGAGATGAAATCGTTCATTTCCCTGCTCTGTTCTGTTCTTGTTTCTTGACGTAATGCAATGTAACGCAATGCGATGCGATGCGAAAGTTGCTTGCTTGCTCGCTGTTAATGCTATGCTATGCCTGCCTACCTGCTCGCGTCGTCGTTTGGTTGGTTCGATCGATCGATCGATCGATCAACCTATCTACTTACTAGCAGCAAGCAGCACTGTGGATTGATTTCGACTCGTCTCGACTCGACAGCAGCAGCAGCAGCAGCAGTAGTGCGGAACATACCCACACACAACGCCCGTCCGTCCATCCACTATTACTTAGATGCGAGTTAGTTATATAAGCTCTGTATAATTTCTACTGACTGACTCCTGATTATTTTTCTTCTTCTTCTTTCATCACATTATATTATAGGAATGGGATCACCAAGTTCATTTGTTCTGAACGTATGTTTCGGACCGGCAGGTATCGGAGCGGGGCCACCATCATCATTTTTACTTTTGGGTAGTCGTGAGGTAGGACGTTTATATGCATTACATATTAGATCCGAATGGTCTGAAACTAAATCGTTGAACAATGGTGAAGCAGCTCCTACTGTTCCATTATGTGTTGGTATTGATTATATGGTACCATTTAGTTTAAAACATCCTGTTTATTCATGGAGTGTTGTGTGTGGTCCATCTGATGATGATGGTGAGGATGGTGCACAACAACAAGGTGCTGGATTTGATATGATGGCATTCTCATATCAAAGTAAAGCAATTCAAAATTTAAAGATAACAAATTCAATGTGTTTACCACCATCTGGTGGTGGCGTGAAGAATTCTGGCAATGGTGGTGTATTTACAGTTGAACCATTATCAGGTCCGTACGTTGAAAATGCTAACGATCCGAAGTATGATGAAGATGAATATGATATTGATGATATTGATGAAAATGAAGGAGGTAGCGCTATCGCACCTACTGCTGCTGCTAAAATTACCGCCGCTCCTACCCCTGCTGCTGCTAAAATTACCTCCGCTCCTGCCCCTGCTCCGTCTAGTGGTGGTTTATTTCCTGGTGCTGCAAATCCTTTTGCGAATTGGTTAGGTGGAATCGCATCAGCTGTATCATCATCCACATCGAAAGCTACTACAGAGGACGATGATTTACCTGAACCTCCTCCGCCACCACAACCATCTGCTATGGGAATGGGTATGGACAACAACGGTGATGTCGTCCCTCCTCCTCCTCCGCCATCACCTGGTATGGCGGCAGCCATTATGGGAACACCACCCGGTATGCCATCGAAGACAACCACGCCACCGACATCTTCTCCAGTTGCTGCCGATCCTGAGCCTCCATCAGGACTGACGGTACAAGAATTCCTTAATCCATTGGAATTATTGAAGAATAGTCAATCTGCTATTGAATTACAAGATAAAGCAACTGCTGCTTCTGCAGCTGCTGCATCAGACGACGACAAACCTACCTCTAATAATAAACAAAAGAAGAGCAAGAAGGCCGGTAGAAGCAAATCACCCAAGAATACGACCAGCAAATCTCGGAGTAAGTCACCAAAAGGAAAGAGGAACAACACCAGCAACACTAATCAAAACAAAAGTCCATTTCCTGATACTAAGGTTACTATTTTGAAACGCAGTCCTGACAGTGCCGATTCGTTATCGCAATTAGCTGGTTCAGCAACAACAGCTGCACCAGCCCCACCACCACTTCCACCTATTGTTGCTGCTGTACAACAAATTGATTCGGAACAATTAGAAGAAGAAGTAACAAAAGCTGTTGAAAAGGCGATATCAAAATTGGTACCATCTATCAACAAGACAGTGCAAGAGTCATTTGCATCATTGGCACGTCCACTACGCAATTCAATGGATTCATTATCAAAGAATGGTATTACTGTTGATTCAAAACAACTCAAGGAAGTAATGGATGTTGAAACACCATTAAAAGCTGAACTTGCTAACACTGTTCGGACTGTACTAGTACCAACATTAGAAGCAATTGCTGGACAAATTTTAAATGAAGTAAAAACATCATTACCAAAATTGATCCCTGCACCAATTCCGCCGCCTCCTGCTCCAGCACCACCGATTGATCATCAAACACCGAAATTATTAGCTATGTTGTCATCACAACTTCTAGATATGTCATCTAAAATGGATGCATTAACAACGGAAGTACAAGCATTGAAGGCAACCGTAGCGGATCACGCTGCAGCTGCTGCTTTAGCACTGCAGCAACAACAGGCTGCCAATACGGATTTGCCATCACCGCCGCCTCAACAACCACCAAAGACTGTTGCTCCTAATGATCCGAATGCACAATTAATAAAAGTACGTAATGAAGTTGATGGTTTACTTCGTCAAGAAAAATATGAACAAGCATTTACAAAAGCAGTTGCAACAACAACACCCCAAATGGCTGTTTATTGTTGTGCACGATCAGATTTAAAGAAAGTATTACAAAATGGTAACACGCCATGTTTAAGTCAGGCAATATTAATCTGTTTGATGCAACAATTATCTGCTGCATTAGCCCATACACAAAATACACACAATGAACTACAAGTTGAAGTATTGTGGTTACAAGAAATTGCATTATGTATGAATCCGAGTGATGTTAGTATTCAACAACACGTACCAAGAATATTAGAACAATTAATTACAAATGTATCAAATCGTATCAGTATGGAAGAACAAGCAGATCCGAATAGTCGATTCCGTCGTCCGTTACAAATGTTATTACAAATATTACGCGGTATGCAATAATATAAAAGAAATAATAATAAGAAGAATGGGGATGGTAAAAATCTAAACTTGAATTGTGGAATGGAATACGAAAAGAAAACTAACCAAAAAAAAGAATGCACACAAACAAACCGAAAAATAATAATAACAATAAAAAGGAGAAAAGAAAAACTATTAATGTATAAAAAACAGATAATTAAAGTCGTGAAATATTGTGGGACAACTTGTTCGTTCGTTCGCACGTATGGTCGTTTTGTTTGTTATTTCATAAATTCTGTTGATCCGATGTAGGATTGTTGCGTCTGTTCTACAGTAGCTAGTGATTTTCACAATCAACTCGTTTGTCAGTATTATGGTTTTTTTCATCAATCATGCCATCGTTGTCTCCACAACAAAAAGAAAAAGAAATATCAATTCTTCAACTATAGTCCCTTCTTTTTTGGTCGATTGTCGGTCTCGGTTCCATCATTACCCCCCCCCCCCCCTACAAAAAATTGATGGTCGACGTCTCTTTCTCTCTCTCTGCTTTCCTTGCTCACTCATCCACTCACTCGATCGATCGATTATCCGTATTGGCTGCCATTTGCGATCTCACAGTACGGGCGACTCTCTCTCTCTCTCTCTCCCACGTCGTCACAACCATCCAATCAAACGGAACTACGTACGGTGGTGAACCAAAGAGTGATCGATCATACATGTACTACTATTGTCTGCAGAATGAATGAACTGTAGAAATATCCTGTCTCTCATATCACATCGGCATCACATCACATCAAGAAAATGCGTATTATACACTTTTGTTTACAACAAAATCAAGAATCAATCATCTTAAAAATAGAAAATTATGTTGAAATTCTCGATTTACTGTCGCGCGATACACTAACTTAGAAGTAAGTCAGTTAACGCAAGAATAATGAACAATTTATTTTACTGCTATGCGCGAAACTAACAACAAACAAACACGTACTCCTCACTCGCAAAATCGTAACGTTAGCAGTAGTAGTGTACCATTGTACATGAAGAAAAAAATCCATTTTTTGCATTCCCGAGCAAGAAGAGAGCAAAGTCGTCCGTCCGTCCGTCCATGCTACTGTACGGTACGCTTTCTAACAAAACAACAACGGCTCAATAACGAGCTGTGTGTAGTGTGTATCTATGTGCGTTGCAAGAATGACTTGCGTTGTAACATCTTGTTGCAACTACCTGTAGTATCTAATTCTCCAACTAACGTTGTTACTCTTGTTGTCTGTCTCTGTCGCTAACCACGGTACGTTGTTGTTCGTCACGTGTACTCTGTGTACTCTGTCGTGTCTGTAGTCATCAATACAGTATAGCTTTTTGCATTATTGTCTCTGTTGTAGTGCTCTAATCTAATTATATCTCCTTGTTGTGTCTCTTTCTCAGAAAATCATAATACCAACAATGGCATCTATGGCATCACTCCGTACTCTCAGCATGACGACTGCTGCTACTGCAGCACGTCGTATAGTTGCTCCACGTACTGTTAGTATGGCATTAGGTACTACTAGTACTCAAATTCAAGTACAGTCACAATCACAACGTCGTGGGATGGCTACGGAAAAACAATTAGCCAATAAAATTCAATCGACAAAAAATATTAAAAAAATTACCTCCTCGATGAAAATGGTCGCAGCAGCACGATTAAAAGGTGAAGAACGTCGTCTCGCTGCCAGTATACCTTTAATCAATGGACGTATGAAATGTTTTCGGAACCCAAATTTCTCGAAGAAGCGACCTTTGTTGATTTTCCACAAAAAGTTTTAATTGTACCCTTTACGAGTGACAAAGGTTTATGTGGTGGTATTAATAGTTTTATTTCACGTGGTGTACGGAATATGATTGCAAAGTTAGATGAACAATCCAAACAAGCGGATGTGTGTGTGATTGGTGAAAAAGGACGTGGTCAAATGCAACGGATGTTGACCGGGAATCAAATCAAACGAACCTGTACGGATGTGGTCGCACCCGGTAATTATACCATGGCGTCTGCCTTATCGACGGAATTAATCAAGGCCGGTGCCGAAACGGACTATGATGCAGTCATTATGGTCTACAATAGTTACAAGAATGCGGCGGTCTATAATCAAATGTATAAAGTGATTACACCATTGAAGACAGGTGGTGAAGAAAGTGAAACTGGTGGGAGTAGTAATGAAGCATTAGCGGGATATGATTTTGATTCGGAAAAAGCAGAATCGATGTCGGATTTATATGAATTTATTATTTCTACTAATTTATATCATAGTTTTATGGATGGTGCTGCGGCGGAACAATCGGCACGTATGACGGCGATGGAAGGTGCGTCCAGTAATGCTGGTGAAATGATTGATAAATTAACCTTACAATACAATCGTGCACGACAATCGAGAATTACTACGGAATTGATTGAAATTATTTCGGGTGCCTCGGCCTTAGAAAAGAAAAAATAAATCGTAAAGTGAAGTGATGATACGTAAAGTAAGGTGCAGGCAGCGTCTCGTCTCTAGTAAAATGAAGGTAAAACGAAGTATATAAAAAAGAAGGAAAGAAATTGAAAGGAAATCCAAGAGGAAGAAGAAAGAAAGAAAAGTCAAAGTTGTAATAAGAAATAATATTAATAATAATAAAAAAGAAATTATTCAAAAATGTAGTCCCTTCTATAATATATTCTATCGTTCATTTACTGTAGTAGCATAGCATAACATTATACATTACTGTACACCCCCCCCTCCCCCTCCACTTAGTACATACTTTTCACACCCATACCGTCCTGTCTACAATCTTCAAGTTGTCTATTCTACCACCTGGTAGTATCGTACCATACTGTGCAATCCATGTGCATGTACAGAATCTGGTTTTGTCTTATGCAACCCTTTCAAATGAGATATCTTGTTGTTCATTTCTGGTCAAAAATCTGTCTGTTTGTTTGTTTGTTTGTTTGTTTGTTTGTTTGTTTGTTTGTTTATTTGTGTGGGTGCAGTGAATAGAAAGTTGTAGGTGGCGCACACAATGAACTAGCACAATAAAGGAATGTTAGTGCACCCAACCCATCTGGTTTTGTCCTATGCAACCCTTTCAAATGAGATATCTTGTTGTTCATTTCTGGTCAAAAATCTTGTTTTTTTTTCCTTCTACAACAGCAGAATAAATCCTAAAACATACCCATATCTGCCGTTTGGTGTCTGCTGCATTGAAACACAAAGCAACTATCTCCATACTACCTTTGTTAAGGTAAAATAATACAGCTTGTATCTGGTACTATCATTTATATATAGTAAAATAAGAAATAAAGACACCATCCCACACTACACAGTAAGATTATAGCCCAAAACACTGCACAGCTCTTCATTATCTTTATTTATACATACCACCAGGCACACATACCAACAGGCAGATTAGAACACAGAATTGAATCACTATCCTCACTAGGACATATTACTTGTGAATGGAAAGCATCATCATCCCAACCCAACATTATTTTGGATGTAATTGCAGTTTACCCCTGTTTTCAAAAATATCTCATATAAAAAGCAATCAAGGACTGTATTTAAAATAGTCACTGTTGGTTGGAAAATGCTGCAGCACCAATTTTGACAGGAACATTCCACACAAATACTCATAAAATAAACTAACCCACCTAAAGCCCCCATTAATAGGGCCTCTAGTTCACATGGTACACCTCTTGCAGAATAATTTTTAGTGGATTTTAGCTAATATAGGTTAAAAATTGGGTTTTTGCCCTTGGCAAAGGAAGCAAATCTCTGTTCACCAATGCTGTCCTGCAGACATATAAAGACAAACGTATAAAATAGGTTACATTACTTTTTTTTCCAAAAAAAGTTTTTCAAGAAAAAATAATAGCTGCAAGAAATTAACTAGTAACATGTTGCGTTAAAGGCTAGTCATTGTACATTAATGTGTGGATGAACTGAAGGAGCGCCTACAACATATGTTTGAACCAATATTTATTACACACATAGTAAGGTAGAGGAACTCTTCCTGACCAAAAAGAAGCATTTCCTTGGAAGTTCTACACTGCTTAGTGTCCTGAACAAGATATCTCATAAACAGCTGATGTGTGCTGTGTGTGAGCCTACACAACTCATTGTGAGATACCAGTGGGCTTACAAGACTAAGGAATTTAATAATTCTCCATCCAATAGGTCAATTGTAAACTTCATAGTTTATTTTTCCAAAAAAAAGACTTTTTAGGTGTATCTACTTGATGCCGAAGTTGTTATTATATAACTTTGTAGCTTCTTCACCAGTTCTCGACAACCCAATCCTGCTTGTGCATTCAATTCAGGTCAATTCACGACTCGATTGATTGATTCATGATTCGATTCATTCATTTACGGTAAGTTAGGTAGCGCGAAAGATCAGAAAAGAAGATCAAATCGTGCTTTCACCAGTTTTGTTCTAGCATCCTTCTTTCATTCATTCTTCGTCTTCTTAGTTCGACCAAAAAAAGCGTGGCTGATGCATGGTATGAGTGAACAATAAAGAGAAGAAGTATCTGAAACTAACAACTGCCTGTATATTCCTCACAAAACGAAAATCTAAGTATAAAAAACAAAGCAGAAGACAAAGACAAGAATTAAAAAAAAAGAACAGAAAAACAAAAAAAAATCGAGTTATTCTTGACAACAAATAATATATATAGTAATGACAATCGCTTCTTCATCATCAGATATCACTAAAGTGACAATCGCTTCTCCTCCATCAGACCACCACCACACCACTAAAGGATGTACTAGTAAAGATCCTTGCCTGATTATTGGTTGTACTAATCATGTGGTGAAGTTTAATGATGTAGTTTCAACGCAAATTCATGATACGGTATTAGAAGAACATCCGGATACACAAGATGGACCCTCCATTGGATTAGGTTGGAAATATAGTGTGCAAGAAGAAACCTTGTGTGATATTCGTCATGATATCACCTATTTAACTTCCGAGGCACGACGTGATAAATTAAAAGAATATGGTTTTGACTCCGATGAAATGAATGATGCCGTGAAGGAAATACATAAAATACATTCGGATCGACTACAATCCAGTAATGCCTATCGACTGGAACGTAAACAACAGGCACTAGAACATCAAAAACAATTTAGAAGAAATAGCGCTAAATTCACTTATACAGCAGCGACAGTCATCAAGAAGACGGATGATGGCAGCAGCAATAACGATCAACGAAAGAACAATAGCAAAAGAAGAACTAATTCATATTATGCTGTTACGACAATTAAATCGAAATTGAAATCGGAATCGAAATCGGAATTAAAATCAAAGAAACCATCGTCCAATGCTACTGATGTTAACGATAGTATTGATGCCGATGAAAAGAAGAAGAAGAAAAAGTTCAATATGAAACGATTATTCTCTTGGAAAGCCTAGAAGCAGTACAGTATGTAGCTTGAGAAATGAGAATAATAATAATATCAATAACAATAATAATAATAATGCACCATGCATATCCACGTATAACCGCTAACTCACCCACCCACTCACTCACACACCAAGTAGTTAATTACACTTAAAAATATTCTATCACATACATTACATTCAAAAACATATTATTCCCTAGGACTACAGTATGTGCTAGATAATATATATGTAATATATAGATATATAAATGCAATAATGCTCTATAATATGGTATCATCAAGCATCCAGCCAACGAATGCACCATTAACATAATCACACAGTGTACCACCAATAAGTACATTAACCTCTATAGTAAGCAAAATAATGGAGGTGTATGAAAGAGAAAGTAATTACCACAGACCGAATGATCATACAATAGCTCAACTACAACTGGTAGACTGTTTTCTCTCCTTATTATAATATATATGCTTAATAATATGTAGTATCATGAAGGACCCCTTTTCGACAGGGCTTGCCGCCTTCCTTGATGTGATATTGTTTTTACGTTGGAGCGGGTGTGGCGCGCCTGTTTAGATAGATAGATACAGAAAAAACGTAAGTTAAGGTTAGTGTTTAATTTCGAAAAAGGGATCGATCAAATCGATCACACAAGCAACTTTAAAAATGGCGAAGCTGAACCACATGAAAATGCAAAGTGTACATTTAGTGTTGCACGTGGTATGATCCTTTTCAATAGCTTTTTCTATTGCTCACACATAAGAATAACCGCTCACACATAAAAAATAACCGTCACGATCGAATCTTTTCTTTTCGATTGTTCAATTTCATTAATTGCAATACCGTATTACCACTGAGTTTCCCCGTCTTGACGTGCCTTTTTTACACTTCCACGCGATGTCGTAAAGAAGCCCCATGCAAAGCCATAATTACTTAATATTGACGCATGTCTTTATATATGTTTTGCATCTCATTCACAATTTATTTTCTCCTCACATTTTATGATCGGTGACACAGTGCACTACGATAACACATGATAAATCGCCGATAGGTATCAATGACACTTCAAAAAGAAAAGAACACACGATCACCTCTTCGACACTTCGCTCACCTGTAATTTTGGATGGATCGTTCCAAACTTTGGCCATCACCCGTAAATTAGCACGTGGGAAATCATGTGTATACTCTTCTTTTGCATGCGTTTTATTCAACTCTCATAAAAGTCGCCAAAATCAATAATCTATCTCACAATTTACGATTGATTCTTCAATTTCAAACTGAAGCAAGCAAACTATTTTATCTCTCTGATCCCTTTTAAAAGTAAGTCGGTACTGTTATTGTCAATAGATTTTTCTACGTCTACGTGGAGTTGGGCGTGATTTCATTCTGTATAAGATGGGCGCCCTACTATCTGCTTTGTGTCGTTGGTTTTACGCTGCTGACTATATGTGTCTTCCTCTCATTCTCACTCTCCCGTAAATTGTTCCTTTTTATGCAGCATCTGTTCTTCTCCCTCCCCCTTTTTAATACCTCCAAAAGAAATACTACTAACAATATGATGAATATGAAAACAATCCTTCTCCTTGTCACCTGTGCCATCGTCGGCATTATCGCTGGTGTTGATGCTGCATCCTTACGTGGCGTAACTCATTATGACTTATCTAGAACAGAACAACTGGGTGAGACGAATCGGAGACTATCGGATAAATCCAAATCTAAAAGTGATAAGAGTGGCTCGAAGAAGTCCGGCTCGAAGTCGAAGAAAGAATCGAAGTCGAAGAAGGAGAAATCCGGATCTAAAAAAGGATCTAAAAGTAAGGATGGCTCTAAAAGTAAAAAAAGTAAGAAGGAGAGTGGCTCGAAGAAGAAGTCCGGATCGAAGTCTAAAAGTGAAAAAAGTAAGGAGGGGAGAACTGCACCACTAATGGGTGAGACTCGTCTTGCATTATTGACGGATTCCTTCTAAGTAACATAGCTGTCGTTAAAATTCATACCAGTGGTGGACCCAATGGCTCGTGCTATTGCTCTTGGTGGTGATTTTGACAGTTTTTAAAACAAGTAAGTTTGAGATCTGTGAAACAGAACAAAACAAAACAAAACATCAGTAATAATAATGTCGAAATCAGAGCGGTTCCGTGACGACGACGATATTTATTTAATAAAAAGCAGTCTTTCCATATTATATCTACATAAAAACTACATAACATATACAGTACTGAGAAAAGAAGAGAAAAAGTACACGTCATTACAATTGAATCCTAACTATAATAACTAGATGTCATATAAATATCATTACTACTATATCTTTAGCTATCTACATAGCGCATTATACTCAACTCTCGTCTCTCCTGAAGTGATTGATCTGTCGAGTTTCGCATCTACCGACCTTTGAGATATAAATATTACCGCTTAGTTATCCACTCCCTTCGGTGGTCTAGCCTACTGTTACATGGCACGTCACTCGAGTGATAAAAGGGAATAAGAGCTTCCGTGAGAGAATTTGTGATCTGTCGAGTTTCGCAAGATCGACGAAATAGAACAATTATCTGTATTAGATTAAAACAAAATACCCGCCTTTTTTTTTAAGTGCCACACGAACGCGACCAATCAAATAGACGCTTTTGGAGGCTGAACGGAAGTTAATATGCACGTACTTGTATCATACTGTCCGTTTGGGTTGCAAGGGCCACTTCGCGCTTCGGTACCAATAATATTATATAGTGAATATTTTGAAATGGGCTTAAGTGAAACTGAATCTCTATCCGTTGAGCTTGCTATGATATATAACATCCTAGGGTAGCGCGCATTCTAAAATCTATAGTATATTTTGCAACCCAAGCGGACAGTACAGTACAACGCCTAGTTGCAAACAAAACCGACAAAAAACAACAGTGTCAAGAAATAATGTAGTACAGCAGTAGTACACGTTACCACTACCATTATTTGGTTAAAATAAATAAGAGTAAAAAAATAAATACAGTATGCATATTTTAAAAACGACTTCTTGACATCTTATCTCAAGCTTATTAGTATACCTCTTCTTACAGGAAGATACCAACAGTTAAGTCCAGTTTTAGTAGCAACGTCTACTTTACGTGTAACAGAAACGGTAAAATCCCTAGTCCAGTTGTTAGTGGAAGAACTTGAAAGTGCACTACCACTATTTATAACTAACTGCGCACCACTACTTGAAAGTTAGCTAAGCACAACACATTACATTAAAACAACATCACATCTTTCATGTTAAAGGGAAAAATGCAAAAGGAATGCATCAAATTTTGTATCACAAAACTCAGTTCAGTTCAAGTATACTGGCTTGTAGACGACTATTGTAGACAATCATACTGTACCAACAATAATAAATATTATCGAATTATATTAAAATACACTATGCTGCTTGAAAGTTACCAAATCCATTACCGTCATTGTCATCGTCATTGTCATCGTCATCGTCATTGTCATTGTCGTTCTTGTTATTAGTAGTAAATGGTGACGATCTATCAACATTTATATTATCATCATTATCGTCAAGATCATCATCATCATCAAAATTAAAATCATCAAATAGATGATCTAAATCATCCTCCTCTAAATCATCCTCTAGGTCTAAATCACCACCACCAATAGCAGCTTTAGAATGTTCTAAATTATCGTTATTGTTGTCATCATCATCATCATCATCATCATCATCATTATTATTATTATCGTCGTCGTTATCAGAAACAGCAGCACTACGAGTGTATTTCTAAAAAGCGTATTTCTTAACGCGAGTAGACAGTATCGGATTCGTGATTTTTTAGAGGTGAGTATTACCAAATCAATAAGAAGCGTGTTTTAAAAGTACCAGTGTGTACTGTACAAGCCGTACTTGATGGTTGTTAGTTCTCTTCTCTCACTACTGTAGCCTTTGTAAGGCAGTAAGGAGCGGCGCGGCATGACAAGTTATTATTCTATGACTCGACTCACTCACGGGTGTAATCGACTTCAAGGCGAAGCAGTAAATAAAAGTAAGTACCGGAGTAATTACGATAAAACAATGAGGCATTATTATGACTAATGAAATTTTGAAGTGTTTTGTACTTTCATGGCTTGAGTTTGATAATTAGAGGCATCATGTTTATCAATACTGTATTTCTTTTTCTTTCGGTCGGACTGACTGTATTCCAATGCTTTTATTTATTTAGTGAAATCGTTCTTTCTGTTGTTCGTCATTTTACGGAAGTATCCTGCAATAATGAGGCATTATTTTGACTAATGAAAGTTTTGTGAGTTTTGTACTTTCTTGGTGGAGTTTGACAATTAAAAAGGCATGATGTTTATCAATACTGTATTTCTTTTTCTTCGGACGGACTGACTGTATTCCATGCTTTTATTTATTTAGTGAAATCGTTCTTTCTGTTGTTCGTCATTTTACGGAAGTATCCTGCAATAATGAGGCATTATTTTGACTTATGAAAGTTTTGTGTGTTTTGTACTTTCTTGGCGGAGTTTGACAATTAAAAAGGCATGATGTTTATCAATACTGTATTTCTTTTTCTTCGGACGGACTGACTGTATTCCATGCTTTTATTTATTAATTGAAATCGTTCTTTCTGTTGGTCATCCTTTTACCGAAGTATCCTACAAAAATTCATAGCAGCAACATAGCACCTCTCATGACCACATCGACAAAAGTTAAACACGCTCAAATCAAATAACTTTACGTAGAAATAATTTTAAGATAAAGCTTTCTTTTACATTACAATATAAATCGGAAAGATATACTTTTTCATTGTAATACAAGAATCAACTTTCATTGTTTTATTTAGTCTGTCTACCACTGTACGAATTGTCCCGATAGCTTACTGCTGTTTTTTTTGGTAAGTTGTCTTGGGGGTTCAGAATCCGACGAGTCTAGTCTTGTCCGAATCGAATCGAGTCATTGTATCTGTATATGGTTCTTGGTCTTTATCTTCCATATCATCGAATAACGGCGACAACGACGCAACGACTAGTGGCACTGGTGTCAGAAGAAGACGACGACAAACCTGTCGTCACCACCAATAACGATTCATTCGCTGCCTAAGAACAATGCAGCACCTACACCTCCACCGCCTAATTATGATTGTTAATACTTTTCCCCCTTCGATACATCGAATCATATATATATATATATATATATATATATATGTATATCATCTTGTTGTTATTTCTTTCTATTGTACCCTTGGCGACTGATTTATTCCTCATCCTTTCTATTTACGCCCATCTGTCCACATATTTTTTCGTTAATTTAGAACAACCCTACCATTACAAGATTATGAAGATCTCAAACTTACTCACCACTATTTCTGCCATTAGCTTCAGTCAGTTTGGAGAAGCTGTTGACAACTTCCCCCATACTGGTACTAGCCTTGTGGAAAAGAATCCATATCCACCTGCTGGCAAAGATATTGCCCGTTCTTTGAATGGTAATGCCCAATCTCGTGATGATATTTCTTTAGCAAACGAGAATGAAGATATTCCTGGTTGTGCGCACATGGACGTGAGTGCTGTATTTTTTTTTGTTATGGACTTTGGAGTAATATGTTTGTTTGTAATGATGTACTCTTGGCTTTACTGTTTGCTTTGATTCAATTCTGTCCGTTGTCACTAAGTTCTGTTCTTTTTTTAATACTATTCTTATGATTTATAAATGACGTAGATCTACACTTTATGTGACGTTGCTGAAACTGTAACTAACGTTGATGGATTTACTACCAGCACATCATATTCTAAAGACTGCAAGGCTTCCAATGTTTTTTTTTGTCTTAAAGAGGCAATGATTACCTATGACATATGTGTAAATGAAAACGATATTGCAGATGATACCTTTTCCGGTATCGAATTGGATCTAAGTACTGTTAATCAATATTTTCGGTTCAAGCTAATGCTTAATGGAAAAGAACAAGAAATTGACCCTGAAGCATATTCGATAATCCCATCTCCTGATGGCTCGAAAGGATTGTGCCTTCGTTATCAAACAAATGTGAATGGGTGTAAAGACCCGTTGGATTTTACTGCGGGTGTAGTATTCTTTCCGGATGGTGAATATATTGATTTTCAAGATGACCAATGCACTGGTAATGACCCATTTGTATTACAAGTTCGAAAGCTCCAAGAAGATAGTCCTGAACAACTATCACGAAGAAGTATCATTTTAACTTTACCCGAGGAGGTGTACAATACAACAGAACGATTAAGATTACTAGAAGAAGACGGGGTGAAAGAAGCAGCACTATACGTCAAAAAAACATTGACTCGTTGTCTTGCCTTTATTGATGAAAATAATGATAATCAATCTAATCAAAGAAATTTGAAACCTTCAAAATGCCAAGACAAGAAGAGGGAATTCAAACTCAATTCAAGAGCGGAGCAATTTGTTAACAAAAGAGGTAAAAGAAAAAGATTCAACTGCAAGAAATTGCTACGTTTAGATTTACTAAACATCAACAAAGGCAATAATGTATGTGATAATAAACTAGAGAGGAAAGAAAGAAAGAAAAAAAGGGGGGGAAAGGTCAAAGACAAATGCGTCTCTTCTTGTAACAATTGTCCAACTGTAAGTTTATGATAATTGCTATTGGTCCATTCGTTTCTTCGTATTTTGTACTAACTCCTTATTTTATGATGAACTTTCCCTTGCAAACACTTTAGAACCAGCAATCAGACAGCCCATCAGACAGCCCGTCAGACAGTCCAACAAGTTCGCCTACTGTAAGTCTATAATAATAGCTTTTGGTTCATTTGTATTTTGTTTTACTTTATTAACTCCGTGTCCTACTTGCTTCTCTTTTTTATGATAAAATTTCCCACGTAAACAATTTAGAACCAACCATCAGATATCCCGTCAAGTACACCTTCTGTAAGTCTACAATAATTGCTACTGTTTCTTTTATATCTTCAAATATGGTACTAACTCCTTGTCCTCTATTCGTTTATCTATGTTATAATAAACTTTCTTATGCAAAACTTTAGAACCAACCATCAGACAGCCCATCAGATAGCCCATCAGACAGCTCATCAGACAGCCCATCAGACAGCCCGTCAGACAGCCCGTCAGACAGTCCATCAAGTGCACCTTCTGTAGGTCTATAATAATTGCTGTTGATTCATTTGTATTTTTGTATATGGTTACTAACTCCTTATCCTATTTGTTCCCATATTTATGATGAACTTTCATATGCAACACCTTAGAACCAACCATCAGATAGCCCAACCCGTGGTTCTACTGTAAGTGTATAATGATTGCTATAAGTTCTTTCGTTTATTTGTACGTGGTTTTGCCCTTCTCTTTTTCAACACGTCCTCTAACTCTTTTTCTGTTCTTTGATGGACTTTCTTATGCAACAATTATTAGAATAATCCAACTCCTTCGCCTCCTCTTCGATCATCTGATTTATTAGGCTGCAAATTCTTATTTGATGCAAACAACGACATTACACCTTTCGCCCTTGGGCCGTTAAAGTTGACAACTAACGCTTTGAATGCTATTGGTATTACTGGTTATCCAAGAAACAAATACACTCCTATCTATGAAGATTTTTTTATCCCAGAACTAATTACGAACGCATGCATTGAATTTGACGGTTCCATTGGTAATGTCAAATCATCCATTATCTCATATTCCAGCTCAGAATCCTACTCTAAAGAACTCACGAAGTCTAATTCTATAAGTGTAGACGTAAGCGCAAGTGGAAGTGGAGGAGGTTTTAAAGCTGCTGCTAGTGCTGGGTATGCTGAATCTACCAAACGACGAACAGAAGGTACTGGTTTTTCAAAAAGTGCATATGGAAGACTGCAAACGATAAAAGAAATTGCCAAAATTAGTATCAACTGCCTGAATAGAGAAAGTATTGTTGATTTAGAGTTAAAGGATTTGATCAAGCAAGAAGTTATTGATGACTGGACATTTATTCGAGGTTTTAATGAAATAGAAGGAGGCCTAAAGCTAAAGGAAACACCGCAATTCCAAAGGGTGGCAAATGGAGGGTTCCTACAACCGACTACCTATTTGTATTCTGCAACTGTTCGTCTTTCAACAGATACAGAGTATACAGAAACAAGTAGCTCTGATAGTTCTGATGTCTCAAGAGAAATCACTGCAAGTTTAAGTGGAGGTTATTCTAGTGCTTTTGCAACGGGAGAGATTACTGCTTCAACTGCAGTCTCAAATGAAATAAGCAGTAAGTTGGACAAGAAAAAGATTAACTCCAGAAGTGAAACCGTACGAATTGCTACCGGAACTCCAGGCATTATATCGGACTGCATTTTAGATCAGCCATCAACTTGCGAACAGGCTGTAACAGACGAAGTTGAAGAAGTATTTGGAGATATCAATAACTTTGTAACTGTTCCATCTGAGCAGATTGGTAGTGTAAGTCTTGATGAAATTGTGAAAGGATGTTTTGATACTGATGAAGGATTGGGTGCAGATTTTTTTGAAGCTGTGGACGAGACATTTCTAAGCGTAGATCCTCCAGAAAAAGGCGAGGTTTACTTGGCTTATTATGATACAGATTTTGGATGCAAAAAAGAAGCTGGACAGTTTAAGTTGGAACTAAATAAGTGTACACTGATTGTACGAGGACCACCTACATCAATTTACGTTAAAGTTTCTATCGAGGGACGAAGTTACAAAGTCACAAAAGCAAGCAACAAAGAATGCATCCCATTCCCCCCTGATATCGGCGGCGATTCTTTGTTCCCATTCGGTGTTTGTTCTGATGGAAATAAACCTCCAGGTATTTTGCTTAATGACTTTTTGACTATCCCGAAAGTGTTTTCTTCCTTTTTCTTTCAGATAGGAAAGTTGTTGGTATTAATAGTTTTGTTGATTGTACTAAAATCAACGCTGAAGGTCAATCAAACTGCGGTTTACTGTAACTAAATGGATCTTTTTTTTTTAAATATATATATATGTATAACGTATAAACATATCTTTTTTCTTTCTACATCGCTTCTCTTTCTTCTTCTGGTTCTGTGTTACGTTACGTTACGTTTTCTTGTTAGACTAGTACTATAGCATATCATTCATTACGAATTGAAGAAAATATTTATGATTGATTATAATATCTTTAATGGAATATCTACGTGAAGATACATACGAACATGAACCAAGAGTACTGTAGTAGAGGTGGAGTTGGAAGAAGAATTAATAAGATAAAGATGAATAGGAAGTAGAATAAATCATTTGCTATTATTATTTCTACTAGTAGTAGTTGTAGTCGGAGTACAGGTATGTATAGTATTGCTATTATTGCTATTAGTATTCATTGTATTGGTATTCATTGTGTTATTATTATTGTAACAGTAGTTATGAACGTACGTTCATCGATTTCAGTTGCAGCACATTCACATTCACATTCACCACATAGACTTTAACGGGGGTACTGTACTGTACTGTATACCATTCGTCAAAGTCGCGAATGAATAAGTACCACTGCACAATAACATAACTCGATCCGTTTTTTTTGTTAGAATCGATGGATTCATTCATTCTGTTCGTACGGAGAATCATTTTTGATAATGCATTATTATGCCATTCTTCTTGTGTGAATTGAATTGAACTGGATCTCAGGATCAGGATGGTAAGTAATTAAATAGATTGATTGATTCAAATCGGCTGTGGTTGTGGTTGTTGTTGTGGTTGTTGTTACTATTTTTTAAATGCCTTCATTTTGCTACTTAATGTTATGGTGGTCGTATCCATTTTTTTATCTCTTCTTTGTGTCATAGGTGGGAGTACTACTAGTACTGGTGGTGGTGGTTACTATTATTTATTGAATGCCTTCATTTTGCTACATGATGTCCTGCATTATGGTGGTCGTAGTGTCGTATCCATTTTTCTTCTTAGTGTCCTATTAGTGGGAGTATACTACTCGTACCGTACCGCACCGCACCTCCATGCATTATGCCGCCGGGTGTACACTATCCTGTATTGTACTGTCTTCTGTACTGTACTGTCTTCTGTTCTTGTTGTTGTTGTTGTAATTTCCTCTCATAGAGTAGCATTTTGATAGCATTCCTTCATTCATTCCTTCCTTCCTTCATTCATTCCTTCAATCTAATTTCCAATTGATTGCATGTTCGATCGATTGCTATTAGATTGCTCTGTTTATTATTGTGTTTTTAACATTTTTCTTGACCCATAAACCCCCTGCCATATCTAATTATCGTCTCGAGTCGAGTCGAGTGAGTCAGTCCCGCATGTCTGGTTTGGAAAGAAGATCTTACTCGCTCTTTTAAAAAAGATTATTTTCACGTCACATGCACAGATCCAGTACCAGTACCAGTACCAGTAGAACGAATACATGCCTGCATTGATTGATATTGCTTCCGACATTTTTTTTTTCAAACACAGACAACACCGCAATCATTCTTGTTTTGTGTGTCTATTACTATTTATTGGCGTAATAATCCTTATACCAGACTACCAGAATCATGTCAGACGAACAGAACAATGAAAGCGGTGGTGCCACAGGAGTAGACGACGACGAGGATGAGAGCAATAACAATAGTTCATCTGCAGGTATCTTATTAAAACAAACATTAATGAGTCATAATGAATGTTTTTTATATAAAGTACCACCATTAATATCGAGTGATGGTTATCGTGCGAATGATTGGAATTTAGCGAATCCTATACAAGAAAATGGTGTATGTGGTTTTCAAGTCGAACGTCGTAATAATGATTTATATTTATTATTTACATTAGACAATCATACAAAATTATTTGCTGTCTCTAAAATTGAAGGGAATAAAGCTAATAATACCAGTAATAATAATGGAACTATTATTAATTCCAGTATCGAAACTGTCTTAGATTCCTCACGATACTTTGTTACAAAAATACAACAAGGTGGTAGTGTTAATAATAGTAATAGAACCATCAATTTAGGATTTGGTTTTCGGGATCGTGAGATTGCAATTGATTTATTAAGTAATGTACAACAATTTCAAAAATCAATTGAAAGAGAATTGAATGCCAAACAACAAATGAAACAGATTAAATCTATACCCAAATTAAAAAAAGATGAAAAGATGCATATTAATTTTAATTCAAGTACTCATAGTAAAAAGAAAAAGGAGGCAAAAAAGAAGGGAACCATCGGTAGTAGTGGTAATGGTAATAATGGTGGATTATTTTTATTAAAGAAACCACCACCCTCGAGTAGTAGTATGAGTAGTGCAAACAATAATAATAACAACGATGATGATGGCACAACAGGCAGCGAAAATATTGATGATGATAATGATAATGATGATGATGATGATTTTGGTGATTTTCAACAAGGTGAAGGTGAAGAAGAAGAAGAAGAAAAAGAAGACAATAATAATATTGGAGGTGCTGCTGTTTCTGATAACGACGACGATGATGAGGATGATGATGATCATCATCATAATAATAACGATCATTTAATAGAATATTCGGAAACTGCTGCTATTGGTGGTGATAGTGATTTAGACCTAGAGGATGATTTAGATTTAGAGGAGGATGATTTAGAGGAGGATGCTTTAGAGGAGGATGATTTAGATAATCTATTTGATGATTTGAATTTTGATGATAATGATGATAATGATGATGATCTTGACGATAATAATAAAGATAATGATAATGTTGATAATAGACCAGCAACAGCACCAGCACCATCTGCTACTAATAAGAAGAATGACGATGACGATGACGATGACAATGATGGATTTGGTAACTTTCAAGCAGCATAAGTTAGTGTATTTTTAAATATAATTCATTCGATAATATTTATTATTCTTGTTGGGTACCATGCAGTATTGTCTAGTCTAGTCTAGTCGTCTACAGCTAGTATACTTCACTGAACTATTAAAAACCGACCGACAGAAACAGAAACCCCCCATCCTCCCCCCGATCATGAATTTAAATCGCGAACCTAATTCTAAAAACACGAACCCTTCAGAAAATTCTAAAATTGTAAGCATTTTCCTTTTGTATCTCTTTCCTTGAACCGAACCGAAATGATCTGATGTTATGTTATTTTAGTGCGTTGTGATTAGCAGTGCACTTTGTAGAAGTGGTGCGCAGTTATAAAACTAGTGAGGGTGGTGCACTTTCAGTTCTTCAACTAACAACTGGACTAGGGATTTTACCGTTGCTGTTACACGTAACTGATGATACCTTCCTGTGAGACGAGAGAAATAGTGAGTGATACGAGAGGAATACTAATAAATGTACAGAAGTCGTTTTCTAATATGCATATTGTAATTCTTTTTGAACTCTTGTTTATTTTAATCTAATTGTAGTTGTACGCTACGTAGACATACTAATACTATGACAAGTAAAATGATTCGATTCGACATGTACGTACGTGTATGTAAGGTTCTAGGATTAGTTCCATATATATTTATTTTGGAACAGCAATCAATCAGTGGAGTGAACGAGTGAAGTATAGTACAGTACAGTAAAGGCAGTTGTCATTAGTATGTATTAGTATGTACAATAACTACATTATTTGCCATTTTACATTACATTGCTGCCCATATGTAATTGGTAGCCACCGATCCAAGGAATGCACATGCACCAGCAAATATAGTTGTAGTCAACATTTGTTGTTGATGAACATCTGCTTTAGCTGTTGCATCAGTAGCTGCAACAACAGCTAATAATAATTCTTGCATCCTCTTTTCTTCTTCCATTTTTCTTTCTTCTCTTTCTTTTCGATCTGTAAATGTGTATTGAAATGTATCCACAAGGTATGTTTTCGTGGATTGAAGATATATCACTGGAATGCTTTTGTGAATAATGACGTCAAAGCTACTGGAGACAATGCTCACAACGTAAGTTCTTGTTGAATGAATCCTATTCATGATACTTGTTTTAGTTTCATCCGTCATCGTAATGTATTCAAGAGCAGCATACGTTTTCGTTGCTTGAATACTATTCATTATGCTTCCTTTAGTTTCATCATTTATTATAGTATTGAGGTACGAGTTCATTTTTCTTCGTGTAGATTCCAAAATAGTGTGAACTAATGGTACATAATATTCTATCATTTGTTCATCCGCATAATACGTTGTTGTTTGTATGACCTTTGTTGTTCGATTAAGACCATGCATAAATTGTTTTGTTGAATCCTGTATTACATCCTTAAAATCTTTCTCTGAATTATTACATACTTTCCAAGTTGTTGTTGCTGTACAACTTATAAAAATAAAGACTACAAAATAAACCAACATAAGTCTCCACGATCTTCGAGTAGTGTGTCTTGTCGTTCTCGTTCTCGTCGTCTTCGATTTAGTGCTATTGTTATTGTTTATGTTGTTGTTACTACTACCTTTTAGTTGATATACGCTACCTTGTTTACGAAATAAATCCCTACTAGATGCAGATGATGATGATGACCGATTAGAATTTGTTCTAGAAATTGTTGTCGATGATGACGATGATGAATGACTTCTTCTTCTACTATCATCGTCGCAATTTTTATTGTTACTGTTACTATTGTTATTATTGTTACTATTGTTGTTTTGTTGTAGAGATGGTGGATGACTAACAGAACGAATGTCACATGATACTTCAGGAGAAATTGCAGGAACTATTTCGATTGTTGTTGGTACGTTGTTAAGTGTTGACGATGATAGTGGATGTGGAAGTGGATGTGGATGAGAACGAAGTGGTGATGGTGGTGGACTTATTGATGACGACGAGTGTTGATGTTGTTGTTGTTGGAGGTGTTGTTGTTGTGATGGTGGTAATGGATATGATGTTGTATAATCCACAAATGTAGGAAGTGGATAATATGATGATGAATGACGATCATATCGTTGTTCATTCGAATTTGATGATGCTTTACCATCTTTTGATGTTGTAGTTGTTGATGTTGTTTTAGTTGTTGTAGTAGTTGTCGTGGGAAATTCATCTTTTAATACGCGTTCCATTTCTTTTACGATAGCTTCTGCTTCATTCGCACCACGTACTGATTCATCCACTGCTATCGTCCTACTCCTCTTTTCAATACCAACAGCAGCAGAGGTAGTAGTGGTAGTAGTATTCCTTTTAGCAGCAGCAACTAATAGTGAACTAATAATACTATCTTCTTTTTCTGATGCTAATAATGATACTGCTACCATTGATATCGGTACATTGATATTATTGGTATTGTTATTGTTATTGTCATCCCCGTTATTGTCATCATCAGCATCATCATCATTTGTTATTGAAGTTGTATCATCCTCATCATCATCTAATGATGATAATAATAATAATTGTCGTATAGCTTCATTTTCAGTTTTAAGAAAATCTTCCATCCTTTTAGTACTATTACTATTATTACTACCGGTTGAAGTAATTGTTCCTCCTGACGTACTCTGTTGTCCACTTGTAATAGTTGTTACCTGTGTCAATCCTGATATTACTGATCGATCATCATCATCATCAACATCAGCATCATTATATGCAATATCATTGCCATTGTCGTCTTCGTCGTCATCGTCAGGACGGGGAGCCAACATAGAGGACGGTATCATATTCGACGTAGATGGTAATGATATAGGAGTCCCGACTGTTCTTGGTGGTAGTACTCCAAATGGTAGTACTACTTCTCTTTTTATTACCGATTTCGATGCTGATGTCAATGCCGATTTATATTGTTGATCCTTGTTCTCGTCGTCATCAAGTCCATACGAAATATCATCATCCACTTGATTCTGATATTTATCTTCGTCTTCTTCCTTCTCCTCTGTCTCTATCTCTTCTTCGTTAATACTCTCAATTGCTGTATCCTCTTCTGATGTAGATTCTTCTTCTTTTTTACTAATAGTATCATCATCATTGTCATCATCAACGTTGATATTGTTGTCGAAATTGATCTTCCGTCGAATGCTACTACTACTACGAATTGAGTTACTGTTGTAGTTGTTATTGTTGTTGTTGATGATGATTTCTTCCTTGATGCTACTGCCGTAGTTGTTACCAGCAATAACACTTGGTTGCTTCTTCTGTTGCTTCTTTTGTTTCTTGTGACTATTACTTCCACCAAATAAACGACTAACAATCTTTAAAGATGGCATTCTGTTTATTTTTGTTTTTAAATTTGGTTGTGGATGGATGGATGGGTGGATGGATAAATATATGTAATGTATGGATGTATCGAACACGGGCACGGGCACGTCGTAGCGTACGGTATAAGATGATTTATATAATAATTCACCACACTACTACGTTCTGTTCTCGTCACTCAACTACCAATTAATCAGAGTACTGTACAGTAGTTAGTTTTGTGGTGTAATAGTATTAAAATAGATTAGCTGAACTCGTATGGTGTGCGATTGATTGGCTGAATGATCGATGTGAGAATCGATACTGTATTCTATTCAATGATTTGGATTGGATAGATATAGCGAATTGAATCAATCATAATGTCGTAGTGTTCAGCGATCGGCGATATTAGTTTTTGCTTTTCTTTGCTAAAACAAATCTATTTTATGAGGTAGGTAAGAAATTGACTGATTCAGCCAAGCTCGTCACGCGATTTCTTTTAATGTTCTTTTTATACGTACATGAATAAAAATTTAAGATGCTTCTTGGCGATCGTAGAATCCAATTTTTTTACTAGTCGAGTGAGTCGAGTCAGTCGAATATCACGATTTAATAATTTCTCATTCAGTCGTGCAGTGGCGCGATGTGATAAATAGAAAAACAATACTATTAGTACTGCTGTATGTACTGAATATTATGTATCCTTCCTTGAGCAGCAGCATACTCAGTGATGTACATTTTGGGCCAATCCATGGAGAGTGATTCTTTTGAGCAAACATCTCTAGTCTAGAATTGATAGTCAGTGTGAGATACTAGTTGGTCCTAGTTCACATACCTCATGTATGTACATCTTTGGATATTGATTGAGAGAATTATTATTATTATTATTATTGAAAGATAAGCCTTTGATTCTTACCTTCTTTTTTGTCATATGCAATTTTTGAAGGTTTGTTGTCCAGTAACACTGAGTGTAGTATCACTGATGGATTCACTCCAGGTACATACTTGCTCTAACTATTTATTCCTGTCAACCAAACAATTACATTATGAATCAACAACAAACAACAACAGGAACACTGCTGCTGCAATTTTTGGAAACTTTGGCAGGTAAAGGTTTGTTGTCCATTAATACTGAGTGTTGTATCACTGATGGATTCACTCCAGGTAAATACTTGTTCTAACTATTTATTCCTGTCAACCAAACAATTACATTATGAATCAACAACAAACAACAACAGGAGCACTGCTGCTGGATAAGCATTTGTTGTGCAGTAGCAATAATAATATTATTTGTTTATATCACTACTGGTGGATGGACTCCTGTTGCATGTTGGGTTTTTCAATTATGTCAACCAATCAATAGTATGAAGTAACCCCTACAAAATACTGCTGTGAGAAAATTTTCTGTGTATTTTTATTACCTGATAATGTTGTTGACATCATAGAAAGGTTGTGTACATTCAGGTTGTGTGTACAAGACAAAGAAATTTGTATATTATCACAACGATGGTGGATCCATTCCTATTGCATAAAATGAAACAATAACACCAACAACAACTGTTGCTGCTGTGTGAAAATCATTTGTAATCAAAGGCAGGTTACTGGTATGTATCTCTTTTGGATCCACACTGACACATCATGTGCATATATACAGGTCATAATCCTGTCAACCAAACAATATGAAACAAATAACAACAGAGCTGCTGCTTTTTTAGAAATTTCTGTGCACCTCCTATATTCCATTATGAAGTTTTACTGTACCGCAGGTGATACCTCCAGACAAGGATTTTTTTTCCATGTGCATAAAGCAAGAATGATTTCATGAGCATGACAATGGGAATTCAACCACCATATACATCATCAATATATAAGTATGTTCTTTACAAAAAATAGGTGGATTTTAGTGCTCAATCCGGTTTATAGCGATGAAAAGTTCCAGTGTAATCCTATTCTGTGAAGTTGTTTATAGGATTGGTAGGAAAATTTTGAATCACCACAGGGTGCAATGAGAGAAGAGGAGGATTTCTAATCAAATAGTAGCGTAGGATAAAACTGCTGCCCAATGTGTTCTTGTAAACAATTTCTAGCAATAATATCCACTCCTAGTTATCTGGTGCATAATGTACATGTATGTATAATGCTGCTGGTTTTTGTTTTCTGTTCCAACCAAACAACAATACATTAAAACAACAACAGTAACAATAGGAACTGCTGTTGTGTGCGAATGTGTTGTGACTTCCTGTAAACTTCTGCATGGTGTTAGTGGTGCAATAATATTGATATGCTGTCACTGGAGAATAAATCACTTCCTCCTCCTCCTGATACATGTATTTGAATGTAGGTTCTATTTCTATCAACCAACAAGTGTATGATAATATGAGGTAAAGAAACATGTTTGGGAATATTCTTTAGGGCTGTATAGGGGTTGAGAGATAGTATGATTACAATTGAATAATTATAGCACAACTAGTGATACATAATAAGTTTGTTCTTGGTTTATTAGGAGGACCTGACGGGTATGTTATGTGTCTTTCACAGAAAATAATAGACCATGTGTCTTTTTGTATTCACAAGTGCTTCTTTTGTGTTTATCAACATAAACATTTCAATGTGGGGAAGGGTGGCTCAGTTCTGTGTGTGGTACCGTCCTCTTCTACTATTTGACTGATTGTTTTGTGGTTCAAAATAACAATAATATCAAAATTTCACTGTGTAGGTAACCTCCTACTGCATATTCTAAGAAAGAAACAAGTAGCAAAATACATTGTGTCAACCACAAGTGAGAGTACAGCAGTTTTAGCAGGAACCCCAGCTTTAGCTCGCTAGCTCCCTTCTTTTGTCAGAAGTATCGTAGTTTATTATTGCAGGGTTAACAATTATTTCAACATGTTGTGAATATGCCCATCAGAGTAAAGTGCAGCAGCATTAAATGCAAATTCTAATGGAATTGCAGATGATGGTATATCTAAATCATACCTTGAATGTGCAAGTTCTTGCACAACATTTTTAGGCCTACTACTGTGGTAGTTAGTGTTGGTGAATGCGACGGATTTGCATGCGATGCTCTACTAGTAGCCATGATAGAGGGGGTGTTCGCGCCTCTGAATATTTTGTATAATTGGTTTTATTCACATTTGAAAGAATAGCCTTTCACGAGCATTAATGATTACGATTGAAACGGATTGATGAATGAGAGCCTACTTTTATTTTGGAGACAATTTGATATGCCCTCAGGGTTCATACAAGGATGACTGGCGCGGGTAAATTCTTTTCCCAAGCACTTCATATATAGCTCGGTCCTATTAGTCCGAAACCGATTTAATTAGCTTGAACAGTAGTCGGGGAGTACTATGTACTTGAATATATTATACTTCAATATATACTTTAATATATATAGCTCGGGTCGATAAAATCGAAGACGATTGAATTAGCTTGAGAAGTATTAAGTACATTTTTTCTTAGCTCTGATGCACAAAAATAGATTTCTTCACATACCGCCTAGCCGATACAGCGAAAGAATCTCCTGTTGCTAGTTCCTAAGTTTCGAACTCTGATGAATTTCATCCATTCATCCAATTCCTTTCATAAACTGCAAACAAAATATATCACGCGAAGAAGATCACCATGGTGTTGAGATTCTGCGAAGTCAAACTTTACACACACACCATTATAGATCACATACAGTAAAAAGTGAAAAAGAAACAACTTTATCTTCACAAACACATCAAAACATCAAACATTCATCGTTTATAAAAACTTTCGAACACAAGACAGAACAAACAATTGTTATTCCATCATGATTTCAGCAACCTTACTTCATAATCAAGTCATTGCTCATTGTCGTGATCGTATAAATCCATCTCATATTCAATCATTACCAACATTTACTAGACAGACCACATCGAATTCAAAGTCAAAAAAACAAAAACAGAAACAAACTACACAACATAGTTTACGTCAACGTCGTCGTCCTTCTGATCTATCAACAACTAAGGAAGATAAAAAAATTGAAAGAAGACGGGAAGACAAAAGTAGTGATAGTCTTGATTATGATTGGCATGATTCTGGTTCATCTATAGACACATCGTCTACAACATCAAACACATCAGAGCCGTCTACATCATCAAATGCTCCATCAGCTTCTGACAGCAGTAATGATGAGACTACGAATACGAATACAAAAGGTGATAGTAATAAAATTGTATGTAGGATTAGTAAAGTTTTAGTTGTATATAATCTTGTTATGGTATATATAATTATGTTCATTATTATTGTTAGTACTGCAATCATTGCAACAGAACGTGGTATAGAATCAATGATGCCAGATATTTTAATACATCATCATCATCATAACGATGGTAATGCTGATAACATTGCAAATAATCATGTTGATATTGATATTGCTGCTGCTGCTGAGATTGCTTCAACTATAATTGAACCACGACAACAGCTTGTTGCAGAATTGGTATATATAATTATGTTTATTATTATTGGTGGTACTGCAATCATTGCAATAGAACGTGGTATAGAATCAATGATACCAGATATTTTAATCCATCATCATCATAAAGATGGTAATACTGATAACGTAGCGAATCATGTTGATATTGACATTGCTGCTGCTGCTGCTGCTGACATTGCTTCAACTATAATTGAACCACGACAACAACTTGTTGATGAAAGAGAAACTCTACTCGAAAAATTAAAATCACTTGAAGACGTTGGATCATGTTCATCACCAGTAGATGAAGAAGACGAAGACGTAGTGTTATCATTATCATTATCATCACGGTCCGTGTTGCCGTCGTGTTTTACGATCTTTCTCTCCATCCCAAACTTTCTGGTTTGCCTCTTACATCATGTTCGTTTCCAGATTTTTCGTTCCGATGCAACCATGCATGTTGCATTAATTAATGATGGAGACTTACCAGTAGTATTAGTAACAACAGAATCCAACCATCGCCTACCTCAAACTAATTGTGATAATGATGTGAACTTTTGTTTCAATGAAGACGAAGAAGAAGGTTGTGCATGCATGGGCGTCTGATGATGGAACTAGGTACCGAAGAAAGCAACCTGGTACCGGCAATCCCGGTAAGACAGTAAAATTCTTCTGTCCGACTACTTGTAAAGAACGATGTTCTTCGGAGGCGCCTACGATATCGCCATCCGAGTGTCCAACTGTACCACGTGAAGAATGTGAAAATGATGCAAACTTTCTTTTTAAAGATAAAAGAAGGACAGGATTGTTGCATGGGCATCTGATGGTAAAATTGGTGCCGAAAAGAATAGTAGCTGTGGCACGTGTCCAGGGAGATGTCGCATGGTAACGTATAGGCGGAAGATCATTGTGCAAATCTATGTCATCTTTCGAACACCCTGCCCTGCATATACTGAATATTTCATATCACGTTCATACAAACTATAACATGGAAACGAAATCAATGCATACATCATTTCCATAGTTTTCTACCATATCAATTCATTTGTACCATATTCCAAAGATGGTTGCACCGGCCATTCTCGAAAGATGGTTGACTATTTTGTTTCTACACTCAGTTGTAACAGTTTCTGAATTAAACTGTTCCCGATGTGCAATTATTCTCAAAGGCTTTCTTCTAGGTACCATATGCTTTGCAAGTCCCAAAGCAAGAAGGATGTCGACCTTTTTTAGGATTGGATATTCGTTACTCTCGCTTGTTCGATGAACTGCCAAAAGAACAGCCTGTTCCAGTGTATCAATGACATATTGTTGGACAAGATTACACAATACTGAATGAGTGTTACCTCGAACGACGATGTGTTTAAAAGGTCCAAAGTTTGTTAGGACAAGCGAAAGGAAAACTAGCTCTAACGTGATTTAAAAATTCCATTATCAGACTTTTCCAACCATCTACTCCTAAAACCTTTAAAAAAATGATTCTTCTCCTTATCACATTCATTTTTCTTGACGTCCCAGTGTTGTGTACCTTGATGTTCTCTTACACTTTGTATGGCTTTCCTCATATAATGCAATTTAATTGCACTACCAACCACGATTTCCCGAAACGTCCACCATCTGTTTCCGTTTACAGAATTACTTCCATGTATCATCATCTTTTAATATTTTATGAAAAATCTTACAAGAACTAACAGCGGCACTTTCAAAGTCGGGAACATTGGAAAGAAAGAACAGTACACGTTGTAACGAATTTTCTAATTCCGTTTTGTTTCAGAGCGAATTGTTGTTGTTGAATGATGATGATGATGAGGATGAGGATGAGGTTGATGAATGCATGAATCGAATGGATCAATCATGTAATTTTTGAGATCTCAATCAGCTATTTATCGGCGCGCGGGCCTGCAACAGTCTGTTGTTAATAACATCGAACCAATTTTTGTACTTAGTGGTTTTTACTAACAAAACAAATTTTACATTAAAAATATATTTTTACTAAGTTACTATTTTCAACCCCTGGTCGTAAATATTTTTAAAATTTCAAAATTTCGAAGCGCATCATAATCATGACGACAGCACTACAAAAGATCATAACTGATTGCTTACTAACATGTAATGTCTAATGCCTTCTCAAAACAATCCAAACAAGCAAAATTGCAGCGCATTAATTGCTATTGTGCATTATTCGAACCTGACTGACTCGACTCTAGTAGGAAGTATATAGACTCACTCACTCGACACACGGACCTACCTCTACTATTCTTGTATTTCACATCCGCACCTGACATGACATTTTACAGTAGACAATACAGTACTAAACACTAGCTTGTCAATAAACAAAGACAAGACGCAGCACAGCCATCGTAGCTACAATAGCATAAGGCAATACGAAGAGTACGGTGGGATATCATGAGATTTAATTCGTCTCAATATTCCTTGGTATTACTATTGTACGTCTTGGTCATTCTGGCCATTATTCTTCCTACTGCTGCTACTATTAGTACACGTACCGTAGTTGTTCCTGTAGAAGAAGACGTTGATACCGACATTGACGTTATTGATACAGACGTTGATGCAGACGATGATGAAGCAGACAATAGTATTAAAGATTATTGGTTAATGAATACTAATAATGATATATCATTAATTATTCATCGTAATGGTGAAATTGATCCATGTGGTGTAACTGGTGTTATCAACACAAAAGACAATAACTTTATTAATAATTTATTGCCACCGTCATCGTCATCATCCAACAAATTAAAATTGAAATTAAATAAATATGAAATCGAATCCAGATTAACAGATAATATCTCTAAGAATCTAATACTTACTACTACAAACGACGATGATGACCATGATCAAAGGCAGAATATGGATTTATGTGGTCGTGGTGATGGTAGGATAAATAATGGAGCAGTAATCAACGATGACGATGACACAGATGACGATGATGATGCATTTTATAAACATTGTGATCGTGGACCTAATTATACACCTATATTACTAGATCATAATAAATTAGTTAAAACTTCTAAAGGTGGATTACCATGTCGATTTTATACAAGAGAAGGATTAAGAATAACAAGTTTCAAACAGTTTACAAATATAATTATTGATCATCAGCAACATCAGCAACAATCATGTGATGCTAATAATCCACAAGATGATGATGATGGGTCTTCTTCCGAAGAATGCAAGAATAACAACGATGAAATGAACGAATTTCATTTATATGCTGTACCTGCTGGTCGTGTATTTATATTTGCACCATCCTATATAGGTGAAATATTTGAATTAAATCATATGAAATTATTACCGGATGTAGTAAATAAATCAATTACGTTAGAAGTGTTATCAATAACTCCAAAAATATTTGATATACTAAATATATTTACAAAAAAGGAAGCAACTCTAATAGTACAACGTGCATTAAATGAAACATCACCATCTCACAAAATTAAAAGAAGTACAACAGGTTCCAGTAGTACTAGTATAATACAAAAAAGAACATCTGAAAATGCCTTTGATACACATAGAAAAGTTGCATTAGAATTAAAAAAAAGAATATTTGAATTATTAGGGTTTGATGAATATTGGAATGGACATGATGATGGATTACAAGTATTACGATATAAGTAAGTAATATGTATGTTATGTTTTGTCTTTTGTTTGTGGTCTGGTCTCCATACCAGGTTCTGGTTATCTAGCTCACAACGAGGCATGCCTGCACCTGAAGAAGAGCCAGAATCAGATATTAGACTCTCAATTCGACCATGCTGCATGGCATGGACCGGGCTTCGAACTCGTGACCACACACAGCATGAAACTCTTTGCCCAAATTGGCTGATATGACGCTGACCTCTCTTTTTGCCAAGAGGGAGCGGGGTAGATAGTTTTTTGGTGCTAAGGGGATGTCGTCTCCAAAAACCGTAAGCGCCTGATTTTTACTTGATGTCGTAAGCCATCCCTTTTAAAGGGCCCGCTGAAGAGTTTTCAAGTAATAAATCAGAATCAGAATATGATTATGGGTGCGCGTAGGCGGGGTTCGAACCCGCAACCTCCATTCCACCGGGAGGGGGGGCTGTGAGCAACTACACTACGACTGCTGTTGCTGTTGCTGATGTTGGGACGATGCTTTTGGATCGGTGCGGCGGGACTTTATATTGTACACACGGCCTCAATACTCATTTATTCTATCATTTCTCTTTCCTATTCTTGTTTTTGTATCATATCATATCTAATTTAAAAAAAAACACAGTATGACGACTGCATATGTACCTCATATGGATTATATATCATCACCATCAAAATCAATATTTGATTATAGATCACAATTAAAGGGTGGTAATCGATATGCAACTGTTTTGTTGTATATGACTGATATGCCTACAAATAATAGTGGTGGTGAAACAGTTTTTTCAAAAGCATGGCCATCATCTAATATTGATAATGTTGATGAACGTAAATCACATTCGGATGCATTAATTGAATTAAGACAATCCGGTGATGCCGAACGTGCTGGTATTAAAGAAGATTCTTGGGAAGAAAGTATGGTTGCAACATGTCGATCAAGAATGGCGATCCGACCATATTCTGGACGTGCTGTATTATTTTATTCACAATTACCAAATAGACAACCCGATAGGATGTCAACTCACGGGGGTTGTCCTGTATTACATGGTGATAAGTGGGCAGCTAATTTATGGGTATGGAATACACCACGACAAGATTTTGTTGGATCACCTGTTCGTCAAGATTTAATTGATGCTGGTTATAAAGAAAATACTAATCCATCCTCATCAACTCAAGCACAAAAAATTAAAGCAATATTTAAAAATTCAAAACAAGATCCAACTATGAAGGATGCTGTTTTGTATTATGATGAGGCAATGTATTGGGGTAAACTTGGTTTTAATGATCCACCATTACATTCAGATACATATGAAGGACATAGATGGAATGTTAAAGTAAATGATTTAGTTGTTCAAAGTTGGGTGATTGGTAAATCAAAAGAACAAGAATTTACTATATAAATTAATTCTAACTACAGGACAGTATAGCACATGAACGTTACGTTACGTAGAAGAAGAAGATTTTTAAAAAAAAACTAATGCGCGTACTGTAGATCTAACATAGTAAACTCTTTTCTTTCGTGAAACGACTCTGTCTCTCAATTCATACTGTTGCTTGCTATTATAGAAACAAAGACAAGCATTATCAGCAGCAGCAATTGGCAGCATTTGGCAACAATATATGCTTTTAATTTGATAACAAGAAATACAAATTTTGAAAATTATCTTCAATGAGTCGTATATACGTGTTGGTATGTTTCTTATCATGTTCCGTCTCCTTGAGATATGTTAACTGGACCATCTCAGTTGATGGATGTCTCGTACAGCTGCGCTGTAATACTTTTCATTAGATCGATTATAAGCTTCCTACTTCTTCACACGATCTGACACCTTAGTACTCTTAATAAAGTTGAGTGCTTGACGAACAATGTGTAATTCAATGGCAGTACACCATAGTCATTCTTTTGTTCCTATCATGGCTGTTGCATGGAAACCGTCGTTTGGTTGCCTCGAGCGAGTGCCATTCTCTGCTATAATCGCCTACTGTTGGTAAAAGCGAACCTTTTGTCCCGGTAGTGGTAACAAGGCAGTATCATCTCCATAGCAGTTCGTGATGTTGCTTTGGGGTGTCAACAATATCTTTTGTCGCTAAACAGAATACAAAACTGCATCAGCAAAGTTGAAGATGCTTTTGGCTGCTGATGATTGGTTATTCCTTTCGTAAGTAGTCGTCGATAGACGATATTGTATCTTTGCCCATGCTTACCACAACTTGACAGTGAAGTCGTCGATGCTCGGTATCGTCGCCGTCTTCTTCGCTTCTGTTGTAATTTGGCTATTCGTTCTCTAGTATAATTGATCGAAAATAAGTCCTGTGTTTTTGATATATCGGAATAATGTGCGAGTAGAAACTGCTAATATCAATATATGTCTGCCAAGTAATCTGTTTTGCACCTAGCTGTGTCTATTATTGCAAACGGTACAGTCCCCAATCAATACTTAAAACTACTGTAGCTAGAGAAAAAAAGAAAAAAAGAGCGGGTTCACGAAAAAGTACCCAAACATTAATTGTAGCGCGTCACTAACTTACCGTAGTAGGTAGGGAGGGGTCCAAAAGGATTTTTTTGGGCTGCATTAATAACCCCTACACTACAGTACGTACACTACGTATAGTACGTATAGTAAGTATAGTACATATAGTACGTATAGTACGTATAGTACTGTTCTTTTTGCCTTTTTTGTCGGAAGATTGTTCCTTTGTATTAGAATATTGGTGGATCAGTATTAAAGACAATAAGAGGATTTAAAACGAATGAAATTCAATGTAGGTCTGGAATAAATCGAAAAGAGAGTGGTTGTCAACCAAATCAATGGGATAGGATTAATAGGATTATTTCATTATCCTCCAATTTGAAGAATAATAATAATTCATCATCATCATTATCATCATTCTCCTCTAATAATACAACAGATACTATAAATAAGACATTTATTCATATTGGTGAATTTTCCAGAACCACAGCACAAGATAAAGAACGTGGATATATAATTGGTACAATACGTGAACCATGTTCCCAATATGTTAGTTTTATGGAGTTTTGGTTCCTTCAATAATAATGGTGCATTTCGAAATTATCAAGTACGAGATACAGAATTATATGGTCAATCACCACCATACTTTAATACCACAGACGATATACAAAGATTTCAGAAATGGATGAATCATCCATTAGTGATCGGTGAAATTGGACGTCGAGTTACTGTTAGTTATGGTAATAATGATGACAATGACAATAGTAGTGACAATAATAATAGTAATAGTATTGTAAATAATGTTGATTGCTGGGTTGTTGTTGAAAATTTTCAACAAACTTTATTTGATTGTCTTCTAAAATATGAAAATCAAGGTGGGTATGTGGATTGGACATCAACAACTATATCCCAATTGAAAGATAAAATACAGGTAGAGGAAAAAGAAGAAGAAGAAAAAGAAAACAACAACAACAACAGTCATCATGATCATCATTCTCGTCGTCATCTTGGCCGTAATAGTCGTAGTCATAGTCGTGAATTCAAACGATTTTATAATAAAGGATCAAAAAAAAGGAAAAATGATCATCCAAGGGATAATCATTCAAAGGATGATCCCTTAGGTGATCCAAGAAAACAGCATCATGCATCATGTGATGTCTTTTTTGCTACTACTACTACTACTCAAAATGATGATGATAATAATGATACCAATAATTCTTTAATACAACAAGTTATGTCACCAAAAAATGATTTATTTATATATCAACAATTTGGTTATGATGGATGTTGTACTACTAATATACCTACTATCGTCAATACAACGTTGATGTCGTCGTCGTCGTCGTCGTTCTTTGACAACGGCAACAAAAGTAAAGGTAGCAATAATAATACTGAAACTGAAACTGAATCTACTACTGGCGATAGTGGTGGTGTATCTTCATCGTCATTATCATTGTCGTCATCGTCACCAACAAGAACAACTACAATGAACAACGCATCATTTCTATCATCAACGTCATCGTCATCGATATTGATTTTCAACAAGCATAATAATAAGACTCCTCCGATAACAACGTCAGAAAGTATATTAATTAGTTTATTGTTAGCAGGTGGTGTCTTTATTATGATATATCGTTTGAGGGGATGGATAGATAATCTTAGTTGTAGTAGTAAACAACAAAGATCAAGTAAGTCAAGTTGATGAAATATAAAATAAATAAATAAATAAATAGATAGATAAATAAATAAAAGGGTTTTAGCATAGCATAGCATAGCATAGCATAGCATAAAATGAAGTTCTCGTTTTCTAAAGTCTTATAAAAGGTTATGAGTAATATATTTATTTACTATTTATTTACGAGTTGTTAACAAACAACGTTTGGATTGGATATACATATACATATAATATGTAAACGACGACCAGAATTTGTATCTTGACCATAGATTGCATTGATGATGGGCTTATTATTACTATTATAGTTGCTAGTTATTAATTGTGAGTTGTGTCAGTTATGTAGGCCTGCCTATTTCATAGTTGAGTTCTTGATAGATGATGGATTGGATTGGATTGGATGCAAACGAGCTAGCAATTATCTACTGACCCAACACAGTACCGTTCATTCGTGTCTAAAACAACGACGTAATATTGAATACCATTTTAGGTAAACCATAATCATCATTATCATTATCTTGTTGATCAAGTTCCTTTAATAGAGATATAGTATCTTGTTGAATTTGATGAGTCTCCATTGCAGGTGTGAAGAATAATCTGTCATTCCTATTATTATTATTATATAATTCTTCTTCTTCTTTGCTGCGACGACGATAGCACTGCTCTTGCTCTAAATGATAGAATGTAAATCCTTCAAATTCTTCAAGATCTAATGTATCAAAACAATTATCATCAAATTTTTCAAGAAGATGATGTTGATCATTATTATGTTGATGATCATTAACATTATTTATACTACTCTCTTGAGATAATTCAATCGATACCTTTCGATGAGGAAACTGTTGTTGTGGATTTCTTACTACTACTACATCACCACCACTCGACGTCGTCGTCAATACAAAAGGCATCTTCCTCTGTCGTTGTTGACTACATTTCTTCTTCTCCTTATTACTGATCGATGTTGTATCCATTGTTGTTGCTGTTGTATTCGTTTTATTATTCGTGTTATTACCATTTGAATCAACATTATAAGTTGTTCCAGTACACGAAGTAAACAATGTGTTAGTAGTAGAAGCATACTTTTGACGTGTCAATAAACGACATAAATCTGGTGAATCTTGTAAGAAATATTTATGGTAATAGGCACCTTTTTCGGGTCCATTTTGAATTCTTAAAAAACCCCAAAGATTTAATTGTCGTTGAAAGGATTTAAATTTGGTTTGGTTACTAAAAAATAATGGTAATATATTCGAAACAAACTCAGATACATTATGTACTTTGAATCTATTACTACTAGTATGCGGATAAGGAGCAGGAAGCCATGATACGATACTATCATTCCCTTCACTTTTTGATATCCTTAACATATCATGTAACTTCCATGGGAAAAGAAGTCCTATATTTTATATGAATAAAAGTATATAAGATATGATATGATGAACAATATGATAACGGATAATGTGGTATTAGTATTATGTTGTGAGTGTGAACGTGAATGTGAATGTGAATGTGAATTTGAATTGAAGTATTTTGTTCCCTTCTATTATCATAAACTTGCACATACACGCACAACACACATCGCATACAGAACGGAAACGTCGTAACGTCTTTTTTCATATTTCGAGCTAAAAGATATAGATATATATCTGATAGTTATGATATATGATACATGTACGTACCTCCACGAGTTCGTTTTCCTCTTGTATTATTTGATCCTTCTACTGTTAATAGATCAGTATTATCTGTAACACTTTTTGGACTTGATGGTGAAGTAGTAGTCTCCATGATAATTCTTCTTTTTTCTTGCAACAGAATAATAAACGATAGGATGGATGGATGATCGATATCGTTAGGGACAATCAGATGATGATATAATATTATAACGATGATGTGATTTGTATATGACTTGTATGTGTGTGACGTGTGTGGGTGTGGGTGGGTGGGTGGGGGCGAAATATTGTTCTCAGCTTTATGTTTTTTTTTATAAGAGTAACATTTAGTCGCCGAAAAAGAATTTTTTGTGTGTGTGGGAGTGAGAGTGGTTGCGAAATAGTGTGGGAATGTGTGTAATACTTCAATTTACTCAGTATATATACGGCCTAGAGAGCCCTTCTTTGCATTATTTTCTTTTTGAAATGTACACAAAAGAAGATACTCTTTTAGATGACGTGCATTCTATGATAAATTTGATATATTCGTAAATTACCGGTAGAAGTGGTTCGATTTTAGTATGAATGATATTTTCGTGTATACCATAAATAAATTCTCGGGGGCTATTATTTCCGCTAAGGGTATAATACAAAAGCGCTATCAAACTGTTGTTCTTTCTGGTACTGCGAAATGAAAACGAAAAAAAAAGCAATTATGATACTGTACTTCCTAGTCCCGGCAACGCATAACTCGCACGCGCTATCGCTTGGAATTATTACAGTATAGTAAAAGCGCGTTGAACCCTTCAAATCTTCATAAAATACTTCGCTTATTTTATATTTTTTTCGTACAGAATTAAGGTTTTGGCGTGCTTTAGCGCGTGTTAATTTTCGGACTATAGCGCGTGCGAATCATGCGTTGCCCGGAGGAAGAAGTATAAGCATGCGCTATTAAAGAACAGCAGGCAGGTGTCAGGTCGATCCCCTTCGACGGAAAACTCTCGTAAAATCTCGGATAAATACCATTAGATACCTTCGGTGATGCCATAATCTTGTTTTGTATCGCCCCCTGACATTAAAATAAGAATTGTGCTCCCTCCGCTACCGGTAACTTAGCAGTGTGCGTGAATGAATCGAATGAATCAATCAAGAATCGAATGAGCGAAAGAATGAATCAATCTACTAGCAGAGCCTACGGCGGCTCGACGGCGAGATATTCAAATACAGGCAACAAACATTAACTTTTCTATTCGGGGGTTTTCCTGAGAACTAGTGTTTTTAAATCCTTTTTTTTTTTAGCCCAAAAAGTGTAACTGGTTACTGTATAATTATTAATCCCCCCAAATTAGTATAGAGAGGGCCCCGAAAATAAAATGTATTTAGGGACACAAAAATATATTAGGGGACAAAATAGCCCCAAATGAATTCTCAATATAAAAACTAAATCATGCCCAAAATTTTACTTGTAGTTGTTATTGTAGTATATACTTCCTCCGGTCAGAGCTTATTGACCGCGCGCTATTGGTTGAAAATTTCCAAACAACAGGAAATAAAAAAAATTAAATTGAAATTTTGAAAGTTTTCGAATCACTCTCTGTGCTTTAGCGCGTCTTAATTTTCAAGCGATAGCCAGATCCGCAAAATGCAGGAAATTTTCAGGCGATAGCGCGCGGTCAATAAGCTCTGACCGGAGGAAGTAATAACAACTTTAGCATCAAGGGTATACACCTAAAAAGTCATTGTTTTGTAAAATTAAACTATGAAGTTTACAATTGACCTAATGGATGGAGAATTGTTGCATTCCTTAGTGTAACAAGCCTACTGGTATCTCACAATGTAGGCTCACACACAGCACACATCTTAGAGATTTAAAATGTTTGTGTACACACAACAAAATATCTCATTTGAAAGAGTTACAGAGGACAACTTCAGATGAGTCAGGTGCACAATCATCCAAATACTGTACTAGAACATTGTGTGTGCCTCCTCCAACTTTTTTATTCATGTGGTTGAGGAATAAAATTCGTTTTACTGATGTGGTAGGCACATAAATATCAAGATTTTTGATCAGAAATGAACACAAGATATCTCATTTGAAAGAGTTACAGAGGACAACTTCAGATGAGTCAGGTGCACAATCATCCAAATACTGTACTAGAACATTGTGTGTGCCTCCTCCAACTTTTTTATTCATGTGGTTGAGGAATAAAAATTCGTTTTGCTGTTGTGGTAGGCACACAAATATCAAGATTTTTGATCAAAATAAAGCATAAAATATCTCATTTGAAAGTGTTGCAGAGGACAACACCAAATAGTTTGGGTGCACATACATCCATATAGTGTACTAGATCATTGAGTTTACCTCCTCCAACTTTTCTGCTCATGTGGTTGAGGAATAAAATTCGTTTTGCTGTTGTGGTAGGCACACAAATATCAAGATTTTTGATCAAAATGAAGCATAAAATATCTCATTTGAAAGTGTTGCAGAGGAAAACACCAAATAGTTTGGGTGCACATACATCCATATAGTGTACTAGATCATTGAGTTTACCTCCTCCAACTTTTCTGCTCATGTGGTTGGGGAATAAAATTCGGTTTGCTGTTGTGGTAGGCACACAAAAAACAACATGATTTTTTGATCAAAATGAACCACAACATATCATGTAAAAGGGTTGCAGAGGACAACACCGGTGCACATACATCCACATAGTTTACTAGCTCATTGTGTTTTTCTCCTACCATTTCTGGTGGTTCATCATCTCTTGACTAAAGCAATTCTAACAACTTTGAATAGTGAGATGAATAACGAGATGAATAACTTCCCCTTAGGTTCTAGAACCAACATGTGTATCACCAAATTACCACCCAGTCATCCATCTCATACCCATAGAGGATGAACCAAGGGTCAAGATCCCTCATGCTTACCTTATTCTTGCCTGCAGAACACAAACATTGCATTTTGGCCAACATGTCATATGTCCATGCCCAACAGTACCATTCAGAAATAGGCTGCCACAACATCAAAAAAAGGAATTGGACCATGGTTTGAACACCCAGATACCTTCCATATATGTATATGGTCAAAATACACCAATAATTTCTGGAACATTTGCCATATTGGTGGTATGATGGGGTAGGAAAAAATAGGATAGACATAAAATGGCCCAAAATGCACACTTTGCAAAAATATTTGAGATACTACCGCACCCATACCAGGTATGCTGAGTCACAAATAAAAGTGCTAGGCATCAACCTAATTCATAAAGGTTTTGGACTATATCATTGCTTTAGGTAACCATGCATATATTTGGGGTGTCACGGGTCAAAACCCATCACTATTAGAACACACAATTTCTTTAAGTGCCAAGTATGCGTGTAATCAAGGCAGTGCTGCACCATCAATACAAACCTAATAACCTTGGAAAATTATATGGAGCTCAACATTATACCTATAGATACAAGGTCCAACTATTGCTCAGGGCTCTAGGGAGGTGTCAGGGTGTACCAAGCCCCCAAAAGGGTCATTTAGGCCCTAAGACAGGGTTTTCCCCTATAGCACCCACATCAGCATGGTCCTGCCCACAGCTTGCCAAGTTTATATTCCCTTTGGTGTATATGGTCAACCTCATGTGCTTATTTTGGGACAATTCATCTTTTTGAGTGTGTACTAGGTCACATACCCCCTCAAATTTTCGTGTCCTTGGCTGCATCACACCCTTTACCACCTTCCAGTGTGAAGAACACATACCTACTTAGCACCCAAAAGTCCGGTCCAGGTATCCACCCTATGCATATTAAGCTCAGACTACACCATCTAATTGGGACTTTATACATGCTAGGATGGGTTAGAATGCCAGAAAGTTGAGTGGTACAGGTAGCAACTACCACAGGACATGATTTAGTTTTTCGCATTATTTGAAATAAAAACTAAATAAGTACAGGTCTGTCCTTTGACTAGAAGTTAAAGTGTTACTAATTAAGTACTTTTTTCCATAGGCATGATTATAGTATATATAAGGAAGAAAAATCCTTCACTGGTCCATCCCATATTCATATTGTATGGAGAATCTGATGGGATTCTGGTGTTTCATACTGGGTCTAAGATATAACAGAAGTAGTAGAAGTTATGATATCTCTCACGAATTACTAAGCTTCACATGCAAAGCATGAAAAATATTGAAACGCAACAACAGCAATACTGACAAGCTATGGAAGCTAGAGAAAATACAACTTCAGCATAAATAGATGTGAAATATTCAAGGGATTCTTAATGCTGTGGTGGTTCAAGAACTTTTGTTAATAAATAATGACTATCCCAACCAACTAACCAATTTCAAATGCAGTTTCGTACTTACCCAGATTGATTGGAGATGGTTATGGTACGGACTGCTGGGTTTTTCGTGATATTTCATTGTGCTGTGTTGCAAGGGGGACAGCTAGTTTGGAGGTGGTAGCTTGAATGAAAGCTGCTGAGTAAAGCAAGAAAACAAGACTACATTACTACATCATAGTAATACTAGGGAAGGATGTGCAAGTCAAGTGTAAGAAGAAAACCACTGCTGCACGCATCAACAACAAGAATCTACCCCAAGCTAACTAGCTACTATCTTCATTGCGAGCTAGCTTATTTGTGTATACGTACGTATAATCTTTTCTATCTGATGTCTGTCTTTTCTTTAACTGTAGAAATAATAATGTAATTCTTAACAATAGTATTAATATTTGTATTTGTAGTTATTTATTGTTCTAGTTTTCATGTCGTTTAATGTGCTTTAATGGTCTTCCTTTTATTTTCTTCTTATACTCAAAACACGATTTAGATATTATAAAAGTTTTATTTATTCTGGTACACGATAATAATTTGATTCCACAAATGGCATTTTTGTTACATGTGCATCAATCATTTTATTACGAATTTTTAATTTAATTGGTGTATCATTTTTTGACATGATAGTATCAATGTATCCCATTGCAATCGGTTTTTTTAAACATGGACTAAAAGTACCGGATGTGATTTCACCAATTAATTGTATACCATCTACATCATATATTTCAGTATGTTGTCTGGCTGGTGCTTTCATACCAATAATACCAATTCGTTTTCGTGCTTGTTTTTTTAATTTACCATCCTCTTTTAAAAACGTCGAGGCACCGGTAAAATCTTGTTCTTGACGTCGACGTGCCTTTGGTCCACCTTTCCCTAATGTCCATGCCAGTGTACCCATAATAGGATTAATAGTTTCATTCAAATCATTACCATATAAACATAATCCAGCTTCGAGCCTGAGTGAATCACGTGCACCTAATCCTGTTGGATTCACATTTGGATCACTACATAATTTTGATGCAATTTGTATTGTGGATATACCAGCTGGTATAGAAATTTCAAATCCATCTTCACCAGTATAACCACATCGTGTAATACGACAATTTTCTATACCATCGATTGTGGTATCCACACCTGTCATAAATGCCATCGTCTGTAAATTAAAACCTTCCGGTAATAATTTTGATATAACATCCGCAGCACCGGAACCTTGTAATGCTAGTAATTGCATATCATCTTCTAAATATTCCATTGTAACATCACCCTCGTAGTCATCAAGATGTTTTTGAAAATGTGCCATATCACTAAATTTCATTGAACCATTCACAACCATATGAATATAATCACCTATTTTAAAAGAAAAGAGTTAAACAGAGAGAGATTCCATTTCGTGAGATTACATGTCATGTCATTGCCTACCTACCTACCTACATACCGTGTAGGTGCCCTAGAGTACAGTATTTACATATTTACGTTAACAAAACATTGAAATTTATAACATACATACCTGCATTCACAATAACAGTATCATCCTTAATACCACCCTGATCATTAGTTATTAATGATAAACAACCGTGATTTGTATCAAGACCTTGAATATCACCAACTACCATTTTTTCAACAAATTTTACACGATCTTTCCCATGCCAACGAATCTTATACATATAGGAGGGAGAACGCGGAATAATAGACGATATAGAGAAATGCATTGGAGATCAGAAAGAAAGAAAACGGAAGGAAAGAAAGAAAGCAAAGAGAGAGAGAGAGATACGGTTACATTAGATTTGGTTGTTCAAATTTTCTTCTTCTTCTTCTTGTGACATTAATTCCATTGCATCTAAACTGAACTGCGCTGCATGCTTTTGCTGTCGGTGTAATGTAATGTGCGTACAGTACAGTACGTCTCTAACTAAAACTGCTTCTACTCCTTTTCTTTACTCCTCGTTCACGCCCAACGCCACAACAAAAATCGACACACACAAAACATAAGAATATTGTAAAAAGAAACCTTACCTGTCCCATATGCGAAACATCAAAGAGCGATGCTTTACCTTCCGATCTACACCACAAATGTTCTTTCATAACCCCACCATTCTTCACATTATCACCTTTGTAAAGAACTGGTAATTCATATCCAGCAAATGGTACCATTTCTCCACCTAATTCTTTATGCCATTCATTCAACGACGTTTTCATTAATGGTTCTGCTGCTGCATCTGTCGAAGCTGCTGCCATCATTGTACGACGTGTAGCAGCCGAAGCCACCACCGGACTTCGTAAAGCGGCAGTTCTTGCGGCAGATCGTCGAAAGGATGATAATAACATTCTTGTATGTTGGTGAAAGGGCCTGTAGCTCGAACAGTAATAACAATGTTGTCTGTGTTTTGTTATTACTATCCTCTATTGTATGTCGTCGCGTCTATCTCGTGTTGTTGTTGGAAAACGGAATGATGTCATGATGTGCTGTTGTGATCTTTTTTTGTTTTAGAAAAATAAAAGAAGAATTCAGACATTATTGCGTCGTGACTCGACTCACTCGATTGAGGCAAAAGCACAAAAAAGCGTATGTTTTATGACGGCACGTTCTTTCACGGATCTTGTTTGCTTCTTATAAAATTATGTGCTGTATTCTCATGACGTCATCAAAATAATGTCACGTACAAGAACAGGCTAGCTAGTCATAAAAACGAAAAGATCTTTCATTCACGAATTTCACGAACATCATTTTGATTTGTGTAAACGCCAAGCAATAAAGTAAGTTACGCAACCAATTATAATTACAATAAAATAACTCCCAATCATAATGGCAAATAAGGCGATTACAGGACTTGCAGACGAAAACGAAAACGAAGATACACACACACACACACAACAAATAGATGATGAAACTAACAGACCTTGCTGACAACAAGGACAACGCTGGTGATAATGACGAGAATAACGTGTTCATACCGACGAGGCCCAAGCGGCAAAGCTCGCGGAACAGGCGAATGCAAAAAATAAAAGACGATGACATTAGGAGGAACGACGACGACAAAGTAAACCATAACGAATCTGCTTTTGATGATGTCGAGATTAATAGGGATGACGAATACAATGACGATGACGAACACGATGACGATGAGGATGATGATGCATATGACGATGAAGAGGAAGGACGTGGTTTATTATTAACAACACCTTCCTCTGATCGTCATTATAATCACCGTCGTCTTTCGAAACAGAACTCTAACAACAATACTGAGGACGGTAGTTGTTTCGTCGTCATTAAAAAATTATTATATCGTCATTGGTTTGGTGATGACTATGACGGTAAAGAATGGACGTATGTTCATTATACAAATCAAGGAGAAGAAAAAGTGTGGACATTATTAAATGCAAGTGCCTTCAAATTATTGAAATTTTATATTATTACTTTTAGTATGATTTTATTTATGTTCTACTACGTACGTATAACAAAAGATACCTACGATGACACATACTCCATACGTAATATGATAATGTATGATTCCAAAGATATATCATTAGACATACTATCATTTTATATCGTTGGTCGTTTATATAATCAACATTCTATTGATACAATGGAATTTATAGTACCTACATTAGGTGTATCAATATTCCAATCCTGGGGTGCCTCCCATTTAACTAATTTAGTGCATTCCATTACACCACAGGAAATGAAATGTGACTGGGGATCCTCCATGTATATCCTGATTTTTGGGGTTTGTTTACCATTCCTACTACTTATTGTAGGATTCCATATCTATGAATCCAAACGTCAACAAATCAGTCTACAAAAATTAATGGAATTTACATTGACTTTACTGATATTTTTATTTCCATATATCGGAAATCAATTTTTTCATTTACATCATTGGTATTATGGATGGATGTTTGGTATGCATTGTAATGTATCCGGATTTTTACGTGGTGTAAGTAATAGTAGAAATTATTCGTCGTCGTCACAACATACAAGTTATAGTAATGATATTTGGTGGTCTAGATTATGTATGAGCTTATTTTGGGGTATCTATATTAATGGTATATCCATATTTGGTCGTGATCCGATCATGACCTGTGATATCACATTATATCAATCCCAAAATCAATTCTGTCCCTATATTACATTAGTGAGTAAGAACAGTAAAATACAACATGATGATGACTATAATGTGACTACTACTACTACTACTACTGGCATTGGTATTGGTATTGATACTGGTAATAATGATAATAATGATGATGGATATGACGAATATGGATATGGATATTGTAGTATGTGTTATGGAAATTATACAGTAAATGATTTAGCATATGATTCTGGATTTTATAATCATATTATTAATAGGGAAGATGAAGGGGAACAACAAATAATGGGTTGTAGTGACTAATAATGACTAATTGGGTAGCTACAGTAACTTAGCACGAGTCCAATCAAAGTCGAATCGAAGTCGAATCGAAGTCGAATCGGATCGAATCGAATCAACGTCTCACTGTATCTCGATGATACTGTAGATAGGCGACAAGAACGAATGACGCAGGATTGACGATTGAATTGAATTGAATTGAATTGAATTGAATTGATCGATGTAATAACTTAATGATGGGACTATGGACTGGACTGAACTGTACATTCTTGCATCGTATATAACATCAGCAACACTGATACATAAATATAGCTAAACGTCGTCGTTGGTTGACGAAAATTCAATACTGTAGCCAGTATTGTATTGTAGTGTACTGCATAGTTCCAGTAGTCGCTTTTTTATTGTTGCTGTTGTCAGTACGTTCTTCTCTCGCATGTGTTGCCTGCCTCCCAATCCCTAAATAAATACAATCTTTGAATGATCTAACACAGTCAGCCCAGCTCGACCTTTCTATATAAATTCACACAAAAGATCAACAATTTCCAGTAGTCTTTCAACCGTAATTAGTATACCCATAAGAATAGTAGCCCTGCAATCTGGTGTGCTGTCTTGGACAAATGTAATATGATCAATGATCCCATACTACCCATCTATTTTTATTTTGTGGTAATCGAAAACTTTTCCGCAGTCGGTTTTGTTTTGTGACGGTAGCCCTGCTTTGATCAAAATCTGTCCATCCTTAGTATATGGGTTGCACCATCGTAATGGATCGTATGGTTGTCCTGAACTAAAATACCTAAACTGTTCCTGAAGGGTAACGACATAATTAAAGAGTTTCAATGATTTAATATTGGCTAAGTTACAGTAACACGACACTATAGTATCTTAAACTCATTCATTACAGGTACCATTACAACAGGGGAAAAAGTAGACAGTAGGAAGCAATCTTAAAGGCCTAAAGGATGATTGGCCTTCTCTGCCAATGTCCTTCTTTACTGATCGTCGTTTTCTCCTAATTTCTAAAACCGAATTATAGTGCATACAGTTATCATTCATACCGTATTAAATGCAGTACTGCAGAGCTTGAATGTAAACAACTTTCAATTGCATGTAGAAAACCTACCAACGTCCTACCGGTAATAAGGTCACAAGCTCGTCGTTCTCATACATTCGCTCCCAAAGAACCCTTGCGATTTGAAGCTACAATTACGGTTTTTAATAGACATTTTCGTGAAACGATGACGCCACTACTGTACTACGAGGACCTGAATGTCGCGACGACAACTCGTAACTTCCCTTCGGCCTATCAACTTCCAACGGCTTCCATAACAGATACGGATTTGTGGTCTTCGGAGGGCCAAATCCGTGTAACGTTTTTTCCTAAAAGTACGTTTTTTTGTTGTATAATTTTCGGGAAACAACGACGCGACTATATTTAAATGTGATGACGACGCTCATATATAGTATACTTAACAATCAACTATTTTTTTCAAATACATTAATTAAGTACTAAATAATCAAATTAAAGAACAAATGTCAACATACTTCATAATATTGAGTACCAAAAAAAAAAAAAAAAAAGAGAACCACATTATAATGACCATCAACATAGCACAACGATCGCCCTCGCCCCGACTATCACTCAAATTCGAATTCGAATTCGAATTCTCTTCCATCAACATCAACAAGCTCTTTTCTACGTACCATCATTCTGCACGTAGAATCAATCTCGTCGTCAAAGAGCATTTGTTCGTTCGCTCGTCTTTGTTTTTGTACCGTATTTGTGAAAACAAATTAGAAAGAAGTCTTGCCGTTTTGTTGTTGTCGTCAATGTCGCCGTGGTCAACAGCACATGAAATCGCCCCAAAACACCGAAAACACCCACGATGGTAAATCTAGACGTAACAAAAAGGATCAACAACAAATTATAATTGGACTAGAGGCAGTAACACTGTGAAACTATATATATATATATTTATTTATCGTACTTGTATTTTCTTTAAAAGATCTTAGGTTGAAGGCTTTTAGTAGTTGCACTCTGATAGAACGAGATTAGCGAGTTTTGTTGGGATAAAAGAAGTGTTAAGGTGTTCCCAATTCGTGCCATCAAACGATGATGGTTGTTGGCTTACAATCCCTGCCGTTGCTAGTGTCGATACAGTCGAGTACGACTGGTAATAGTTCGTACCACCAGTTGTGTAGTGTCGTGGGAAAGGTGTCGGTTCTATTATTGTACCGAGAGCAGCAGCTGTAGCCGACGATGATGATAATGATGATAATGATGACGATGCTGATGATGATGCTTCCTTTTTAGCGGGAATCGAAACCACTTGTTTTACACTTGAGGGAAATACAGTAGGCCTAATTTTATTATTGGCTGCGTCTTGAAATTCTTCAATCGACTTCTTGTATAGAAGTTCCTTTCGTCCACGGATAAACATTGGATGTGAGCATTCACCTTGATTTTGTCCCTTGAAAGATCTTTCAAATCCGTAAACTTGTAGCTGCCTCAAGAAAGATTTAAAGCGTGTTTGATTGAAATTTTGCTTCAGAATCTCAACGATTGCTTTATGGTTCCAGCTGTCTTGAATCTTGAAGGATTTGCCATCTGATGACCACCTTATAAGATGATCGTAGCCTTCCTTTTCAGCATTTTCTAACATACTGTATAATCTTGTGGGGAAGACTGGCGGTCGCTTCCTACTTTTTCTAATCTTTTTTGGTGAAGTAGTCATTGGATCTTTAGATACCTGTCTAATCATTTCCGGCATTGTGTTTGGGTGGCTTGTCGTCATTGTCTTCATCTTGTTTAGTTGGCTGCCTTATGTATACTATTTCTTCAATCGGTTTGGTTCGGTTCGTTTTGTTTTATTCTGTTTTTATTGTGTCTGTGTTCTATTTCGTTTTTGTTGTGTCTGTTGTTTCATATTATGAGACAAAATTAACTAGTCTACTTCGAAGTACGAATACAACTTGGATCTGAGCGAAGTTATACTTTTGCTTCAACATACGATTGGCTAACTTCTCCAATGAAAGTGCATTAGAATCGTAAGTGGGAATCTGTAGGAACTACCATACAAAAAAAGGAGATCTCGTACATCGTTACATACAGCTACAAGTCGTTGCTGTATTCGCGACCTCGTGGTAGTTGAATCGCGATAAGAACATATTATCAGCTAAAAACCGTTACTGCAACTGTGGTCATCCTGCTTGTAGCATGTTCTCCTATTTCTTCATCACATGATATTAGTGCTCAGGGGTACCAGGTATGCCATTTCGCGACCTCGTGTTAGTTGAATCGCGAGACGAAAGTAATATCAGCTAAAAACCGTAATTGTACCTGCGCATATCCTGCACGTACGTTCTCCTGTTTCTTTATCGCACATTCAATCAGTGCTCAGGGGTATGCCATTTTTATGCACGTTCGTTCTCTTGTTTCATTAATGCTCAGGGATTATGCAATTATTAAATAATATTTAGTTTACTTCAGCCTGTTATTAAGGGTCACGGATCGATGATGACGACTATAAGAAATAGTGACGACATAATATTTTTCACGCGACGTGAATCGTGAATAAGAAATTCACATTAGAAGTAGCATAAAAAGTGAGTCTAGAGGAGTCTAATAATAATAATAAGGATAATTGGTTCGTTTTGCTCAGGGTTAAATCCAATCTTCGCGCGAAGTCTGCTGTATGCATGATACAGTGGAGCATGTAGTATCATTGCTCTAAATGCAGTTGAAGGATGGTGAAATACGGTAATTTGAACGCTCTGACGTGAAACGTAATATAATAATGATAGTAATAATATTAGGTAATTCGAACACTAACGAACGTACCGTAGGAGAAGGAGAACTGATGATGCGCTTCTACTTCAAAAGATGCAAACTGTACTAGTACTGTACTACTGTATGAGTACTTGCGTACATTGTACGTGAAAGTAGTTATCTACTCTAGCTAGTATCTACTCTAGCTAGCTAGCTAGGTAGCTAGCTAGGACGTACAAGACGGTACCACAAAAAACGACAAGCATATTTATCGGATAATCAAGTGACGAATAAACAAAACAGGAACACTATAATATATTATATACAGCAGTACAGTAGAAAAAAAAAATAACTGAATGGAATTAGACGCAGTATCAGGGGACCTCAGTGGAATGAACGAATTAGCAAAAAAAAGGCATCGTTATAGAAAATTTTATACGATTGTAATTTGTTTGTCCTCAATATTACGATTCTACATATATTGTATAGTGTGGTATTCTCTGTACAGAACTTCATCCTTATAATAGCATAGTATTGTTTCATTTTTGTGTTTGGTATTTATATAGGTAATTTGTTATCGTATTATCGTGACCCGGATTTATTACACAGAATAAGTTGGCACTGTTTTATCTCTCAGGTTGTACTGTGTTTCTGTTGCAATATCAATAAATGATACCGGTGTAAACATCACTGAGTTGCTGGTGGCGATTTTCATGATGTTTAAGTTCTGTTTCAAATGGTGACCAATCAATGGCTAAAGATGTGTTGTTGAAACTGGTAGATCGGTCGTTCGTCCTGTTATACTCATACTCTGACACGAAATTGTCACTTATACTACTGGTACTGTCAGTGAGAAAGATATTCCCTAGTGTTGTTGGAATATTTGGTGTTCCCGCGACTCCCCCATAATGTCGGTATCGACTATTTCCGGATTCTAATCCATTGTTATTGTCAGCAGAACCGGTGATGAGTGATGATGCTGATTGACACGAAGAAGGCATCCAATAGTTTGAGTTAATGTCGACGTTGCTTTCTGGTTCGAGCGGTGGTGGTGTTGAGGAGGAGGAGGATGATGATGATGACGATGTATTTGATGATTTTCCTTTTTCCAAAGGAGATATCAATACGTCCAGTGCGCTATTGTTACTGCTGGTTGCAGTAGCACTGCTACTATTCATAGCGGCATCTAGAAAGTCTTCAATTGATTTCTTATGCAGCAAATTACGTTGTCCACGGACAAGCATTGGATGTCTACATTCGCCGCGATGGTCACCTTTAAATTTTCTAACAAATCTGTACAGTTGTAGCTGGCGAAGGAATGATTTGAAACGTGTTTGATTGAAACTTCGTTTTAGAACCTTAACAATTGCTTTTTCGTCCTCCTTGCATTGTGTGCCATCTTTATGAATCTTGAAAGACAGTCCATCGGGCGACCACGAGATAATGTCGCTGTATCCTAATTCTTCGGCGTGTTCCAGCATATCGTACAATCGCTATGTATCCATTTTGTAAATCATAAAAGAACAACAACAACAACAACAACAAAAAGTGAGAGGTCTGCTTTTATGATTTCATTGTACGCACATCTTCATACATTAATTACTTTACCTTGGGGAAAACGGGTGATCGTTTCTGTTTCTTTTTGCTCTTAGTAGGCACGGACATCCTATCTATGTAGACGTGTAGTATCAATTGTCTCTTATTGTTTGTTGTTTGTTGCTGTTTGTTCTCTTCGAAAGTTTCATTGTGATGAGACAACGGAATTATTTGTGATTGAACAATCTTGCAGCATGTAAAAGTAGGATAAATAGTACCGTAGTCATATTAGCTTTGTTACAGTACCAAAGTTCAACTGGATACGATTCGATTGATTCTAAGGATACTGTATTCTACTTTGATAAGGGCAATTGTAATAACTGGAAGGAGAAAGAGATGAGGCGTCGTCAAGCTGCATCGCGATACCCGCTAATAATATTTCTCAAAAACCGTACTAAATTGTACTATTTTGAAAGCAAGGATGTCGCCTCGTCGTGTGACAGTAGTCGCGTCGTTATGATACAGTGTTCGCGTCGTTATGATAAGGTGGTCGCGTCACCAATACCATTTTTGCATCGACTCAAAGACAGTGCCAAAGAAAGCAAAGTGAAAAAAGTCCTATTTTACTATCGACGCCAATGAAATAAAACTGCTTATATTTTTAAATTTTTAAAAGAACCGTTTATTCATAAAAGAGAAAATAATTACAAGATTAAAAGGACGAATCATGACAACAAAATGGGATATATTACCGTTACCTATCGTTATTGAAATTATTAGTTGGTTGAATCAAGACAGTGTGACAGATCTGAGTTTGGTTTCGAAACAATTAAATAATATAATTGCCAATGAACCTGGTAATAAAAATAAAATTATTCCTGTATTTGAAATAAGAGGAAATTCGGCATGGAAGTTTGCAAATAAATTACGTCACCATTTCTTAAGCAATAGTACAGCAAACCAGTTACAGGTTTATCAGCTGATGAGATTCAATGATGTACACAAGTTTGGTCGTAATGACGCTCCAATACCTCATCCTACTCAATTGTTACATATCTTGAAAAATGTTCAGATGAAAGGAATTACGACGTTAGATATTTCCTCACCTTTTCCAACATGTTGTACAAATTGGATCCTTTCCTATATCCTTCCAAATATATTGCCACAGTTACGTGGAGTAGACTTTTCGAATACGGATATTAGTGATGGTATTCTTCAAAGATTTTCACAATTTTGTCCTCATTTAGAAAAAATAACTTTGCAGAATAACAACAATACTTTTGGAATAAGTTTGAGTGGTTACTCGATGTGCTCTTCCAAGAATCTGAAAGAAATCAATATGGACGATACAGTTTTTTATATGTACGATAGAATTGCCGATTTAAATAATCATCAAGAGATGTTTCTATTCTATCAGTGCTGTAGGGCACTTCAATGTGTTTCGATTAAGAACATGAAATACTCCACGCTTCTAGACGACAACGATGATGTCGATGATGACGATAACGATGATGAATATGAACAGAAGATGATTTATACACAAAATTTACTAGTTAAATTTGTTCGAAATGCGCCTCCCGTTTTACGTTTGCTACGAAGTGATTTAACTCCAGAAAATATGAGAATGCTTCGATTGGAACGACCCGGAATCGAATTAGTGAATTGAGAAATTTGACGTACTGAATGACATTTGCAGTGTACATATAATCGACTATAGGAAGATCGAGCCACGAATAATGCAGAATGTATTAAACTAATATACTGAATTTAATTTGATATCTTTCTACAGTGTTATCATCGTTAAAATTCTAGTTATAGAAGTATAGACTGATGTTTCGTGTTCTTGTTACTAACTAACTTAGTGACTTCTTTCTTTTCGTTACTGTACCAATCATCATCACAGCTAACAGTAGCATCTGTACTATTTCGGCTGCTACTGCTATCACTACCACTCGAACAAAAGAAGAAACATCACGAAAATATCAAATCGATAAACGTAGCTAAGAATGGTGTATAAATGAATCAGAGGGATGATGAGTTAGTCGTCGTGATTTGCTTCGTCACCGTCTATTGTAGTAGCGTCGTCACGACGAGAAATTGCCCCTGCGATATTTCGTTCGCAAATAGAGTATTTTGTGAGTTGTTTTTTCATAGTAGTAATAATGACAAACTTCATTCGTTCGCCGTTAAAAGTAATAAGTTCATGCATGCATTATTATTCCTATTGATGTTGAAGTGTGGCGAACAAAATTCGTTAGTTACAGTATTCGAAGATTTAAATTAATCGTAGAATAGTAAACATATGAATATTTTGTATGACGTCCCCCGCGACTTGAAGATTGTAGCGCATACGCTAATTCGAAAATTACGTGGCGGCAGAGAATTAATTAATAAGACGAAGGAGAATTATAACATCAGGATGTGCTTCTGGAAAATGCAAACTCTATCCCTGTGTAAAACGGTGTGTACAATTTTAATAATGTAACACGGGCCGCGCGTAGTATAACAGCGAATAATGAGACACACCTAACTAGCCAGCTTCCGTCATTGTAGATCGTATCTATCTAGCTTCCGTAGAAGAAGTTCACGCTCATCAGTAACGTTATCATAAATTTTAAAAAGCGACACAAAACAACCGCAAACAACATACACAAAGGACAAAAATTAAAAAAGAAAATCAATTTATAATAATCATACGATGATGTCTCAATGTTTCCCTATAATAATCGCAACCGTTATTATCATCTTAGCGATGACGACGACAACAATAACAGTAACGAATGCCGAAGTAATTTATGATCAATTTGATAGTGGTGGTGCTACTATTATCAGTGACATTGGTGGTTCATCGTGGTTTGATTCATCACGATGGACGAATATATTAAAAGTTCCCTCAAGCGTCGATACAGTCTGGATTGATGAATCCAACACATACGTCGCAATTGATTCGACACGAGAAATTGCCGAAGTAAAAGAATTAATTATCGGTCGATCCGGTGAATCGAATGCCATGGAAAGTGTACAAGTTGATTTATTAGAAGGTGGTACAACTTTAAATGTTGCTGCAAATATGATTATTGGACAATATTTAGAAAGTGATGCAACGGTGTATGCTTCTCATGGATCTGAAATTACTATCGGTGAGACATTAACAATCGGATCCGAAGGTTCTGGTTTAGTATTTCTGAAAGGTACTGCACAAATTACTGCCAATGATATTAATATTTGTGATGATAGTACTACTGATTCTACTGCCGCAGCAAAAAGAAGTGGCTGTCGACTTATTATGGATAATGACTCCAAATTGATAGTAAATGGCAACAAGAAACTCAAGTTAAATACAATGATTCAAAATGGATTAATTGTTTCATCATCACCAGAAATCATCAAAAGATTTGAAATTATTGAATCAAATGGGACAACAACAGTCACGATTATTGATGTTTTACCAATAAATGCACCGGTACAAATTGCATTCACTAGAGGATACACTAGAGAATACCCATTTGATGGATAGAATAGTGTTCCTACAAGACTACAATAATCCTACTACAATCTTCTATATATATATTATATATAGATCAATCCGATTCCGATTTCGGTTCGATTCGTTCAGATTCCCGTTTCGATTAGAATGGACACTATGCAATGGAACGCGCAATAAACAGAACACAACAGAACGCAGTGTTCGATAACGATATCGTATTTGCTGTTTGCGCCGGACAGAATAAAATGCGATGCGATGGTATGCGATAGGGTGGTATACGATAAGATGACATGCGACGAAAGGGCAAAGTAAGAAAATATATTCAAACCCCTTCTACAATCATAAAATAGTTTAGATCCCCGATAAGGCCGAATAATATGCGAAGGAGGTCGGGGGCCGGTGGTGAATGGGGGTTCCGCTTTCTCTCACTTACTCACTCACTCTAAGATACTAGATAAAATAAGCAGTGGATATACTATGCATAATTTTATTATATTATAGTCTAGTCTACTTTTCCTTTTAACTTCATTCCGGCAACGTACATATAGTTTCGTATCGAATCGATAGATCACCGCACATACAGTATCGTTTGCAATCAGCAACAGACTGTATACTATTTGTATTTTCCGTTTCTATCAATGTATGCATAATTATACATCCTACTCGAAATTTCGTTGGTGTCTACTTGCTAACAAATAAATAAAAGCTGAGACCTATAACCTGTCAATATATTAAATCTAGCAAAAAAGCAAAGAAAACTAAAATTGAGAAAAACAAGATTGTATTTGATGAAATTAAATTGTCATATTACCATTATTGTTATCATTTATCTATTAAACTATATCTAACCGAACTCGCTCAAGTGAAATCGTTTCACTAGGTCTAAAATGCGGCTCATAGTGCATAGTAGCCTATCGGATAGATCTTGCCTGTTCTCTATATATTCTTCTTTGCTGTCAGGATTTGAATTACACATCATTAAATCGTTATCAATCGTGCCCAATACTCATCTCAATACTCGGCTTTAGTCCACGAAGTCCGCCCGTTTTAAGGGTGCAATTATTACTGTCAAAACCAGCCTTTTCAGCTTCACAGATATTAGAAAACTTATTATAATCTCTACTGTTTGGAGTTGCGGTGCATACAACAGGCTCATAAATCATAGCGCATACACTAAAATCTGGGTCGATGGGATCAACAGCAAAATCTGGGTCGATGGGATTAACGCTTAAATCTAGGTCGATGGGATCAACACTAACCTCTGGTCCACAATTAGCACTGTTAAAACCCGCTGCTTCGGCTAAGCAGAGGTTTGGAAACATGTGGCGATCTTTGCTTGTTAGGGTAGAGGTACAGAAAACAGGCTCGTGAATCCTAGCGCAAGCTCCATTCGACACGTTGGCATGGCTTGAAAATGGAAGTATTATAGCAGCGGTGAAGATGATGATGGATTTCATGTTGATTTGATTTTTGTTTGGGTTTAATTTTTGTATTGATTTTTTTGGCTTGATTTTGGTTTGGTTTGGCTTGGCTTTTAAATTTGTGAGTGTTTCTAATTATTCTTATGATTGCTTTAGGTGGTCGTTCGTTTCTTTTGTCTCCTTTGCTTCTATTCCTTGGAACATCGTCGAACTCGTTTTCAGAAAAGGGACTAAAAAAGGAACAAATTATTGCCACGATTGATTGGTTTCGTTCCGGTAAGGACGCGCCATGCATTTTAAAATAATAAAATAAACCTCAACGAAGAGGAAAGAGAAATCGGGCAGAAAGAGAAAGAGGACTAAAAATCGTGTCACGAATAAGAATGATTTCGGCGCGAACAATCATGGTGTACGCATACCGTAATGAGCTAGAAAAGTGTGTGTTGCTTTGATGGCAAAATTTCTGTCACTCACCCCTTTTCCTTTAATTTTTTTATCTGTTATCATTGCTGACAACAATTGCTCAGTATTTGCAACTTTCTCATCTAGTTTTTGTGTCATATAGTTTTAGAAGATACATGCACTTCGTATAAATTATGATGTAATGCGTTGATTGCAAAATAGCAAAACAGTAGATTGTGGCTGCCCTGTTCATATTTACTGTTGCACTGAATTATTATTATGTTCATGTGCAGTAGGACTGCAAGTACATTAGCATGCTGTTATTCAGCCAACCTTAACCATGTGTTGTACTTCAACTAATGTGTCTTTTAAAACATGCTCATATTCGTATCCTTCTGGCTCACCTGGCACTTTCTAAGGTATGTTAATATGTGTGTTGTTAATAACAATATGTAAATGTATACTATGCCTCTCCTCTACTTACTACAAAGCTTCATTTGCCATCATTTTTCATTGACATAAATACTCCTTCTAAATGATATACCAGTATATATTATAGGGCAGTTAGATACTGGTAGTAATACCACAATTACTTTTGGCAAGATAGCTCATTGATTTCTATTATATTATTGCTAACAGGATGTGACTATTTAGATGTCAATTACTAGATTCTAAAAAGTATGTTGAATAGATCTATTATTGGTGGTATTATATTAGGGTTACTAAAAGGTTGTGAATATTAATTATGACTGCTAGCTAGCGAGGTTGTGACTGATAATGTAAAAAAATAATGTGAAGAATGGTGTAATGCGCAGTTTGGATTTACTGTTTGAATCAGTCTGCCGTTACTATTTGTGTGCGCGATGGCATGTGAATCCATATCCATCCATATAGATATGCCATGATGTGTACACAGGGCTGAACAGAAGATAGATGTTGACATTGTGCTTGAGTCACTGAGTTTGAAAGTGTTGGAAGACCACATTTTTGCTTCTGAAGCTTTGGTTAGCTACCCTATGTGTGGGTATGTTGTGGATCCCTTCTACTTTCACTGTGGCTATGTACATACATGAACCACAAGAAGTTCACACACAAAAAGATAGACAAATGCCATGCTCTCAACAAGTCCAACAAGTCAATAAATGGTTTGACCATGTGTGTTGTATAGGTAAGATATACTGCATTTGACTTTTCTCATTTGCCAAAGTGCTCCACTTGACCTGGTACAACAATAACTATGTTGGTGCTTGCCAACTTTGTGTTTCAAAAAAATTGTTATAGTCACTGTTAGCTAAATTGACTTGAAATTGCGCGTGGCATGTGGTTTGTGGGTACATGTTGTGGTTACATAAAGAAAAGGAATAATAGTAGGGCCAACATCTAACAACAAGCCACTGCTCTGCTCTAATACTAAATTGGTACTGTACTGCATACTGGTGGCACCTGGTACTGTGCCGCATATTGTAACTGCTAATACTGCCCAAACAAAGACTAGCAAGAACAACAGATGGGACAACTCAACATACACTGCTGGTGATGGGTGATTTTTGCATACATACATACATGCATAGTATATTTTTTTGTATACACAGTATTCTTCATGCTGATTGTGAGTGGACTACTCATTGCACTTACTTACAATTTTTCTTTTTTCTTTTGATCAGAGATCAAATAATAATAATGTTAATGGGTAATTTACTGCAAGTATTATTTGCTGGACTGAAAAAAGAAGAAGGAACAGGTGATGATGGATGTGGACTATTATTTACTGATTGATTGATTGATTGATTGATTGATTGATGGATTGATGGATTGATGGATTGATGGATTGATGGATTGATGGATTGATGGATTGATGGATTGATGGATTGATGGATTGATGGATTGATTGGTTGATTGGTTGATCGGTTGATATCGTCAATATTGTCCAAACTAGAGGCATGATGTGATGTAAAAGTGTGGTGTATTTGGCAAGCTACTAGGATGATCCATTCTGTGTACATTATATTACAATTTGATTCTAGAATCATTGCACATTGTTAATGATGCAGTATGACACATGAACAATGTGAAAGCAGGCAGTGAGTACCATACATAATGTATGTCTTCATTGTTATCTGGGGATGATATAGACTAAACAGGCCAATCAAAATCAGTACCAGGTAGAGGTAGGGGAAACAATACAAAAGTAAAGAAGCATAAATAAATACTCATTAGGTTGATGTGTACATGTTTTAGTATGATATTAGTTTTACTGTATTTATTTCATCATACAAACAAAAAAGGGACTGAATTGAATTTGACTGTGGGTGTGGTCTGTTGTGCCATGCCATGCCATGCCATGCCATGCGTGATTTGGGTTATGTTATGTTATGTTGAGTGTGCTGTGTTGATTTGATTATTTACAGATGGATTGTGTGATGAGATGTGTGATGGTAATGATTGATTTATGGTACAGGGGGAATAGGATAGTATGTAAAAGTAAATATGTATGTAGTAAGTAGTTTTGAGTTGATGTATGGTATTGCTTAGTGGTGCACTGTACTGTATGAAGGTCGTTATGGCTTATGTCGGTTGTATTCGTCGATGATTAATTGGCCGCTCAAAAGCATATCGAAACGCTTGTTCTTGTAACAGTGTTCTCGTTCATTCATTCGTTCGTTTGTCTTTTCTTGCTGATGTAACAGAGCTGTGTCTTGTTCTCGTTTCATTTTTTCGTTTCTTCGGGTTTTTTTGTATTGTTTGTCTCGTTCTTTAGTTTCTCCTCCCCCGTTTTGTTTTCTTGTATCTTCGTGCGAGTATGTGCATGTGTGGTATAAGTATCGTCGGTTTTTTGCTTTCGGTTCGATTCTGCAGAAAGCAGCAACGACAACGAACAATGGCAACAACGTACGAATGCTTGACTTTATTTATAGTAGTGCTAGTTCTTCTTCAGGAGACTCCTCCACGATAGGAACAGGAACAGGACTATGACAGACATCATCTGAATATAAATCGAGTTTACAACATGTTGTGTACCAACCAACCACCTCCTCTTCTTTTTGTGATTTAGTGGGCATACGACAGGAGACATGTGATAGTGTTGGTAATGCATCCTGACAACCTTCCACAAATTGAAATCCAACAATTGGATATAAATAAACTTCATCAACTTTTGCTTTGTTGTGTATGTGCAGGTTAGGATGGGATAAATTATGTAAAAATGTACCAAGTTGAAATTTACTATGATTATTATTCTCTTCTTCTTGAGTTGTTGATTCTGGTGCAGAAGGTTTATGAAATAAACGATTCAAAAAACTTTTTGATGTTGATATTGCTCTCCAGTGACTTGTATTATCTTGTTCTTCTTCATATTCGACAATGGATTTCCTTGTGATCAAGAGCAGCATTGTATGCAGCAGCTAATTGATTGCCTTGTTCAGGGATTAATTGCAATGAGTTGTTGCTGTCGTTCGGCGATTCTGTTGTTGTTGGAATGCATCACTTTGTTCTCCAGAGAAGAAAAGGCATGAAAGAATTACGAATGCAGTTGTGGTGGTGGTGGTTTGTCTCATCTTGTAAATGTTTTGTCTTTCTTGAATAGGATCTTGGATCTTGTAAGTCTTGTTGGATGCAATCTAGGCAGTTCTTAAAAAATATTGTGGACGATATGAGTGCAATAGAGAAAACAATCGTCAGTGCTGGTACAATTGTTACCGGTTAGATACTGTAGATTTAAATTCTTCGAACATCACATAACTTACCGTAACAAACTTAGAGATTTGTCGTGCGCGGTGAGAATTCTGTGTCAGTTTGTCTTCGTTTACAGAACTTTGGTGTCTAATCGTTTGCTATCTGTTGTCAAAAGAAAAATGAGACAATTTTTAAAAAAGAATTAAATAATGATAATTGAAATCAGCGAATAAGAATTCGGGTGGTGTATAGACCATGCATCTGTTTGTGGGTTTTTGTTTTGTACAGTATGTCAAATAATATTATGGTTGATGGAATCTGAATTATATGATATAAAAGATTTCTTTATTATTTGACTAACGAAACATACCTCAACACATACTTTAAGATTCCATTTTGGATTTTTTTACTGATTGAAGTACAGACTGGATATTTCATTGGATGATAACAACACACGTCATTTAATTGTGAAACACTTATTTAGTCGCGCGGAGAGAATGAAACAGCAAGTGAATTGCGTCGTCAACCATTCCTGTTAATTCATAGCCGATAGAGTTGTATGTGTGAGTCAAAATGGCTGGGCGCGGTTGAAAAAGAAAAGAAGACGATCACTCACAACACGCACACACGCACAGATCATTATTTTTGGAAGAAAAAGATAAATCAGCCAAGATATAAAATTAAGTGTATTTTGTGTGATTTTGACACGTGCGATATATCAATTTAATTCAATGTACAGCTAGACAGCACGCTATACTGATTTATACGAGTATGTAGATGACTGCTCATCCTGCTGTGAATTTATTTTGATGGGGGAATTGGCATTTGTTTTTATGAAGCAAGACAAATATTTTTGCAGCTATAGGTATTATTGATTCTTATGAGGATGTAGATGATTGCTCTACTCTTTTGAAAATTGAAATTTGCAAACTCGTGCCAAATCAACTGACAACCACACAATAATACCATGTTCTTTTTTTGGCAAAATTCCTTTCATTTCTCTCTTCTTGTTGCCAATCATGATTGCATATGATGTCAATGAAAACACCTTTTCAACCAACCCTGTAGCCAATATAACAATGATAATCAAATCTAAACCCAGTGGAGATAATCCCAGCCTGTTCATTTGGTCAAAAGCATCTACTACAGCTATAGAAGAAACAACAGAACAAACAGGAATTCAAAAAGAAACTAAAATTCACAAACAACAACAACAAAACGCACATGGCGTAACTTACGAGAGAACAAGAACCAAGAAAAGCAACAAAAAAAACAACAAAGAGAACAACACAGAACACAACATCAGAAACAATAACAGCAAAACAATCAAGAAGAAAGCAAGAGACTAGACAACACAATAAAAAAGTAAATAAACAAATGATCTCCTCAAACCTACCTCAGAATACACATCATAGGCACATTAGACTGATGCTAACAGCATTCTTTTCTAGGAGCTCAAAATTATGGAAGAGAGCAATAAATCAGTTGCAGAGGACAGCCACAAAATATATGCAACATGATGATAATACTAAAATCAAAACGATTTCAAATTTGAATTACGGAAGAATGGAACAACAGAGAAGAAAGGAACAACAACTAAAGAAATCAACGAAGAAAGCACCAAAAGATAGAGTCAATGAATGGAAGACCCAAGCCCATATGGAGAAGGAGAAGAATTATGGTGGGGAGCTGGAAAGAATAATAGAGAAGGAGAGAGAGGAGGAGCAAGAGAAAATATTAATTCACAATGAAATGATTGCTAGCCTTGCAAGGCTTCCAAATAAGAGTGGAATAGCATATCCCAATCAATACATCAATTGCACAGAACCTGTATGGATTTAAAAAACAATAGGCATGAGAGAGAGAGAGAGAGAATGAGAGAGAGAATGAATAAGTGAATGAGTGATTAAGTGATTGAATGAAGAAGGCAGCAGAAGAATACAAGAGCTAGGAGAGAGATAGAGCTTGGAATTACGTAATAATGAAGGAACAAACTAAAATTCAGTCGGTCAGTCAGTCAGTCAGATATATATATATATATATATATATAGATATATAGAGTTGGCAAAGGAGAAGGAGAGAGAGAAAAGGTACAGATTTGGTGTAAAATGATCAATTAGAATGTCACAAGCAACAACAACAAGTACAAAAGAGGCAACAAAAGCTACAGCAATAGAATAAACAATCACACATTCAAAAACTTAAGGAACAACAACAGGAAAAGAAGAAATAGGACCAACAGGAATAGATAGCATGAACAGGAAATGCAGATGCAGCATGAACAGGAGCAACAACAAATCAGAATTGATAGGATGAAAGCGATTACTGCACGGAAGGAAAAAGCAAACAAAAGAAGAAATACTACTGCATAATTAATCAAATCTATGGAAAGAGTAGGAGGACTAATATACGGTTGTGTTGGACTAAAGGTGGAATAGGCAACTATGCTTTTCTTGTTGTGATTTCAATTTGGAAGGTGGATTGGCATTTATTTTTCACGTGGCAACTATATTTGTGCCTGTGTATGCATTACTTTGTCCAAACCAAGCACCAACAAAGATAATATATTATAAGTTCAATATCATAGATCAAATTAAGTGCACAGCTAAAAATGCCATATTCATTCATATAATATGGATGCATATTCTGAATTTGCAACTGGTTTGTTTCACTACCAAATGTATCTATCTTCAAACTCTATCTTGTTGACTGATAATGGTACATTAACAACCAAAACCAAAGAAGAATAAGATAGGAGTTTGCTTAAAATGCAAGATTATAATTAGCTCTCTTCTACATCTACAGCAATTTGTTTTGTAAAAATCTTCAAAGGCTTCTCATACAGATTAAATAAACAAAAGTTTGAGGGATGTCTCATGATGGAACACGTACGTCACAAGAAATATTGGTAGTCAAGGATCAGAGGATGATTATTTTGATCCCATCACAGCAACTACACCAGACTTACCTATATATTTTGGCAGAAGGGTCAAAGTAGACAACAACAGGGACCCTGTACCTGAAAACATTCCTCTGTTAGTAGTCCTACCCTTGTCAAAGAACAAGCCCCTGAAGAATACAAACTGTCACTTGATCAAGAGTGCAGTAGAGATGGGACAATAGTTGTAATTGACAGAATGATGGTTGTTGTCATCAAACATCAGCTAAAGTAAATAATATAATAATCACAACAACAACAAGAAGACTTTATAGGTACGTTTTCTTGGTTGTATCTTTTTCATGGCATGTACATATCCAGCTTTACTAAAGAGAAGACTTCTGGTCTACAACTACAATGCCTATTTCAATAATATTAGAAGGTGCTGTAATACAAGTGTATTGATATTATATATGAGTGACTAAGATCCCAGGCAATAATTCGGGTGTGGCTGTGTGACACACAGTCTTGCCTCCCTACCGTTAAAAAGTACCTTGCGATGCTCTTGTTCTACTACTAGTACGTATCGGTCACACTTAATCACGCTTGAAGATGTGTTGACAGAGATATGATATCCCGCCGATAATCATGACGCAACATGCAGCTGTTAGTGACAGAGCCTAATGTTACTGTACCTTGTACAGTGAGTGAATGTAACGTAGAAGAAAAAGTTGGCGGGCGGGAAGGTTATGAATTTCAAAAATAAATGAAACAACAGAACTGATATAGCTGGGTTACTGTACAAGTAGTTCAATCGTTGTCCCATCTCGTTAACCGTTCTTCCTTCGATACAAATAGCAAACAAACAAACAAACAGACAAAAAGAAGATAGAGATAGATAGAGAGAGAGAAAGTAACAGAGAAAGGAGCAGGGATAGCATCGACATCAACCAAGACGAAACCCCTGGAGAAAGTATGAGCGGCAGTGTCAGCGGAAGTGGTCCTTCTTCTCCTTGCAAACACGGACATCATGATCACAATCACGAACACAATCAAAATTGTTCATCATCTGCTGCTGCTGTCGAAGCTGTTCTTTCTGTTCCGGCTCTTGACCTAGCTGCTGTTGCTGCCGATGCCGCAATTCCTTCTGCTGCTGCCGAAGCTGTTCCTGTTGTTGTTCATTCGGCACACGATGATCATGATCATTCGGCACACAATGATCACAATCACAATCACGATCATCATGGTTCATCTTCTTGTGGTGGTGATAAAACAGTAACATTCGCAGCAAAAGCAACTGCAGCAACAACCAACAATCACGATCATTCGGCATCAGCACACGTACATGGACCTTCTTGTTCACACGATCATCATGAAAATGATCACAAACACAATCGTGTTGATAAATCTGCACCAGGACACGTTCATGGATCCTCTTGTTCTCATGATCATGACAATGGACATGATAACAACAACCATGTTGATAAACCGGCAGCAGCACATGTTCATGGTGCATCTTGTTCACACGATCACGATAATGGACATGATCACAAACCAGTTGATAAACCGGCACACGTACATGGTCCCTCTTGTTCTAATGATCATCAAGAACTTGATCACGGACATGATCACGGACATGGACATGTTGACAAGCCGGCAGCACACGTTCATGGTCCATCTTGTTCACACGATCATGATAATGGACATGATCACAACAACCATGTTGATAAACCGGCACACGTACATGGTCCCTCTTGTTCTAATGATCATCAAGAACTTGATCACGGACATGATCACGGACATGGACATGTTGACAAGCCGGCAGCACACGTTCATGGTCCATCTTGTTCTCACGATCATGATAATGGACATGATCACAACAACCATGTTGATAAATCAGCAGCACACGTTCATGGCCCATCGTGTTCTCACGATCATCAAGAACACGGACATGGACATGTGGATAAACCAGCACACGTTCATGGTCCATCTTGTGCTCATGATCACAAACCAGTTGATAAACCGGCACACGTTCATGGTGCATCTTGTTCTCATGATCATCACGGACATGATCATAAACCAGTTGATAAACCGGCAGCACACGTTCATGGTCCATCTTGTGCTCATGATCATCATGAACATGGACATGATCACAAACCAGTTGATAAACCGGCACACGTTCATGGTGCATCTTGTTCTCATGATCATCACGGGCATGATCACAAACCTGTTGAAAAACCGGCACACGTTGATGGTGCGTCTTGTTCTCACGATCATCATGGACATGGGCATGCAGCAGCAGCCGTAGTTGTACCACCATTGAAGCAAAATGATAAAAACAATAAAGGTAAGGGTGGTGGTCTTGTAGTACGATCTACATTTATGTGCAAGGGATTTGTTGTTCGAGTGAAATTCCTGCTATTATGGAATGTTTGTCACCCGTCGATGGCATAACCAATATATTAATTAATGTCCCATTGAAGCATGTCATTGTCGATCATGCACTTACCAAAACAGTATCGGCCACAATGGTTCAAGGAATATTAAATAAACATTCATTCAAGGCAACCATTATGAAAGATGGTGATCCTGCTGCGGCTGCTTCTAAAAAGAAAGACGGCGACTCGAAAGGTCGATCACGATTTTATGTCAATGGAATATGTTGTTCGTCCGAAATTCCTGTCATCAAAATAATTATTGAATCAATTGGTGGTGGTGGTATTTCGGGTCATATGATTAATGTCACCACCAAAACGGTATGTAGTCTACTTTATATATAAAACGTCTCTCTCTCTTTTTGTCTCTCTTTCTGATATCTTACTTCTGTTTTTTTCTCACACCTTCCTTTATTTACCTAATCTATTTATCTTTTTATAATAATAAAAAACAACATACACACATACATACATGTATATCTTTTTTCATAATAAACAACAACAACATACCATACATACACACATATGTATCTTTTATAATAATAATCAACAACAACAACATCAATATACATACATACCATATACTATCTATTGTATTATATTGGTATTGTATTGTATTGTATTATAGGTTTATGTCGATCATGATTCATCTATTATATCCGCCAATGATATTGCGAATGCATTAGAGACAGGTGGATTTCATTCAATTATTGAACATGATCATTCCGAAGCAGAAAGTGGTGTCATATCTGCATTTGTGACATCACGATTTATTATATCATCATCGACATCAAAAGTTCTTCGTACAAATTCACAACTACAAGGGCATGTTGGAAAACAAATGACTATTATTTTAGATTCGATTAATAAAAATAATAATAACAACTACGACACTAGAAGCAGCAGCAACATCAATAACAACAACAACAATACTATTATTGATACGACTAATTGTGATATCGATTTCAAATCGATGAGAGCAACAATTAGTCACAATGCATTCCTTCTATCCGCAGATGATGTCGCAACGAATGTATCGGAAAAATTATTATTAGATGATGCAATTTTTTATGAATACGATACAACTATTTCATTGAAGGTACAAATGGATGGTAATTCGATTGAAAATAAAATTTGGGAATTTCCATCATTTGATGTGGCTGCCAAAGATCATCAATCCGAAAACGATCATAATAACGATACTAACAAATCCATCTTTTGTAAATTATCAACAATCATTACTATTATTAGTGGTGTCGCATGGGTGATATCATTGTTTTTAATATTATACAAACCATTAAATTATGTCGGTATCGTATCGGTCGTATTAACATTCCCACCCATTGCAATGAAGGCCTTCAAATCATTGCGCCGGTATCGGTTCGATGTGAATGTATTAATGGCATTTGCTATGGTCGGTGCCTGTGGGTTGCAAGAATTTATGGAGGCTGCCGCCATTGGATTTTTGTTCTCGATATCTGATTATTTGGCCCACTTTACGTCAAAAAAAGCAAGAGATGCATTGCAAAAAATTGTGGAATTGAAACCAGAATCAGCAAACCTAATCCATCCACAAACCAAAGAATTGATTCTAATTCCAGTCGAATCGGTTCCGATTGGTGCATTGGTAGCCGTAAAGAGTGGTGATAAGGTACCGTGTGATGGTGTTGTTGTCGAAGGTACATCAACGTTCGATGAATCATCGTTGACGGGCGAATCACGTCCGATTCAAAAGAGTGCGAAGGATGAGGTTTCAGGTGGTACTGTTAATTCTGGTAATACACAAATCATCGTCCAAACAACATCGAATTCAGAAGAAAGTGCTGTATCACGATTAGTAAAATTAGTGGAAGAGGCACAGGCAAATAGATCCGAAACAGAACAATTAGTTGATCGGATTGCGAACGTGTACACACCTGTTATATTGGTTGCTGCATTATGTATGTTAACAATCCCATGGGCATTGTAAGTTGTTGTTTGCTATAGTAATACATACATACATGTAGAAGTCGTCCATAAAATGCAATGTTGTTTGTTTTCGTTTCGATTCTCGGTTCTCGTTCTGACATATATATATATATATACATTTATAATATATATATATATTGGAAGAGTGGTATGATGATATTATATTTTCTCTAACAATATGTTTGTCTATTTTTTATTTCATTATGTTTCATTTCGTTTCGGTTCATGTCATCTCGGTTCATTTCGTTTCGGTTCATTTCGTTTCGGTTCATTCCGTTTCGCTTCGTTATAATAACAAACGAAATACAGCGGCGTAGATGTTGGTAAACGTTGGATGAATACAGCACTTGTGTTGATTGTTGCCGCATGTCCATGTGCATTAGTTATATCAACACCTGTCAGTTACGTCGCAGGATTGGCAGCAGCAGCACAGAAGGGTGTATTGGTAAAAGGTGGTGCACACTTAGAAGCTTTGGCTGTGGTACAACAAATTTATTTTGATAAAACTGGTACATTAACGGAGGGTAATTTTAAAATGTTAGAATTGGATGTTCTCAAAAGCAATGCCAATGCTGCGGAACTGGATCGAACAACTATATTAGAATATTTGTACCTAATGGAAGAACGTGCAGGTATGTAAAGCACAAAAATAAAAACGAAACGGAAAAAGATATAAGTGATTTTATCTTTTTCGTTTTGTTATTATATATATTATTTTACTACCATTTGTTTCTTATGGTGTGATGTTATGTTACATTATGCGATACTTACCTACATTTCACAACTATCTTTCCTTATTTTATCTTCTCTCCTTTTTTGTTGTACTTTGTCAAACGAATATTAAAACAAGCCCATCCACTCTCCATTGCATTAGCTGAAGGTGCAAAGAAAGAGGGAGTTAATATTCAAGATAACAAATATGAATTAACGGATCATAATTTTATGGCAGGTGAAGGTGTTGAAGCCATCATTAATGGAATGAAGGTAAATGTTGGAAATGAACGACTATTCCGTCGTCTTGATATGTTTGACAGTCTACCTGAATCAGAAAAGGCTAAAGTACAAGGATGGGAATTAATGGGTGCAACAATAGGGTTTATGTCTATTGGTGATCATGGTATTGTTTGTTCGTACTGTGCTGCTGATGCAGTACGACCAGAATCGAAACAGGTATTGGCAGAATTCCGTAAAATGGGAATTAATATTATAATGTTAACCGGTGACAATCGGAAAACCGCAATAGCTATTGGTACCCCTATTGGGTTAACGGAGGATATGATCAAAAGTGGATTGTTACCAGCTGAAAAACTGGATATTGTATGTAAGACAACTGAAGAATTTGAAGCACGTGGTACTTCAATCTTTGTGAAGCAAAAGACGGTCTTGATGTAAGTTGCTGTTTTTCTTTCTTTCTATTTAACATCAGTTGATGTCTAGTTCTTTATATATCTTCATATCTGACCTTGCCACCTTTAAATTATTTATTTACGTTCCCTCCTCTTCGACAACAACAACAGGTGTGGCGATGGTGTAAATGATGCACCAGCATTAGCTGCAGCAAATATTGGTGTTGCTATGGGTCATGGAGCTGGTGAGTAATTAAAACCAGACAAATAATGACACTATGTTGTTTTATTATTGTATACTTCTATATATAATTACATATACATGGTTCCTCTCTTGACCTAATTTCTTGTTTCTTTCTTGCCTTATATTCTCTCCAAAAATTATTTCAGCGTTGGCTATGTCAACAGCAGATGTTTGTTTATTAGATTCGAGCTTGTTCAAACTTGTATATGCATTGAGAATGGGAAAGGCAGTGAAAGCTAAAATTGTGCAGAATGTTACGTTTTCTATTGTAGTTAAAATAATTGTTGTTGTTTTTGCTTTACTTGGAAGGTTAGACCTTCTTTGGGCTATTGTATCTGATATTGTGGGTATGGTTATTGTAACAACAAACGGTATGTTATTACTAACTGGTAATAAAACTATTGAGAAGAAGAAAGCTAATAAAACTAATGAGATGAAGAAAGCTGAGATCAACATAACAAAAATTACATCTTTTGATTAAAAGAAAGAGAGAAAAATATGTATAGAAATGAAAGAAAAACAATAAAAAAATCACGAAATAATTAAAACTAACACATTGAATGTTATATATAAAAATAAATGTTGCTACAAAGATTTGCATATGATTATAAATTATCTTGTTCTACTTGTCCAAAATAATTCTATAAAGATATAGCCTAGATCTCTTATACATCTCAATGTGTTACTACTGTCAGACGTTTTTGCAATAGCAAGTACATGGGATTTTTTTACTGATTGAAGTACAGACTGGATATTTCATTGGATGATAACAACACACGTCATTGAACTGTGACGCACTTATCAATATATATCTAGTCGCGCGGAGAGAATGAAAGAGCAAGTCCCTTAATTCTTAAAAGGTTGTACAGTACCGTATGTGCACTGTTATGGATATGGGCGCGGGAAAAAGAAAAGAAGATACACAGGAACACAATCACACGCAGATCATTGTTTTTTGAAGAAAAAGATAAATAAAAAGATAAAATTCAGAGTGTATTTTGTTGATTTTGACACATGCGATACAACATCAAATTAATACTACACCAGGCGAATCTTTCACGAGTGGAATGGGCCTTACTATAACATAAGGAAAGTGTATGACGATATGGACGACACAACACGAAAAAGTGGTAACAAGAAGACAGCAAGGGACGTTGTCGTTGATGATGACGAAGGAGAAAATGATACCAAGCGTCACCGTACTGATGATGCTAATACTGCTGCGTCCATCAATCATAAAGACTCTCAGCAGGATCCTGTAGTACCAGCACCCGTTTTTTCTGCTCCTGCTTCTGCCACTGGAACTGGAACTGGATCGGGAGACGTTGCTGCTGTTACTGCCACTGCCGCTGTCACTACCACCACTAACAATAACGACAACGACGAAGACGATGACGACGACGATCTCCCATCAACAACGTCCGAACTAATGGAAGTGTTGTGCAGTATCACATCTGATCGTTATACTCGTGAAGAGGCGTTGTATACTTTGGTGAGACTATCCAAATGGGCAGAAACAGAAAATGGTAATTTCCTGAAATCATTTCATGCATGCAATGGGGGTTTGATTGTACTGAATTTTATCAAGAAAACCATGAACGATGGAAATTGTGTCGGACAAGTCCGTATGGAATGCATTGAAAAGGCAGCGCAAGTAGTTAGGGAGGTTACCTATAGTGTGTATGAAAACCAGGTTAATTTTGAGATTGAGACAAAGATTGCAGCATCTATAATGGAATGCGATGGGATTACCACCCTCATTAATGCAAGTGAAGAATACAACGGTGGGGAAGACGTTCCAGAGCTAAATGCCTTGTGCTTTGTCTGGAAGGCATTGGACAATATCACCGCCTTTGGAAATAATATGATAAAGGAAGATGGAATCAATGAAGATCAGACCATTGGCTTATTCGATACGGGAATTGATGTCATCTCCCAACTCAAATCTGTTGACAGCGATGTCGCTTCAGAAACACTTGAGTTCGTATTTGGTGTTTTGGATAATTGTATCAAGTTTTTGAGGAATTTCGTGACAACCAAATACTTTCAAGATAAAGATGCTCTTTCAAAATGTTTGGAGGTTTTTAAAATGGATGATGATGGTGACACGTGGACTTGTAGAAGTGAAAATACAATGGAAGCTACCATTTTATTCTTCTACACTTGCTACTCAAAAGCTTTATTGGATAGGAGTTCCGATTGTGAAATTCTTCTACCTTTGCTTGTTATGGTTCTGAAAGTATATCCATCAAATGATGGAATTCGACATAAGGCAATGTGTGTTATTCGTCATGCGTGCTCTATTGTTAACGATAGGAAGACTATTGAACGATCGGGGGCGGTGGAAGTTCTTGGAGCATTATTAGCATCGGATAATATTCATGAAGTCGACAAACACACAGTTCGTTGTCTTACCCACATGATCACAAAACCTTGAGGAAAAAACAATATTACCTGCTGTACTTTATGTACACGTGTAGAAACAAGATCTTCTTCTACGTAAAAAGTAGTTACTGTACTGTACTATACTGCACTGTAGTTAGTAGTGGTTGTACATAGTCATTTAATACAGATACAGATAATACGGACAGGATATCTATCTATTTACTACCTAGCTAGCTAGCTAGCTAGCTAGCCATGCATTACTGACGACTATTTTAAGATTATATAACCGATGATGGTATACAATAATACAGTAGGACTGATAATAAATCCTACTAGGACTGTAATAATTATCGTGAACTATCTACCATCCATTTATCAATCCATGTTGTATTAAATCCATCGTAGTAAATTGTTTTTTTTATTTTATTTCTTATTTCTCACTCTAAAACTTAATTCTAAACTTAGAAATTTAAAATTTAGAAAATTAATATCGTCCTTTCGTAATTAATTTTTTGGTCATATATAATCCAGCACCCGATAAACCAAACCATGTGGTTGCATAACCAACATGTACCGATGGTGTTGTTTTAAATTCTGATATTGATGCTACTGGTGGTTGTAATGGATAGGCAAGCAATGGCACATTTGCATTTCCATTTGCATTAGATGCCGACGACGATGATGTTGTATTCTCATTGTCATTGTCATTGTCATTAGTATCTAATACTTGTACTAATAAGGCAACTTCTTCTTCTGATGTTATTTCAGCAATTGCTTTTAATGCTAATCCATCCACCCAAAATAATTGCAATGGACGTTTTGTATAATCATGTACTGGTGTAATAAATCTTGGTTCTGAATTACGGCGTGGAATGAATGAATAAAAGTGAGTGAGTGAATGAGTGAAAGAGAGAGAAAAAAGAATGGCACAAAAACAAACGGGCAACAACGACGACAAAAGAACAGACAAATACCAACAACAAACAATACGAATACGACAAGATACGTACTTTCTGGTTTGGAAATAATTACTGTCATTTCTTGTAATCCAGTGGGACGATTCCAGGTACAGGGTGCATTTTTCAATTCTGCAGTTAATTTTGTTTTCGCTATGATATCAATTTGTCCAGTATTGGAATTTCTAAAATGGGATTGATTGGCACCCGGAACAATGGATTTGGGTACCCAACCACGATTAATCCAAACCACGTCTTTCTTCTCTTTTGGGGACGTTGGTGAGTTATCGTCGTTTACTAATTCCATTGGTGTTAATATATGATATCCTTGTGGTCCTGGTTGCATCCCACCGGCAGTAGATGTATTATTATTATTTTTAGCTTTTTTTGCACTTAGTCCAGATAATGGCATTTGTACACCAGCTGGTGCACCTCTCGGACCGATCAAGACTTCTTTCTCATGACGAAATACACCACGTAATAAACGTCTACGGTATGGATTCGAATTTGTTTTACTAGTGTTATCATCGTCACTTGTAATTATATCATTGCTGCTGTTATTATTATAGCTATTATAGCTATTGTTGTTGTTATTGGTATTGTTATATAATATGGGTGTCATTTGTAATTGTTGTTCACGATCGTCAATTTTATCTAATTTTTCGTACAGACGATCCAGTTGCCAACAACCTAAACCAAATGTACCCACACATAAACTACCAAAAAAGAATTTACCAGAATTGGATAAATTACCGGTCACGAATTTCGTATCAGCAGCATTTGATGCAGTTACTTTTGATGCTGATGCTACTTTGGAAGGAACGACTTTGGAAGCAAAAGATCTAGATGTAGCTACTTTGGAAGCAACTTTGGCAGCAACTTTGGCAGCAACTTTGGATGCCACTTTGGATGCCACTTTGGATGATAATGGTGCCGCCATTATTTATTTATTTATTGTTCTTTACGTTACGCTTGTTTCAACTGGTGGTAATATGAGTTATTTTGCTTTGCTTTGCTTTGCTTTGCTTTGCTTTGCTTTGCTTTGCTTTGCTACTGGTTTCGTAAATTCCCTCTCCCTTTATTTAATCTATAGTTTCTTGCACGGTAGTCTTATTAGTACGTCTGATTGGCAAGCCTTCTCGTTGTCGTTGTTGTCGATGATTGATGTTATTGTTGTGTGTTGTACAGTACCAATCACTCCTCTAAGAAATCATAAAATTTCTTGAGTGAGTGAGTGAGTGAGTGAGTCAGTTACGCATAAAGTAGTACAAGTCCCGGTAGTTTTCTTCGTGAATGAAAAGAGGACAACCCTGTCTTTAGATACAGTTGATTTTTAAAAGATGGAAGGAATGAAGGAATCAATCAATCGAATCAATCAAATCAGCCAATCATAGTACATGCAGTCCTAACTATAATGTAAGCAAAGCTAGTTAGTTATTCGGCAGTACTGCAGATAGATCACACTGTACTAGTACAATACACATAGTTAAGACATGGCAATATTGTGTTACTTTTTTTAATAGTCCCTATTCTGAGAACGAACGAGTTCGTCGATGGCATGTTCCAAAGAAAGAGAAGCAAAGGAGACAAAAAAAAAAACGAACGACCACCTAATAAAGCAATCATAAGAATAACTAGAAACACTCACAAAAGATAAAAGTCAAACCAAACCAAACCAAACCAAACCCAAACCAAACCAAACCAAACCAAACCAAACCAAACCAAAATCAATACAAAAATTAAAGCCAATCAAATCAAATCAAATCAATATGAAATCCATCATCATCTTCACCGCTGCTTTACTTCCATTCTCAAGCCACGCCAACGTGTCAAATGGAATATGCACTAAGATCTACGAGCCTGTTCTCTGTATCTTCGACGTGTTTTGGAACCTCTGCTTTGCCGAATTAGCTAGTTTTGACAGTGCTAATTGTACGCTATGCACTACGATCGAGCCTGTTTTCTGTACATCTACCCGAACAAGCAAAGATCGCCGTTATTTTTCGAACATCTGCTTGGCTATAGAAGCTGGTTTTGACAGAACCAGATTTCAGTGTTGACCCCATCATGTCAGATGAAGCATATGTGCTACAATTCACGAGCCTGTTGTATGTACCTCCTGTCCAACTGTTGGCACAAATGAAATAACAGCGCGTCTGAACTGAAGTCGACCGATCTGAATGAGAACACGTAATGAGAACACTGAAATGAGAAGTGTAACATTGAAGTGAGAAGTGTTGTTCTATGAAGACGAATAGCAGACGGCAGCAGACAAATAGCTGACGGCGAATAGCATATGGAAAAGAACAATAGCATATAGGAAATTACACAATGTATAAGAACCAAATGTGCACAATTAAGGAAACAAAGTTAAAAGTAAAACAAACATACTACATTCTATAGAAATAGCGGATAAAGCATGGGATCATACCGTAGAGTAAACTAACTGTGAACGAGCGCGCGCTAAATAAATGAGCGTATCATTTATTATTTTAAATGGCGCGTCCTTAAGAAATCGATCAATCGTGGCAATCATTACTTTTTTTAGTCCCTTTTCTAAGAACGAGTTCGACGATGTTCCAAGGAGAAGAGAAGCAATAAAGGAGACAAAAGACCAAATATAAGAATAATTGTAAACACTCACAAAGTTAGAAGCCAAACAAACCAAAGTAAAATCAAACCAAACCAAACAAATCAATACAAAAGTTAAAGCCAAACAAATCAAATCAAATCAATATGAATTCTAAAGTTGACGAAAACAAATACGAAGACGAGGACGTTGTAGTAGTAACATCAATCATAACACCCACTATTACCACTAGTAACACAACAATAAGACAACAAGATCATCTTCGTTCATTGCACATCGTTTCACGATGGGACGCTAACTATACAAAAAAGAGATATACCAATACTCATATCGTTTCACGATGGGATGCTAACTATACAAAAAAGAGATATATTAATACTAATGATGATAATGCTCATCAGTATCAAGGTTTATTATTCGACCCGGAGAATCATCCCCACCGGCCGCGCTATTCGCATAATAAGAGGAGTAGCAGCATACTAGACTATTACAATTATAATAATAATAATATCTACGTTGATCGTCCACCAATAAGTCCAGTTCGAACAAGGACTAGAAAACAACATCGAATTACTGTAGCTCCTGGTGCGTAACAAAAAGTAGAACGAAAGCTTTGCTGAAGTAGCTGGTTTTGACAGCGAAAACTGTAAGCTTGAGCCGATTGACTTAGGATGCGCTATGAGATATTAAAGATGATGGAATTATCGAATCAAATCAGCCAACAATCTACAAAGTTAAGACATGCATGCATGCATGCCTAACAAACCGAACAGAGGAAGATCCTTTAAATCGTCGATGATTCGACAGCTATGGCTGGGATCATGCAGTATACTGTGAACGAGCATGCTCTAAATAAATGAGTGTACACAGTGCATGATCACCTATCTATATATCTTATCTGTTCTATTTTACTTGAACTATATGAACTCTATAATAGACTAGAACAAAAGAACATTAAAATATAATAAACGGAAAGTGCTATTTTAAACGTAGTAGGATATATATTGTGTAGAAAATGCAAGTGCAAGTAAAATATATATGGAAGTGGACCAAAGGAAAGGAGAGAACGACGACAACGACAACAAAAACCGAACCGAAACTTGACGCGGATAGCAGACTGTCTGTCGAACAAACCGGTTCCTTGTTTTCTTTTATGTTAACTTTTTTGAGACATAGGCTTTGTGTAAAGATTCGATTCAGATTCTTTCATTTTCTATTCATCACTACCTTCATGATCGGTTGTTGTAATAACAATACTATCGTCGATGTCATTATCATCATCTGCTAATTCTTTACCTTCACGTTCTACTAAATCAGTATCAGCAGGATCAGTTGCTTGTGGTGCATCCTTACAAATAATGAAATAAAATAATCCACTTAAGGCAGTACTAATTTCTTCTGAACTTTCAATTAATGGCAAAAACGTAATAATAATTGCTGCACCAAATCCCCATCCAATTGCAACTAATACCCAAAATGAAAAATAACTTCGTGTAAAGACACGTGCAGGTATAGATAACAATGGCCAAATAACAACTAATACCAATGACAAGACATATCCACGACGGACAATCCAACGTTCGGCACGCAATAACATTGTTGCATCTTGTTCATCTGCTGTTAATCCACGTGTATCATCTTTTTCAACTAAGGAAATTTGATCATTTAATAATGAAAAATCATAATTTTGTGGATCAATAAATTTAGAATATACGTAATGGATTAATCCACTGGATAATATAGCAATTAAATTCCCGGATAACATAACCTCATTACTACCAAGTGTTGCAATTGTGATCGTACCAGATTGGATGTACGCGCCACATAACCAACCAACTATAGCTAAAAAGAAACCAGTCCATGCCGCAATCACAGCACCTGTACCAGATGCCTTATCCCATGTCATCATATTCCATAGTGGTATCACAGACGATCCAATGACGACACCCATAAATAGATATACCCAACCAAGATTTAAACCAATTTCTTGTAATGCAATTGCTAATGCACCCATAATTAAACCATAACCAACAATCACAACACGTGATACAAATAAAATTTGTTTTCCGGTTGCTTCTGGATTGAAGTATTGACGATAGATGTCATAACTAACAAGAGACGATACAGCAATTGATTCCGCACTACCAGTAGAAACAATCGCCATAAATAGCATAATCAAGATAAGAACAGCACCGGTATCACCAAGTAAATGTTGTGCCACAGCAGGTGGTACTAATCCATCACCAGCTTCTTGTGCAGTAATAGGAAGCATTAATGCCGTGGAAGTCAAACCAAGTGACGTAGCAAGTGTAAATGGAATAGCAAACCAACAGATTCTGATGTTATTCGTTGTGTACGATGTGGTTGTTGTTGTTGTTCGTTCGTCGGTCGTCGACGATGGCATCGTGTAAGAAAGAGGACGGAAGGGTGGACGGATGGAATGTGGTAGAGTGAGATAGAGTCGAGACGGGACGGGACAACAATACAAGACACGCAGAAGCAACAACAATGCAAGACACGAAACGAAACGATACAAACATAAGATAACGTACCCTCCTAATAAGTATCCTTTTGCTGCAGATTGTGGTCGTGCAGCAATAGCAGATTGCCAATACGATTGATCCACAAAGACTGTACCAAAATTACCAACAATATTAATAATACCAAACATTAGACCACCAGATGAGATCATTGTTAAATATGATCCATCATAGTTGCCTTCAACTTTACCACATGAGTACATTCCTTCTACATAAAATGTAGACTCGACGGTATTATTCCTGGAATAAATTTGTTCGCATTGTTCTGTCGTATACGACTGTAGCCGAATGAATAAAAAGAGAATTGAGTGAGGAAATGATATACAGTAATACACGTGAAAACCTCCTGCCGATTAAAGATAAAGTAAAACTCACAACTGTTGCATCAAGGAACGTATAGATTTGATCAGCTGAATAGACCTTGATATATACAACAAAGACCATTAAAATTAAAATCATAAAAATAATAACCGTGTGGATGTAGGATGCAAGGAATGTTGCTTGTAATCCACCAGATGCAGTGTACAAAATAACACCCCATGGAATTAAGAATGCCGCTAGGCGATAGTCCATTCCCTTTTATATTTGGTTGGAAAAGAAGGAGGAAATACAATTTGGTCAGTTGCATCGCATCACATCGCGTCGTGTTACATTAGTGGTAAGGAATCTATTCATTTTACGTTAGTCATTACTCACCGTCAATGCTTGAACAGTAGCAGCACCACCGAGTAAAAGCATAGATGTTACAATAACATTCGCACAAAAACCAAAGAAAAGGAATGTCAAATGTGCAGTTTTACCCCATCGTACATTAACAATTTCAGCAAATGTATGTGCAGATGGTGCAACCTTCTTGAGATTAATAGCAATAACACCAAACAATAGTACTTGAATTGTTGCACCAGATGCGTACCAGAATGGACCAGATACTGGATTTAGTAATGTTGTTGTTGGTTGTTAAGAGGACGTTGTGGATGGTCGTTGTGGTTGGGTAGGTGTATGGATGGATGGAAGAATTGAAACAGAAACGACGGACGAGGGTAGTGTGAGAGACGATTGTGCGAGATACAACGAGACTGTGACGTAACGTGACGTGACGAGAACGAATGCGATTATAATTACGTTTACGTACCACCATACTGCCAGGCAACATTCGACGATTGAAGTAATGTAGCAGCCCATGTCCATTGACTAATGATAACAGATGCTGTTAAACCAGTCTTGATCATACGTCCAGCAGTACTTTTGTTGATAGTGTATGAGAAGTTGTTGTTGTTTCAATGTGATGATGTGGTTGTTACAGATAGATGAATAGAATAAACGAACGAACAGAAAAACAAGGTGTAGAAGAGGAAGAATGTGAGATGACAATGATAATTAAAGATAAAGATAAAGCTGCTTCATCCGTGTGATCAGGTACGTATCTCGTTTCGTTTCGAATCTGTTTCGGTTTCGTTTCACAACAACGGCACGCATACACAAAGCGACACAACACAAACGAACGAACAATCTTTACTTACTTAAAATGTTCACTCGTAATTTCGCCTTTTTGTCCAAAATGTCTATTAACTAATACAATGCATGTTGTAATAGCACTAAACAATAGTCCAAATCCAACCACAACAACCCAACCAACCCATGTTGGTAATGGTGCTTCACCTGGTGGAAAATAACTTTCTTGTCCAATGAATTGAGCGAATGGTGGAATAACATTATTCCGATCATCTAAATTGATGATATCTGTAATATCTGCCATCTTGACTTTGTCTTGATTTGATTGTGTTGAATCAACGAAAGGAAACAAAAAAGATATCGAAAAAGAAAGAAGAAAAAAGATCAAATCCAAAATTTTATGCATATAATACTTGTGATTTTAACTTTTGAACGTGCATACCGGTATGTATCGATATTCTCCGTATTTTTTCTTCCTTTGGAATCTGAAATATCTTTTTTTACGTGACAATACATGAGATTGGTAGATGAAGCAGTGATACATTAAATGAAGACGCCGACAAAGATACTGTTTATCTAGTGTACTCACAAAAAAAAGTTGAGTGACGTGTGTTTACAGAAAAATCGTAGTTCTTTTTCAGATATTCTTAGATTTTTACGGCAGCACACAACATGAAATACCAATTTGAACTGAATCAGAATTGGTTCTGATGTTGATAAAGGAAATAGGATCATCTGGGTAGGCATCGATTTTACGGCATCGGCTCTATCGTCAATCTTATATGCAGCTTTACTGTGCGTGATGATCCATGTAAAATTCTTCCTCAATACTTTTTTTCGTTTGTGATAGGCTACTGATGACATCATTGGTAAAAGCGAAGCGAATATGTAGAGCACAAACTTACATTTTTTAGTAAGCATTCCTTAGAAATGTGAGAGTGTGTCAAGAAATTCCCATTTTTGCGACATCAGCACATCTTTCAATACACAACCAAAGTTGGTTGGAGTCACATTTCTCCTTCTTCTTATTCTATTTCGAGTATTTCGCCAAAAAGAATTCGAATTTCCTGGGCCTTCCGGCACTGTAAATATTGCGGGGGTTGGTCGAAAATTAATAATCATGTTTAATTTTTGCAAAAGCGGGTACCCCATACCTGCTTTTTTACAAAGCGGGTACATCTGCTAGTAGTGGGTGGATGCTGACATTATTATTTATTGAATTGCATAATTACTTTTTTATCACTATGTGTACCTTGTTTATTCAGCTATGATGCTGCAGGTCAATCAAGTGCAAATCTTGTTGGCACAGTATTCTTCATACAAGCTTGTTGGTAGTTTTCAGCAGATTATTGTGTAGCACATCCATTTTAATAAGGTATCTTTGTAAATCATGTGCTGAATGGGTGCATACTACCGATGCATAATTATTGAGTGTGGAGAGGTACATATGTGGCAATTCCCTGATGCTGTACAGAAAAAGCACAAAGAGTTTTATCTCAATTTGCACAATAGTGGGTGGACCTCAATGCAACCTTTAAAGATGAAAAGCTCACACATGAAATACACGAAGAGCAAATTCTCACATACACAGTAGAAGCAGATGTTGTTGTTTGTTGTTGTTGGTTCCTATTGTTTCCAGTAATATTGTTGTCCTTTACACTACCTCAGTGCAATCTTTACATATGTAGCTGCTTTCAAGAAGTGCAGGCAGTTCACTACAAAACCCAGCATATTGCCAGGAGGATAGGAGTGTGGACACACCTAGTGATACACCACCAATATTGGTGTCTTGTACATTTCAATACTACAATTAACCTTACCTGTACAGTAGGCAGAAGGCTAATAACAAAAAGTGTGCTAAAATTCTTGCCAAATACTGTATCCAAACGTGCATGCTTTGTTTGTCAGTCACGAGGAACTGGGACTGAATCGACGAAAAAGAATTTCGTCCAACCATGATGATGTTGTGAAGAAAACATCAGATCGGAAGATCTTCTGCCTGTGAATTAAATCTCATTTTGTTTTTTGATACCTAACATGATATCTTCTTGCTTCTTATGAACCATAAAGCAGTAGTAGCTTTATCAATCTCTTTGATACCTTTTCAATTTTTCAGAACTTCTGTATTAACGATTAATTTGCATTTGCGCCACCATGCTGATATCTTCCCTTCAAAATTTAGGATGAAAAGAAAAATCCTTCCTTTCAAGATCTCGGAATTATGGGATTTGCTTCCTGTCACGTGCGAGACGTAAGCAAAAAGACCAAAGATATCATACTATCTTCTTTCCTTTCTTTTGTCTCCATATATGATGAAACGCAAACCGATGGATGGTACAGTACAACGACATCTATTTCGCCGTCGTCAGTTGGTTTGATTGTATCACAAAAAAATCCCTGAGCTAGGCAAGAAGACAAGATATAACACACCACACTTCATTTCCATTAAAAATAAGATAAGATATAAGATGCCGAAGAAATTAATCTCCGTCGACGTGAAGAAATTACCATGGGAACAAGAAGTTCCGTTACACAATCGTTGGTAAGTAATACATGAAATAATAATAATGATAGAATATGATATGATATGATAGATTGATGGTTCGTCCCGTCCGTCTATTTGTCTGTTTTGTATTGCAAAATTTGTTTGACGAGGAAGATAGATCGTCCGTAACATCCTTCCTTATCGACACCGAAATTGCCGTCGACATCGACACCGTCGTCATTTGTATCTCATTTAACTCCTCTATAAATCTCCTACATCTGATCGCCTCGTTCATCATTGCTACGACTCACCCATCCATCCACCCATCCTAAAATAAAATAACAAATAATGAAATAAACAGGCATCCAGATATTCCACCTGTTGCGAAAGTAGCCGAAGGGGATGTTTTCCGTGTCGAATGTATTGATTGGACAGGTGGACAAATCAAAAATAATGATTGTTCCGATGATGTCAAGAATGTCGATTTAAGTCAAGTACATTATTTAAGTGGACCTATTGCAATTGAGAATGCGGAAGTGGGTGATCTATTGAAAGTAGAAATTTTAAATTTAGGTTGTTTAGATGGTGATGAATGGGGTTTCACGGGTAGTTTTGCACAAGAAAATGGTGGTGGATTTTTAACAGATCATTATCCCAAAGCTACCAAAGCGATTTGGGATTTAGAAGGCGTATACTGTACCAGTCGACATATACCGGGTATTAAATTTGCTGGTCATATCCATCCTGGTACGTGTAGTGTACACAAAACTTATATGAATTTGCGTTTACTTACCATTCGTCGTCGTGTACGGTATTGTTCTTTGTAATGCAACAACAACTACTAATCTCTCTTTCTTTATTTCTCTCTCCACGTCTTGGATTTACTATGATTATACGAAAACAACAACCACAAAAACAAATTACAAGGTCTGATTGGTACAGCACCATCACCAGAATTATTAAAATTATGGAATGATCGTGAAAAGACGTTGGTAGATGAAGAAGGTACCGAACTGGAAAAGACATTATGTGGTTGTTTAATGACACGTCCACTTGCTTGTTTACCAGAAGTAAAGGGTGCCATGCTGGGTACACTGGGACACTTTTTAGATAAATCTGGTAATGATGAGGAATGGGATAGAATTGCGAATGAAGGAGGTACGTTCAGTTTTAGTGATGATTGTATCGTATCGTATCGTATCGTGTGTTCCTCCCTTACGTACTGATTCGTCGTCGTCGTCGTCGTCATCATCATCATCATTTGTTCTACTCCTCTCACGCTTCTCGTTTCTCTAATCTTTCACATCGTCGTCATCGTCACCTCACCACATCATGGTCGTCGTCGTCATACATCGTCGTCATACAACAAACTACAGCCCGGACTGTTCCTGGACGTGAAAATGGTGGTAATTGTGATATCAAAAATTTGTCACGTGGTTGTACTGTATACTTTCCAGTCTTTGTGGATGGTGCTAATTTATCGATGGGTGATATGCATTTTTCACAAGGTGATGGCGAAGTGTCATTTTGTGGTGCAATTGAAATGTCAGGTTTTATTGATTTGAAATGTACCGTCATTAAAGGTGGAATGAAAATTTTACCTGGTAAGTAAATAATAATGATAATAACGATCGTCGTCGTCCGTCCTCACTTACAGATTCGTCATCGTGTCGCCGCCGTCGTCAATGTTTTGTATTTCTTCTCTCACTCTCTCTCTTTCTTTTGACTTATTTTCTTCCTCATTCATTCAACACACAGTTGTTGGACCAAGTCCACTCAGTGTAAATCCAATTTTTGAAATTGGTCCATTGGAACCACGGTTTTCTGAATGGCTCGTCTTTGAAGGTATTTCCGTTGATGAGAAAGGAAATCAACACTATTTGGATGCAACAATTGCATACAAACGTGCCGTCTTGAATTGTATCAAATATATTTCACAATTCGGATATACCGAAGAACAAGTCTATTTACTTTTGAGTTGTTGTCCATGCGAAGGACGAATTTCTGGTATCGTTGATGTACCGAATGCATGTGCGACATTGGCTGTACCACTTGCAATTTTTGATCAAGACATCCGTCCACCAAATAATATTGAAGCATTAGCAATGGGCATTACCCATGTCGATCGTCGCAACATCTGTATGTCCGTCGAGGGTGGTGCTGTTCCATTCGATCCTAGATTAGGTCTTCCTAAATAGAGTCGAGTCGAGTCGATCTTGTTGCTCCCATTTTATCTTTGGGGTGGTGTGGTGTAGTGCACGTGCGTACGTTTTTGTGTTTGCGACTATGATAACATGTACAACAACAATAATAATTCCGATGGTGATCGATGGTTTGGGTTTGTATTCCCGACGTATTTTAATTTGCAAGTCGCATACAAACAGAACAATTAAAAATAGTAATAGAAAAATGTAACTTTATTTAGGTTTTAGAAGAAAATAATTACACTTTACCTTATATAAAAGTAAAATACAACCTCTATACTGAAAACTTCGACTTTTCTGTTCTACCTGCCTGCATACCTCCACTAGCATTTCAATGATCATTGCAGGCGCACATTCCGCGAATGGAATAATAAATCGAATGGATCAATCACAAATCAATGGCATCAAATTCAAATTCAATTCCTTTTCAATTCAGATCCGACCGAGAGTTGCATATTTTTTTTAATTCATTAAAAAGTAAATCAATTCCATCTCATGACGTGCAATCATACATTTATCAACTAATTGCAATGCAGCTTTTTAGATGCAGCTTTTGTTTCACGTCATCAAATTGTAACCATAAACGACCACCAGCAAATCCTAAACATGTTCTACATACCTCTGCAACAGTAAATCCAACAGTTTCAATTTCAATTGCTTTCATTGTATCTACAGAATTCCATTATATTTTTATCATCATTATTCATTAATGATTTTTTATACGAATACCAAATTTTCGGCACTTGATATATACGATTTACTGCCATTGGATTATTGGAATATGCTTGATGTATTGCACCTAAACAATATCCATGTAATAATGAACCAACATCTAATCCAGCAGGACCATATACAGTAAATTCAGGATCAATTACTTTTGTGGATCCATTTGATGTATTTACCATAACAGAACCAGGATGTAAATCACCATGACATAATACATGACCACCACCACCAGCACCATTATATTGTTTTTTTAATAATTCAATTTCTTTCATAAATTCAGGTGTTAATGTTAGTCCCGATCGTTGTTCATTAGTTGCTTCCTTATAGCATTTTGTAAACACAAATTCTAATTGTACATCTCGCATTTCACGATTTTCAAAATGTTTCGTTAAATAATCAAAACGTTCCTTCGATACATTGGAGGAATGTGTTGCAGAATGGACCCGGCCCATAAAATCACCTAAACATACCGCAATTTTTTCTTCATTATTACTACAATCATCATCTTCTAAAGATGAAGATGATGATTTTTCTGAAACTAATGCTTGATCTAATAAATCATGTCCATCTAAAAATTCCATAATAACAATCATATGTTTTTCTGTGTGTGTGTATGTTTGGGTTAGAGTTAGACAAGTGGCGTGTAGTACAGTAGACAGACATACAGTACATACACAAAAACAAAAAACAACTTACTATCAAAATAATATATATCCGGTAAATACTTTTTAGATAATGTATCACCTAAAATAGTTTTATATTCACTATAAACATCCAATTCACGTTGCATACGTCTACCGAGTAGTTTATGTTTACGTTTACGTTTTTTGGTTGTATTTATTTTGTATATAACGAAAAAGTGGGGGGGGGGGGGGGATGAATATGTAAGAGAAGATTGTATATATAGGAGGAGCAGAATCGATCCCAAAAAGATAAGCAAACGACAGTAGCGGTGACTGAACTGACGACGACGACGACGACGACGACGGCACTTTTTGTTGTTGTCTTCCGATATTTGTAGTTTCCTTTTTTCGACATATTCCGAGAGAAGAATTCAGGGTTTATTGGGGACGGGGCGGGACGTATTGTTTGTTCACTACGATGACGACGACGATGATGGTGATGACGATGATAGCTGCAGTACGATACTATCATTTCCTTGGTCCCCCCCCCCCCCCCCTTCCCGATGTACAGTATATCGTACATCAGAGTCAAGTCGGAATTGAAAATCGTCAATTGTCGCTTAAACGTTTGATCAATACGCTTCATATTTATTGGGGGCGATGAATGTCTGCCTCTTTTTTTTTAAACAGCACTAACTGCTTCTTTCTTTTCTTTTCTTTCGTCCGTTCGTTTTCATTTCCTTCGTTCTTAATAATTCAATTCATAAACTTGAAATAAAACTTACTCTGATGTTAATGGGAAACCATCTGGTCCAAAAATTGCAACAAATTCTGGTGCCTTATTATTATTTATTTGATTCATTGGAAAGAAAGGTACAAACGGGAAAAAGTAAGAGAAAAGGAAAATGAAAATGAACCCCGTGGATATGAATGTGAAATGAATGGTCGGTCGACGAGAAACAAAAAGGGATAAGTTGTGTGCCGTTTCACACAACACACACATTCAGCATACACCATTCATTCATTCATAACATACCTGTTTTAAAAATACAGTTTTACCATTCATGGAAGGAAATTTAATACAAAATGCATAGTTAACATTCCCACCTAAAATAGTAGTAACTTCAATTCCTTTTAATGCATCTTCTTTTGATGTTTTAGATGATAAACCAATTAATTCCCAATGTTCTTTTAGATATGTTGGTATACTTTCTACTGTTAATATCATATTACTACTACCTAATGTTTCCGTCATTCTTTTTTGTAATTCTCGTCGTTCTATTTACGCTAGCTATGATATGATATAGTCTTTGAATCCGATTACTATCTTTTTTTATGATGGTGTTCTGTAGTTGGTCATCTGAAATGCTGAATGCATGCCGATGCATCATAATACAGTAAGAGGAAGGAGAAGATGTGAATTTAACAATTTACACCTTTGCATACTAACGTTTAACGTTGAGTCAAAATAAACGTTAAAAAACGGTTGTGCCGACGATTTAAATAATTTTTATTTGGGGGCGTTACGTTGTTCGTAAAAAGGGGGTATTTACTTTACAAAAAAAAACAAGGAACAAGCAAGGTGGACCGATAATAGTGTCTTCTGATTGTGTATTTGTGTTATTATATATCGAATTTGTTAGTATCTTTTACTTTATAAATAAACAGATAGCTCTAATGTCAGGGTTCGTGTAATTAAAAAGACGTTCCACCTTGTTCCTTACAGGATATGTTACTGGTTGAAAAATGATCGAATAATATAATGAATGGGAAAATAGTAGTAGTTCTATGATTTTATATCGAGCACTACTATAAAGACTACACGGATCAAATAAACAAACAGATTATTGTGTGCGTGTGGTGTGTGTACCGGTAGGACCTACGAAGTTAGAAACCAACACAGTAACATGAGTGAATGGAAGCAGTTACGAATCAACTTGGAAGGAGATTGTCGCGAGACCCGTAATCGCATTAGGAGGCAACCTTCGGAACAATAGAATATAGGTTTGACATGACCTGCACGTCATATTACAGTACAAAAATGTAATGAGTGCTTAGTAGAATTATGCAAATGTATGACCAGCAGATATATCAAAAAAGCATACCGGTAGTACTATGCTGTTATCCTATTCATTACTTTACGAAATCTCATGTGCCTTGTCCGGCGAAAACATAGGTGTTCCTTGTTTCTCTTTATAGACGAAGACACCCACCAAAACGATACCAAGTACCGCAACCGCAGAGGCTACAGAGATTCCAATGACAAATTTCTCTGGTTTTTATCTGCCTGGATCAATTCTTGTTCTTGAAGGGATAATTCTTCCTCTTTTTTTTCTTGGCGTAGTATTCTTGGCATTCAAATAATCGCCCTTGCCACAAAAATATCGTACGGCAGGCATCGTACCATGCATTACAAAAACTCTTCTTGATAGGCATTTTTTCGATTTGCCATTTGTTAAATCCTTCTACGTCTTCGTCTTGATTATCTTTGTATTTACGAAAATCCTGCACTAGGCTCGCATTCATAGAGACAGGCCTCCATGACAAAGAATCGTTCACAAGCTTGTGACATCGGTCCACATCGATCCCATTCATACCCCTCTCCGTACGCTTCCTTAATTGTCTGAACGTCCGGTACATTTGTTTTGTCACAGCATGCCTTATTCTTCCATGGATGGCATTCCGTCATTCCATCACCTTCCGGCGAAGGAATATCTTTGTGGAGATAATCTAAATGGCACGTATCAACATCCGCTGTTGTTGTATTTCCTCCAAAGAGCTTTCGAGTGACTGCATCATTGGGATTATTCTCATGGTCGAAGAACCACATTGTGTATCCGGCGTTTTCGTCATCTACTACCTCGAAGGCACCACCCCACATAACCTCGCAAAGCTCGGTACCATCCGAATAGATTTCAGGAAAAGGCTGACAGGTATCCTCATACGCGCTTGCAAAAGGTAGTAGGGTCGTCGCTTGGATGAGAAGAATGGCAAGAACCGCTAGTTTGTTGTCGGAGACCATAATGATGATGATGGGTGAGGCAGAGTACCAATAAAAGATATCAGTAATTTAAAAGCTATTTGTGACTATCATTCGTGAACACTACGGTACTTGTACAAGTATTGATGATTGTGATTTGATTCGAAGATTTTTATTTGTTTGACATGTTCGTCTCCACCAGGTATCTGGGTGGACTAAAAAGTAAGTGGAATAAAAGTGCGTCCTTGTGTGTGTTCAACGTGTGGCAATGGCATGCGCATCAAAAAGTGATTTATTATTCCTAGAGAACAATAATGACGTCACCATAGGTGCGTGATTGAAGTAGAGGGATCCAATACAATAGCCCCATTGAACTGGGATCACCACAGCCTCCAAAAGCTTAGAGCCTATCGTTATCCCCGATATATCAAATACAAACAACCCGAATTGAACTAGCTAGTATAAGAGCAAAGCTCCTATCCCACAGCCTAAGAAGCTGTTTAGAACAATCTTTAATAACCAACTCTAGTCTGTCTCAACAAAATAAATTATCAAATATCTTTTATGTAAAGGATAAAGTAAAATTTTCTCTTTCTCCAAGATACTGTTTTTGAAGAGAATCCATGTATACGAATACACAAAAATACCTCATGTGAAATAAAGGGGAGTAACAGACGGTAGGTGTACCAGCTTCTGATTATCTCATAGAAGTAATATACTTTGATATTGAACTAATGGATAAAGTTATTATGAGTCTATCCTAGCGTCTACTCAACTGGGGCTATTCCCATTACACTAGTCTATGCAATGGGTATGCAACTTGCCTCACCATGTGAAAGATTTGTGACTGGGTATGACTTGCCTGGTTGCAACTGTCATACTGAGCTGTAGCATTTAAGTACTGGCTAGTAACAGTGTCTTTACTGTTAGTCCCGCTTGCTAGTGATTCCAGGACCTTATCAAACCCTTGCAGTGTAGAAGGACTTTTGCCTTCTATATATAGATAGATTGGTCTGACAGCTCAGTGTACACTTGTTGGTTGTACTTTTGACTGGTAGTCTGCTATTTGACTTGATATTGTAGCCAGTAAAATCTCATGTCCTTTGACTTTGTTTGTTTCTATTTTACTGTTTTGTTCACTATTATTCCATCTGCAGTGCTGTTATCAGTTCGAATTGGTGCTGCTGGTTGTGGGCGATTTAGTTCTTCTAATGTTATCTTCATTGGTACAGCTTCTTTTGTATTCATATGCAGTCCACCACATTCTGCCTCTGCTGCTGATGGCATGACTGATTTAATTATTTTTGCTACGGTAATATGAATATTGCTCCATTCAAGGACAGTTTTCCATCTAAGTTCCCTTAATAGTGGTATCCGGATGCTCTGCTTCTTAATTTTGCTGCCACTTGGTAAGCTGGATCATCGCTGTCTATTGTTAAAATCATCTCACTGGCTTGGTATATAATTTCTGCTTCTGGGTTTGTAGAGCAGTAGCTTAGAAAATATTCTAGTGCTTCTTATTGTGTTTCTTGTGTCTCCTTTTGTCGCTGCTATACAAAGTTCATTCAGTGCATGTTGCATTGTGTTGTCTATTGCTTGGCTTGTATATAAGAATTTCCCAAATACTTCTTGTATTGTTTTAATTTGTTTTGGTGATAGTGGTTTTGATTTATCTACTCTTTCATACTGTATCTTATGTTGATATTCTTTTAGCGCTTTCTGTACACATATCCTTTTATTGATAATATTACTTGTTCTTTTCTGTAATTCCAATCCAAATCAATCCCTATGTATTTTGATCCTGTCCAGTCTGATTTCACAGGGATGTTTGCTTCGATTGAGTTGATTGAAAATGGTCGGCATCTTCTTTGTTAAAGTACTGTACGCCAAAGTCATCAACCACTAACTAGTATGATGAATGTAGTTCTCCTTGCTTTATGTTTTCATAGACCTGGTGTTCTTTTAACTGGATGATATCAGTAAATGGCTAGATTTTTGATAAGATCTTGGTTAGCAAGAAATCCTGATTGCGACAATCCATATTGCACCTGTTACTTCCATGTATACATACATACCCTTCTGTGTCAGTGTACGTACCCTTCTGTGTCAGTGTACTTATCTGTATTGTATTCCTGTTTTATCTCTTCTGGTATTAGGTCACTGTGGATTCTTATGTACTCTGGTGATATTAGTTTTGTGTTATTAACTTTTTGTTGAAGCTATACAGTACATCCAGTATGAAGAGAATGTAGCAGATTCCAGCAAACCATCTTGTCAGAATCACACTCAATATCATTGTGAGTGTTTTTGTGGTATCTGCAGTTTGCTGGAGAATATATATACTATATGTACTGCATACACACACACACACACACACACACACACACACAGAGTATGCTTGTTGAATGAATTAGAAGAATAAAATAAAGTGAACCTACTACATGGAAGAAACATGATTATTTGGGTGACATTGCCTATCCCCGATTATAATCAAATAAAAACAACCCGAATTGAACTACTGTAGCTAGAATAGGAGCAAAGCTCCCATTTAGAACAATCTTTAATAACCAACTCTAGTCTGTCTCAACAATATATATCTATAAAGTTTTGTCCACACATACTACAACAACCAACCTAGTATGTGAATACCAACTGTTTACAGAAACAACAAGCAACAGACAAATTATCAAATATCTTTGTCATCACATTGACTTGATAGGTAAATTCTCCATTGTCAACACTTTTTGGTCCCTATAAATCAACATTCACTCCATTCCATTTTATTATTTCGCCTTTTTTTTCTCCAGATGGAGACCATACTTTTTGTTACCTCTCTGTTTACTAGTTTGACAACATTCATGGCATGTCTTGCACCTGTTTGTTACAGCAGGTTGAAGTCAGGCCATGTGTATACTAATCTAATTGTAGCTTCCATCCATTTTTGTACTGGATGTACGAGGAGTAATAAGTGGTACCATTCTAATACGCGTTCTTGTAGGCTTACTGGTATTAATATTTTACCATTATTGTGTATTAATTCTACTCCTTCGACCATTTCTGTTGTGTCTCTATCACTTTTCCACACACCATCTGTTTTCACTTTTGTTTGTAATTTTATGTCTGCGTCCTGGCGTGTCTTAAACAGCAATATGTCTGAAGAGTATTGTTTGTCAGCTAGCTAACTCTTTCTCAACTGCCAATGGATACATGACTTCATCATCCACTTTGGATTCAAAATCCTAACTGTGACATCATGACACTACACATAACTTCTATTTCTTTATCATTTTCACAATGTAATGGTTTGTTTTGCTTCCCCAAGTGATAATATCAAATAATGGTCTCTCTTTCATTTCTAATTGTGACAGCCCATCAGCTGCATCATTGTCTTTGCCAGCTACATGTTTGTTCCTTAGATTGAATTCTTCTAACATGAGCCTCCATCTTACCATTTGTTGGGATGGCATGTTTTGATAGAGAAGGTTTAGATGATCAGTGTGCGGACTGTAAGTCCATCCTGTGCAAATTTCCATCAAACGCTTTGAGTCCTTCTACTATATCTACAGAGTTCTGTTTCTCCTACAGTGTAGTTCATCTGTGCTGGATTAACTTATCTTTTGTGTAGAACCCAAGTGTTTTCCTTCCTGTACGAGTGTTGCTCCTAGCTGAAAATTCCAGATATGATAGTTGTGCTTCTGTCAATAGCATTTCCTTTGCCTTCTCGAATGCCTCTTTCAACTTACCTGTCTTTGAAGACAGGTTGTTTAATGGTGCTAAGTAAGATCTCTGATCTTTTTGGTTCAACTTTACCTGTCTTTGAAGACAGTTTTTTTAAAATGGCAGCAGCACATCTGGTCCTTTCATAGTAGTAACATTTTCTTTTCTTTTTAGCTTCTACTATACTGGTATGGCATGCTATCCAAACAAAACAGAAACAAGATAGAATATAACTAGTATAGCTAGCTACTAGTAGTACTAACTACGAAGATAAAAGATAGTATAATGTAGAATGTGATTTTTTTTAGTTTGTTTTTATATTTTTTTACGTGTATACTGATTGCTGTTAGTTATGCAATGTTATGAATGTGTTCCTCGTTTCGTTTCGTTCAATTTCCCGTTCCTTCCCGTACCATATCCCATCAGATCATGGCTTATATACAACACAACACACTTACTTATTAGCAAGCGTAACAGTTACCACTTCTAGTACAACAAGTATTTCCACTATTTCCTCCGGATCCTGTGGTGGATCCATCTTCGGAGGCACTGGCAGAGGCACTGGCAGAGGCAGACGCGGAAGCACTGCGGACGCACTGCCAGAAAACGACGATCAGTCGTATTCGTATTCACACCATATGCGAATTCTAATAATTCTTGTGCATCACCTGTCGCACTAGCAATACCAGCATTATCATAAGTTATAGTACCACCTTCCACAATAACTTCACTTCCGTATCATCAACCGTTTTACGTGCAAAGCCTTTGATTTGAAATTTCACATCACCATTTGTCAAAAGAATAACTTTGAGTAAATTTAATTCCTTGTTGGTCATATCGACAATATTAGTGGAGTCAGAATAAATACCACATCTTCGGTCTTCATTGTTTCATGATTCCATTTTTGGCATACATGATCCCGGTCTTGTTATCACCATCGTTTCTTTGGTCAAGCGTGCAGCAGCGATCGTAGCACCAAACACACATCCAACTAGGAGTGTAGCAAAGATACATAAACTATAAATAATCTTTTTCAAACCAATATTGTCACGTGTGTGGAGGCGAGATTTTCCACGCAGCGACAATTTCTTCCGAATCTAATTCACCATCCCCATTGACATCTAAATTCAATTCTTCGACACTTTGACGTAATCGTAATGGCAATTCAGAAATAGTAATACTAGTACGAGTACTAGTAGCTTTTTTAGGAACGATGAAGGAGGAAGAAGGCATCTTGATTTATTGATTTGATTGTTATTGATGATTGATTGATTTAATTTATTGTATTCGGTTTGGAATGTGATAGAATAAGTTTTATGAGATAGGGTGTACTATTGTAACAGTTTAGTGTGAAGAATAAAAATAAAAATCAAAAAAAAAACACTATCGCACAATTACCACGATAAAAGATCATAGATGTTACGTTACTTTGCCGTACTTACTTTTTTACAGTGCGTTAATGTAAGAAACAACATCAACGACGACGAAAAATTGTACCATCGTGCTACGTAGGTTTCCTACGTAGCTGTGGCAACGCGGAGCTGGAAAGCGATGAGGTGGAGTTGTAAGTAATATACCGTATATATAAACCGTATTCGCAGTGAATAATGTATGAGCCATGTATTTTTGGCTGAACATTGCATTAAATAGTGCATTGAATACGATAAGTAATGCAAAGAAAAATGCCTTGAGGCTTATATGTCTTGTAAGTAATGTTCAATATATATGGCTATTATTAAGTATTAGGATTAATCGTGTTTTAGTATACTTCGACTCGTCGCTTCAAAATGCGAATGTTGAAGTTTTTCCTCAGGAGTAGGCATATATTTATATTAGCGCTTCTCTTTTATATAGGTATAAAATTTGGATCAATCGTGTTTCTTATACCCGTGACTAGCGCGATGGTAGTCGTCATATTATGACTTCCATCATCGCGCTCAAGACTAACTTGTAAATAGATGCAGATCAGGAGTAACTGTAAAAACGAATTGACTTGTGACCTCAATTACTTATCGTTCCACAAAAAGGAGAAGGTGACAAGACATTATTAATGTTGACAATTCTAGTCGTCGTTTGACAGTCGTTATAATTGCGTGCGAATATCATCCGTTCCCATCGCATTAGGGGCAATATGGTGACCGGCGAGTTGGAGGCCTTTTTTGTTTGATAAGTAATTACTGAAATACGTGTAAGAACAACAACTATCAATAAAATCGTTCGATACTACTGTTTAAAATCCAAGCAGAAGTTTAGGGGCAATTGAAACTAATTAGAATAAGAAAGAATCGTACCGTATTATGCAGTGGCGTTTCGATTGCTTCTTTCTTCTTCCTTAAAAATATCGAATGAAGTCAACAATAATTCAATTTCGAAATAGGAAGATTCATCGAATCGAATCGAATCATCAATCTACTTCGCCCAATTTACGAGGCACTATGTCTACCTATGCGACCTACATAATATATATGGTCCTATGAGTACTATGACTAGTCCCTAATGATTGTTGTTCAATGTTGTTGACTGATTGTTGATGATGGTGAAGGTCAACCTGTGTGAGGAATCTGCGATTATTAGTATTTGATACTGGAATTGCATTGTATGCATCGTTGTAATGATGATTGTGAGACAGAGTTAGTAGTGAGACAGGGTTCGTTGTGTCAAATCACATATCTGATTGTTGTGTACAATATATAATGTTTCTTGCCATTATTTAGTTTGTGGCATCTATGTATTTTGGACATTGTCGTTCTATGTTCAACAGAATGGGATGGATTGGTTCGTTGTTAAGATGGTTGTGAAACCTGGATATATTGTTTGTCACTTTTAATTTCAAAGTTGATATTATTCTTACATACAAAAATAATAATATAATATATTCTTATAAGATATGCAACTGTTTATCCACCTCTATTCTACTCTCCTCTCCCATCTTGATGAGAAATTCTCTTTTTATAAGATATATGTAACTAGTATTATTAGAGTTGAGCAGAACAAACCACCATTCAACTATAGAAACCTTATACATACACATACATGTACAAATTTAATGCAATCCCAATGTTATCATTATTTTCTAATCCGATCCGATCCAATCCAACCAAAGTCCCTGTGGTAATTTCTCTTTATATGTTCTTGCACCCTTCATTCAGAGACGTGTGGTGGTACATAGTAGCATCCTGTGTATGCCATCCTGGTACAATACTTCAGGACACACTTACTGACTATGAATGAATGATTGTGGTGTATTTTAGGCAAAATAAATGTCACCCAAACAATGATGTCTAGGTTTGCTTTATTTTAGTCTTTTAATTCATTCAACAAGCATACTGTGTATGTATGTGTGTGTGTGTGTGTGTGTGTGTGTATGCAGTACACACATAGTATATATATATTCTCCAGCAAACTGCAGATATCACAAGAAACACTGACCATGATATTATTATTGGGTGTGATCTTGACAAGATGTTTTGCTGGAATCTACTACATTCTATTCATACTGACTGTACAGTACCTTACAACATTAGTTCTTACCATACTATAAAAGATTTTAGGTGCTATTTTGGGAATAACATAAATGGGCGACCAGAACAACCTTTTAGGGATCTCACAAATAATAGTTAATTAAAATCACCTCTTTCCCCCAAACTAAAAGCACCTTGAGTCTTCAGAAAGGCATGTTCCTAGTTAATTATTGCAGCTACTAATTTTGCTAGAGAAACTTTTTCCAGAAAATAAAGTTATGAAACCCATTATATGTTTAATCCTTACATGTCTGCAGGACGACATTGGTAAACAGGGGTTTTCTTTCTTCACCAAGGGCCAAAAATGAATTTGGACCTATATTAGCTGTAAAAATCCATTAACATTTATTTTGCACGAGGTGTACCATGTGAACCAGAGGCCCTATTAACGGGAGCTTTATTTATTTTATGAATATGTGTGTGTATGTTCCTGTCAAAATTGGTGTGGGATCATTTTCCATTCAACAGTAACTATTTTAGTACCGTCCTTGATTGGTTTTTGTGCGTTCATTTTGGGAACCAGGGGTAAACTGCAATTGCATCCAAAGTAATGGTGGGTTGGGATGATAATGCTTCCCATTCACAAGTGATATGTCCTAGTGAGGACAGTAAATCAATTCTGTGTTCCAATTTACCTGGTTGCATCTTTAAATATTGAAATGTATGTATTTTGGACCATACAATTTTTGATAAGAAATGAACCACAAACTGTCTCATTTGAAAGGGTTGCACAAGACAACACCAGATGGGTCAGGTGCACAAATATAAACATAGTATACTAGAACATTGAGTTTGCCTCCTACAACTTTTTTTTCTTGTGGTTGCGGAATGAAATTCATTTTGCTGTTGTGGAAGGCACAGAAATAACATGATTTTCAATCAACATTAACAACAAAAGATCTCATTTGAAAGGGTTACAGAGGACAATACCAGCTGGGTCAGGTGCACTAGCATCCACATAGAGTACTAGAAATTATGTTTGCCTCCTATAACTTTTGTGTTCTTGTATTAGGGGAATGATATTCATTCTGCTGTTGTGGAAGGCACAGAAATAACATAATTTTCAATCAACATTAACATAAAAATTTCTCATTTGAAAGGGTTACAAAGGACAACACCAGCTGGGTCAGGTGCACTAGCATCCACATAGAGTACTAGAAATTATATTTGCCTCCTATAACTTTTCTGTTCTTGTATTAGGGGAATGATATTCATTCTGCTGTTGTGGAAGGCACAGAAATAACATGATTTTCAATCAACATTAACAACAAAAGATCTCATTTGAAAGGGTTACAGAGGACAAGCATCCACATAGAGTACTAGAAATTGTATTTGCCTTCTATAACTTTTCTGTTCTTGTGGTAGGGGAATGATATTCATTTTGTTGTTGTGGAAGGCACACACAAATAACATGATTTTCATTCAACATTAACATCAAAAATTCTCATTTGAAAGGGTTACAGAAGACAACACCAGCTGGGTCAGGTGCACTAGCATCAATCATACCCATACTTACAAGGTCCTCATAATGTTTAGGTTTCTATGGAGGTTATGAAGGTATAGGGATGCATTAACCTCAAAATGGGCCATTTAGGCCCCAAAACAGGGTTTTCCACTTTTGTGCTCACCTAATGCTGGATCATCAACACAAAGCACCAAGAGTAAGCACTCTTTGGTATATATAGTGCACTCCGTCCATATATTTTGGGATGATTCACCTTTTTGAGTGTACTGTATGTCCACAAAACACTACAAATTGGCCATTTGCACCATTTTGGGGGGTTCTTTGGAGTGTGCTGTGTGTGTGTGAGCCTACATGTTGAGATACCAGTAGTTTTACAAGACTAAGGAATGATACAGTTCTCCATCCAATAGGTCAATTTTAAACTTCATAGTTTAATTTTCCAAACAAACGACTTTTTAGGTGTATATACTTGATGCTAAAGTTGTTATTATATACTACACTAACAAATACTAGTAAAATTTGGGCATGATTTAGCTTTTATATTAATGACTGTTTCCACGCGGAGATTTATTCAATGCTTTTCGACAGATCCAATATTTGAGGGCCCAAAAATATCATGTATTTTGGTACATTCATTTACACTCCCCCCGAACGTATTCGTCCCCCAAAAGGGCCATATAAAACATATAAATAAGCACTGGTATGATCATACGGTATGAAGATGATAGTAAAGACGAGGAGATACAAAAAAAATAAGAACAACAACAAACGAACAACGAACACAACATACTGGAAAATTGTTTCTACTACTGCTAGCGGTTCTATACTATTACTATCATCCTTTTGCATCACATCATTCGTTCTCATTACATTGTAGCTAGCTATGAAATAATAGCACGTTCGACTGGTCAAAGTAGTTAAATTTTCAAATTATAAACTATGACTATATTACTCGTTGCTCCTACTGTCTTTGTCTTTGTATGTGTGTTTGTTTGTGTTGTTGATATAGATCTTTATTCTTGCAAATAATTGATGCTGTTAATGTTAATGTGTCGTTAATGCTGCTGCTTCTGCTGTTGTTGTTGCTGATGCTGATGCTGCTGTTGTTGTAACAAAACTAATATTCGATGACGATCAATTCTTCGTTGTTCCATTTGATGTTGTATTTGCATTTGTATTTGATGTAGACTGTATTTACAACGAATATTATGATGCAGTTGCTGTTCCGATAACGATGACAATACACCAACACCAACATCACCATCCTCCCCCATTATACCACCACCTGCTGCGGCGGCTCGTCGTCCAGCAATACCATGAAAAGATATGGCGGTATCATCACGGATATTACTACCGCCAATAATCCTTTGGTTGTGGTTGTGATTGTGATTGGGATGATTCGTCCCTAAGAAACCATCACTGCCTTCTCCTGCCATCATCAATGTTGTTAGTGGGAACGATGATGCTGATAATGTATTATCATAATTATTTTTAATACGATTGAAAGAATGATGATTGAGTAAATGATTATTGTTGTTCATGATACTATTGTTTTTGTTAATAGTATTGTTGGCTACTGTTGCTGCAGTAGGAGGAGTATCAATAGTCGATAAACCACCACAATCATTAAATGGTCGTGGTTCTAATGGAAGACTTCTTGATGATAGCACTACTGATGGCAGTATTGTAGTGCGCAAACTGGGCATACCGGATACTCTATGATTCGGTGATGATGGTGTTGTCATCATAATCTCATCCTCAACACCATCGTCATAGAAACCTTGATGTTTACTATTCAGGTTTTTCGATTGTTGTTGCTGTTGTTGTTGCAATGTTTGTTCAGGTTGTTGCCAATTATACATCATATTACTACCACCACCACCACCACCGTCATTATTATTGTCATCGTTTCGAATAGCTGTGGTAGCTGTAGCTGTACAATACAAAGAGGATCGGTTAGTATTACTTCGTACCGACTGTTGTTGTTGTGGCTGTGGCTGTTGCGTTTGTTGAACTGCTGACGTCATTGTTGATGAAGCAGCAACATTTGCCGTTGCCGTATTATTATTTTCAATAATTGATTTCCATTTCTTATAAACGATACAATTTCTTTTAATGTGTCCAATAAGTTCTAATTCTGATTTGTATTTCTTACAACAACCACGACATTCCCATGGCATAGTTCCGTCCATTGATTTTTGTTTTAAGAAATCAATTTCTAATTCTCTTTTTTGTTGAGCTTTTGGTTTCCATTGTTTATACACATCACATGTACGTTTTATATGGCCGATTAGACCTAATTCAGATCTGTACGTCTTGGAACAACCACGGCATATCCAAGTTGATTTATCATCTGATTGTGATATGAATAGACCAATTTCAAAATCTCTTTTTTCTTCAGCTTTTGTCTTCCTACCAGCATTATATTCTAATCGTTTCTGATCTTGTATCTCAATTGGTAATTCTTTTAGTCTGATGATTTTCCTTTGATATGATTTCTTTGCACGTAATCGTGCCTTCATTGCAAAAGATAATGCTTTGCTATCGTTCGATAATGCTACTGTTGCGACGCTGACACTTCTTGCCCTTACTGGGGTACTATTAGTATCAACATCAACTACTGCCATCACCGCCGCAATACTAGCAGCAGCAGGAACAATAATGCCATCGTTCGTATTCGAATTTGCGTTCGATGATAATATAGTCAATGGAACAACAATCAATGATTTATTGAGTGGTTGCTGCTGCTTCCGCTGCAGTTTTGATGGTTGCTTCTGGTTATCGATCGTTGGTCCATACAGTGACATGTAGTCATGTGAAACATTCACATTCACATGGTGAACATTCACGTCTTCTTCTTCTTCTTCTTCTTCTTCTTCTTCTTCTTCTTCTTCCATATCAACATTGATTTCTTGAGACAAGAATCCAGTAGCTTTAGCAGTAGCAGTAGCAGTAGTAGTAGCAGTAGTAGCGGATGAGAAATTATTTGGATCGTGGATTTTTCCACTACCAGGAATATGACTTCCGGTACGATCCGGTAAAACCACTCCGGTGGTTGCAGTGGCAGTGGTAGTGGCAGATGAGACGATGGTGCATTCTACTACGATGGCATTATTATCGTTTTTCCTATTACTAAATTTTCTTTTGTACATTGGATGAGTTTTTGATAATGATGATGATAATGATAATGATTGCATAATAATATTAATAATAATAGTGAGGAAAAAACACACTTTATTAGAACTGTAATACTTTGTTTCTTATTCCAGTTACGGTAGACTTGTGAATACTCGTGCGTATTAGTTTTGTCCCTTCTTTCTCTTCTTTTTCCTTATTCTTTTTTGTTCTTTCTGATTCGATTTGTCTGATTTGTATGGTTATCTGGTACTTGTAATGAATACACAGTCGTATCGGCGAAGATAGTATTTATTGTTGTTCGAGAAGAACGCTTATATTTTGTGAGGGTTATCTACGTAAAGAGGACCATATATGCTGCATGACGTATTATTGTTTAATCAATCCTTCGATTGTTCTATTAGAAAGTTAATTAAGAGAGTATTTTTATCAAAGAAGGAGAGAATCATATAGCGCGCGATAGTTAAAATTCAACTATTCAATCATCCATCTTTCGATTGTGTTCTACTGTAATAGAAAAATAGTTAGGGTATATATTTATTATGACGAGGATGTAAGGATGAAGTTCAATATAATATTATTTATGGGAATATAATATTATTTATGGGGCTACATTAATTCGCGTGTAGGGTATTCATCACCTTTACGTCACGTATTGCTATTTTAATTTTCGAACCGCGGTACGGGTTGTAGTTGTATAATTAAAATAATATTCGACACGAGGAAATATCCCGTTGTATCACATTCTGACCTATGTGTGTTTTCTAATTAATCGCTATTTGAAGTGCTAGAGTGAAGAAATGAGATCAGGAGAACACACAATAACAGGCCATTGTGCTTAATGGCCTATTATTAACAGGCTTCAATGTATTATTCGCTTATCTCCCTTCTCATTTACGATTGATTTAACGCAACTGGCGCGACTGAAAAATCACGCGCACCATAATCATTATCGATTAAAACTTGTCGCACTTGTTGGCTTGCTTAATTAATAAATACAACTGCCACTAAAAGCTACTGTAATTAGTACCTACAAAGTTTAAGAAGACGACCAAGTTTGTAGTCCTAATATTATTTGAGAGGAATGCAGATAATATAAATTCAACAGAAAAAAAAAATCATAATAAATATATGTATATAGCCTATTTGAATATAAGTCCTATTATTATAATATATTAGAATAACGATAATCCCTCATCGTCATTTGATTCCTCCTACTGTGGGTTGGTATTGTTAGTAGTTCCTTTTCCGTTTGTGTTTCTTAACTCATATACGAAGTTATCTTTTTCTCAATTAGCAACTTAGATCGGCGTCCGTGTCCGAGTCAGTCATCATTCGAAAGAATGGGTGCCATCGCATCGCATCCTTCTAACGCAACGCATCCGAGAGAGCGCTTCTTGAGTACTCGTGATATTACTTCAACTATTATTTGTTGTAACGTTTCTTCTTCTTTCCCCAAAACGAAGTTGTTGCTGTTGCTGTTGCTGATGCTGATGCTGTTGCTGATTTAAATTCTGTTCCCGATGATTATCGTATTCCAGTTGTAACATCGATGATGATCCTCCTAATGTTGGTGTTGCTAGTAAAATCGAACTCATTGAATCTAAACTATACCTTGATGAAGCTGATGATGCTGCTGCCCGCGCCATCGACGGCATTATTGGAGGTGATGTCATTGATGAACTTGCTATTGTATTACCAGCAGCTGATAATGACTTTGTTGATAATGGTGGAGGTGGTATTGGTGTTGGTATTGTCGTCAACCCCATCGACATATAATCCTTCTCCTGCTGCTGCTGCTGCTGCTGTAACAATACTAATCTTCGATGACGATCCACAACTTGTTGTTGTAATTGATGCTGATGTTGATGGTATTGATGATGTTGAATTTCTCGCTGCTGCTGCTGTTGCTGCTGATGTAGATATAGAGCAGCGGCAGCAGTGTTGTAATTATTATAATTGTCATTATGATGATTCACATAATGATGATGGTTCAAATTGCTGTTCATATTATTGTTACCATAACTGATTCCTCTTTCATCGAGAGCTGCTGCTATCGTTGCTGCCAACCCTCCACTACGTACCGATGCGAATCCGGTATTGTTAGTGTTAGTGTTAATATTGGCGATACTACTATCGTAGTTGTGGTTTTGGTAGGATGCTTCTGCTACTGCATCTGCTACTGCTGCTTGTAACATTTGTTGTCTACTACCATTATTTACTATAGTAGCAGCCGTTCTAGAAGCAGAAGCAACATAAGCAGCAGTAGCAGTAGCAGTAGCAGCAGTAGCAGCATAGTTCGGAGCACTAGCAGTAGTAGTTTCCAATATAACACGTTTCGTTTCTTTCCATTTCTTATAAACTTTACATGTTCTCTTAATATGTTGAATAAGTCCTAATTCAGATTTGCATGTTTGATTACAACCACGACATTTCCATGATTTGCATAATGATTCATCATCGACGCCATTGTCAGCGCCACTATTGTTATTACTATTACCATTGCCATCATTATCACCATCACCATTATCGCGATGACAAGGACGCATTCCCTTTAAAAAACCAATCTGTAATTCACGTTTCTTTTCTGCTTTTGCTTTTCTACCAGCATTATATTTAATGCGTTTTTGTTCCTGTACAGCAATTGGTAATTCTTTCAATCTTATTATCTTTCTTTGATAAGATTTCTTGGCACGTAATCTTGCTTTTTCGGCATGACTTATACCTGGTGGATACTTATGAATATTAATACTACTACTATTATTCGAGTTCGAGCTCGAGTTCGAACCAATTGATGTAGCAGATTCTGATCGTTGTACTGCAATACTAGGAAGTGTATTATTACCTTGTGGTTCAGCTTTAGTTTCACCTTCAGAAGACGACGAGGGTAGTGTCGTCTTCATCATCATAAGTCTAGCACGTTTATTAGTAGGTGAGGTATCACTCCTATTATCAACACATTCTTCTTTCGCATTATTATTATTCGGCAGCGGCCGTTTGGCAATACCGCTACTCGTGTAGTCGTTCGTCGATGATGATGATGATGGAATGCTCTCTGGAGCAATTCTTTCTTCTTTCTTCTCCTTTATTACGGACAGTGATTCATCGCGTTCTGATGGTTGGTTTTGTTGATGAGAAACTGTTTCAGTTTGTCCACCATAATAAAGCGACATATAATCATGACAATACTCATTAGAAAAAGCACTGTTATTCATACTGTATTCTTATTTTCTTCTTCTTCCTTCAGAAATGAAAAAAGCGACTTGATTTGACTTGAAGATTCGAGTGAGTGAGTGAGTGAGTGAGTTAGTGGGTCACTCGTTGTTGGTTCTTTTACTGATTCTCTCTCTCTCTCTCTCTGTCGCTCGCTCTCGCTCTATGTATGTGTTACGATTCCTCTCTCTCTCTCTGTCGCTCGCTCTCGCTCTATGTATGTGTTACGTTTCCTGCTTCCTTCTCTTCGTTCTTTCGTTTAATTGTCAATCTCTAGTAGCGGAGCAGCGAAAATAGTAGGGGGGGGGGGGGGGGGGGGTTGTTGTTGTGAATGAATGACTCAATCAATCATAAATGAATACAATAGAAAAAGTCAACTCTTTCTTACAGGAGAATAAGTACAGTACTAGAAGAACGCGATTAGATTCGATTGCTTCGATCTCGCTGTACTAGTAATTACTACTAGCGTGCGACTTGACTTGTTGTTTGGTGGGATAAATAGATAGATCGTAGAGTTACATTAACAGTAGTGCCGTATTATGCGTTCTCTCTCTCTCTCTCTGTCGCTCGCTCTCGCTCTCGCTGTGTGGGTGTGTGTGTGGGTGTGGGTGTGTGGGTGTTACGATTTCTGCTTCCTTCTCTAGTATCGGAATGAGCGAAAATATGAAGTAGCAGGGGGGATGTTGGCTGTTGTGAATGAATGACTTAATCAATCGTAAATGAATACAGTACAAAAAGTCAGCAAAGACGCGATTAGATTCAATTGGTTCGATCTCACTGTACGTAGTACTTTCTAATAGTGTGCGACTTGACTTGTTTTTTTTCTGGTGGGATATATAGATCGTACTGTTACAGCTACAGTAGTGCCTTATTGTGCGTTTAGTAGTCGAAATACACTGATATTGTAATAAAGTGTCGCCTTATAACTTCCTATTAACTTACTAGTCCTCACAAATTTCTTATTAACTTACTAGTCCTCACAGATCAATTGAATGAAAAAGGTAGCTTCAAAAAAGAAGAATTGAGTGACGTGCCAAAATCAATCAATCTGTGGTTTGATCGCGATCTCATTCTTCCTACAAAGTTCCTTCTATTTTTTGTTCAGTTCTCTTCTTCTATGTAAGATATACTTTTATTTAATACTCTACATCTTTAATTTGATTGAGAACAGTATCTGATTCTTATGTAGGACTACATTACATACGACGCGTAACATCTATCCTTTCACAGGGATTTTGATGACACAATAGCCATCTTTATACTCTACATCGTAAATTGATTGAGCGACACGTATTTTCAATACTCACACAGAAGATGTATATATAATAATATATTACTGTCACGTGAACCTTCATAGGACCTATATCAATTCTTGTAGTTCCTACGTCGACATCTTCTTCTACTGTATAATTGATAATGAATAGAGTTATTTAATAATATCAATTGAAAGTAATTGTTGTCGCCGCATTTTTACAATATTGGGAATGGGACATGCATAATTACAATATTGTGTATGGGACATGCATTGGTACGTGCGCGCCGTTATGTTTTTTCTTGTACGCGACGCCTTCGCTCGCTCAAGCATAATTCTCCTCGCATACCGTACTACGGCCGTCACGCCTTCACGCATTCACTCACGACTAAATCGAGCGAAGAGTGTGAATTTTATTTAACGCTCGCATACTTGACGCTTCTCTTCCATCACGACTACTGTAGTTGCGACGACACACGAGTTTTGCGCGTTAAAACAAGTAACAGAAGGCCCTGGGTCTTCACACATACTTTAATTTGGTGCCTTCTATTTTCTTCGCCTCTATTGTACAGTACTAGTATTTATGCTTTCCTATTTCAAGTCACTACTTGAATATCTTTGCCAATCGCTCCTATGTACTACTGTATACAGAGTACTCATAGGAACATATGTAGGTCACATAGCTAGACATAGTGCCTCCAGCACATGTCATGTATACTGTAGGTGGTGCAGATTCTCCAGTGCAAGACTCCAGGCGACATGCAGCTGAAGAACAATCACAGTTCATCCATCTACCAAAACCATGCATGAAGATCGCGCCGTACCAATGAAGCATACTAGTAGAATACTACATAATTAAGATATGAAGAGTGAGATAGTACCCTTAAGGTACATGAAGATCGGGCAAAGTAGATCAAGAGGAAGGATTGGGAAATCAGTCATTCCATTGTGTCTTCTGATGTCTGTTTCAATGGACGGCGGAACCTATCAGCTAGTCTAGGTAATAAGATCCTAACTTCGGATTTTACTTTTTGGTTAGTCCTCAAGAGAGCGACAATGTTATTTGCTTTATTTATATCTAGTTGATTCCTTCCAATATTTGAAACTGGGTTTAATAGATAAATATAAGCAATAATGCATGCAATTGATGTGTAGTAGTTAGTAGAAGTATGCTGTGCATTTTCAACTTCAAGCCTTGCATTGCTAACAGATGACACAGTTATGATTAACATAACATTGTCCAGCCCAGCATGACATTGACAACATAAAAGTCATCATGTCATTATTTATAGATAATGACAGTGTTCAAATGAGGCAGCACAGGCTTCCCCTAGCCTTTTACACAAGAAAGACCAACCTGTTGTTTGCACACTTAAAGGTGCTTGATGTACTACCAATCAATGGTATAGAGAGAAAATACAATGTGACTCTCCCGGTTTGGTTCCTTATAACCAAAATGAAGAGGATTGTTGGCAATGTCACTACATACTTACACCACACATCAATACATAACGAACATGTAAAGGGGGGTTATGTATCGATGTTATTCTGAATTTCCATTATGTATGTACATATGTCATACATGATGTGCGTACAGCACATACTATTATTATGTACTAGTCTGTGTTCGGGGAGGGTTCATTTTGGGACACTTTAGGGGTATATTATTAAAAAATTCCACAATCAAATTTTACATGGCACATTTTTACCCGTTGACGCGTTGACACACATAATACTAGCGCACTATTATTGACAGTAACTTACAAGATCCATTCTTCATTAATCTATAAAACAAAGCACGACAGCCAAACAGAGACAAATACTGTACGAGACCAAAGCGACCGTCGATCCATAAACAAGCAACCGTTTTAGTGAACTTGCGCTTCATTAAGTACATCTGTATTCTGTTTTTTTTGGTCTATCATCATCCCTTTTGATTCCAGAGAGAAAGAGAGAAAGAGAAAGATAGAAAATTGAAATAATGATGAATTTGAACGACAGAAGCAACATCAACGGGACTGATTATTTTGTTACGTCATCGTCTTCGTCGTCTTCGTCGTTGTTGTCGTCATCAACGACGACGACCACGACACCACCAGAGGTAGAAGCATTAGTTGCAGCTACAGCTACAGCTACAGCGGACAATAATAGTAACCACTCAAATTCAAATACAAATACAAATAATAATTCAAATACAAATAATTTTAGAATAATACCAGAAATTTTGATACCTGGTCCATTTGTTGTATTACAAGGTAATATTGGTGATGGTATATCCAATACTATTGATGGTTTACCATATCCTATATTGACCAATAGATTATCCTCTACTAGTAATAGATCAGCTACAGGAAGAGGAAGACAACGACGGAATAACCAACAGCAACGATCATCACAACGACAACAACAACGATCATCATCATCATCACAAAGAGAAGAAGAAGAAGAGAGACGACGAGATAATGACAGTACAAGTAGTTATCATCATGTACCACGTACAACAGCTGCAACTGTTGCTGCTGGTTCATTATTTGCTACTGTAGCCACAACACCTACAACTTCAGAGTATGTTGTTGTTGTTGTGAACGAGGATGGTGACAACCACTACCACGATCGACGACAACAACAACAAGAGCATGATGTTGACATTACAACACATAGTAGTAGTGACAATGCTAATAACGCGACGACGACGAGGCAACAAGAGGAACTACAGCAGCAAACAGAAGATGAGCAGCAGCAGCAGCAAGATCGCATATCAATCGAAATATGGAACAATACAAGACGACGTATAGAATTACAACAGCGTAGAGATTGGACAGAGTCATTACAACAAAATGTTCCGAACTATCTTTTAGAGAATCATATAATGATGAAAAATACAAATACAAATTCAAATTCAAATTCAAATAATAATAATACTTGGTGGGAAAAGAATGGTAAAGTTGTGGTGTTGAGAGAATTACCAACGAAATTAAGAGGAGGTGGTCGTCGTAGTGATGACGACAACAATTGGAATGAATCTGTATTTGGCAGATCGGCAGGCACAGTCCATATACCAAGTATCATAGGATTGTTATGTCCAGGATCCACAATATATGCATTAGATTTAATTGAATTAAATTCAAATACGTTACTGCCTATTGATATTGATATTGATATCGAACAACAACAAACACCAACGAGACACCAGCATGGTCGAATTGGTATAATACAAATGATAAAATTGGAAACGAAAGAAGGTCGTATTGGTTATAGTCCAATAAATTTAGATGGTTATCCATTATTATCACCAGGTCTACCAAATCAATATAATATGCAACTATTGTCAGATAATTGGATATGGAGAGTTACCTGTCCTAGTGGTGCCTATTTACGTGATGGATTAGATTTAAATACCAATCATATATATACATTACCATATGGATCATTAATATCGGTATCGAAACGTTGTATTAATAATCAAGGTTTATCTAGAATAAAAACAACTGCTCTAATACCAGGCGATGGCGATGATAACAATGAAGTAATCCATGGATGGTGTTCAGAATTATTAAATCCATTAAGTGGACAACGAGGTATTATTGCACAACCATTACCATATTGTATACCAGCTACATATAGAGTCACGTTACCTATTGGGTAAGTTCTTATGTCTATTCTATTCTTTTCATGTTAGTGTTATTCTATGTTATGCGTTGTACACTATTTTCTATTTTCTATTGAATTGCATTGAATTGAATTGAATTGAATTGAATTGAATTGAATGCGACTCTCTCTCTACCAGTAATGCAATTTTGGACGACGACAAACAGAAAGAAAAAAAAATCCATCGCTTTTCTCGAGCCCGTATTAACAGTGGCAGGCACAGGTCTCCTGCGCTCCGCTCACGACTACAGTCCTTGGCCAAAGAGACTACCCACCCACCCATCATCTTTTACTACCGCTACAGTACATAAATCAATTAGGCTACTGTTTGTATGGAAATGAACGAAACCCCACACTTTACGTTACGTTACGTTACGTCAGCCTCTTCATTCACCCCACATCGCATTCACATTGGAATAAATAACCCACTCACGTCACCCCAACCTTTGTCATCACTGATCCTTTTGTTTCCCTTCCTTCCTTCGTCCCTCCTCCTCCCATCTTTTTTTTCAATTGATTCGATTCGTATTATAGGGCTGTTATACGTAAGGATATTGAATTATCAAGTCCAAAAATTGGTATTGCTGAATATGGTACATTAATTAAAGTATGTAAAAGAGCTTTTAGTGAACATCCTATACAAAATTGTATTGAACGATTACAACTTGTTGGTAACGGTGGTTGGATATCTATAAGATTAAATAGATTACCACCAGATGATGATTTAATTGTCGAATATGTTAACACTGATACTACTTTCGATCCTGATTCACCTGGTATATATCATTTAAATGAACAAAGACGTCAACGTCAAGTAGTAGAATCTGAATCTGATATACAACGACGACAACAACAACAACGCCGTGAACTCGTCGGAAGAGGAAGAGAAACAACGAATAATACAGATGATTTATCATCGGTAGATGAAAATTACGAAAATTATAATGATAATGGTAGTAATGATGAATTTTCATCTACTGAACTTGATGATGATTATGATCTTGACAATAGCAACAACCATGATAACAACAATAACCATAATAGGATATCATATTGTGTTGTTTGTTTAACATCAGAATGTAATGCAACAATTGTGCACGGTGAAACTGGTCATGTTGTTTGTTGTTTAATTTGTGCACGTATATTAAAAGCAAGAGGTGATAATTGTCCAGGTACGTGTAGTGCTTTTGGCGTATTGCGTATGGCATAGTTACATGTACATTTCGCACAGTTCGTGTGTTCTATATAGATACAATTCATTTTATCTACCTTACAACTCTCTTTCCTATCTTTATTCTTATATTCTTTCTCTGCTACTTCTTTCTATCTTTTTTTATAGTTTGTAGATTAAATATTGATTTGGTTATACAGCACTTTTATGCGTAGAAAAATAAATGCAAAAGATCCGTACAACAATATCAAAGTTGTACGAGAAGAGTGAGAAAACGCCCCAAATTATCGCGCGCGATAAAATATAATAGTTTTTACAGTGAAAATTTCAACCCACTACTACTAATACTACTGCAAGCAAATGGTCAATCAAAACTACCTACTATGCCTACTGTACTAGCTAGATTGCAATTATTTTTTTACGTACTATTAGTTATAGGAGTTAAGAGTATGAGTTACAGTACTTGAATATCCTCGAAAAATGTTATAGAGAGATACTGTGTATATAATTTTGGTTGTTCTTTTTCAAAGTAGAATATTATCCACTTATTTATATAGAAAGGGATCATATTATAGTTAATGGAGCGGCGGTAACTATAGGTCCTTCAAATTTTCCGACCGAGATTAATGACCAATTGGTAGTTAGTTCAGATCCTTGCGTTTTCTGGAGATAATTTGATGTGATGGCGTTGGTACCTTCATCTTTCCTAGTTGTAGTATATGTTGAAAAAGAGGACCACTCCGAACCAAATTGTGGATGCCTGTAGCATTTCTTTCGTCCATAATAAATTCAGAATCTTTGTGAATCTGCGTACCACAAATATGCGATATATTCTTTGCAAAGGTACTTTTTGACTGCTCACACACACGTTCCAATATCATTGGCCAATAACTCAATGGTATTGGTTCATCGCATTGAGAAGAACCGTCCACAAGGGCTCCCCCACCATGATTAATTCTCAATCTTGATTCCACTTCTTCATTGAGACGATAGTTACCTATGTTGTAAAGGTATCTGAAGGAACTTAGAATTGATAACATCGCTTGTGTTTCTTCGGGATCTTCTATTAGCTCGTCTACTGCCAAATTCCCAATCGTGTCACGCATGTCATGTAGAAGAATTTGTTTTTCTTTGGGATAGGTTGTCATTTTCAATCTTAACAAACCTTCCAACAATCCTTGAATCGTACGAAGCTGAATATTTGACGTATTGATGAGTTTGAGTCGTTGTGCGACTTTCTTTAAACTATTCGCACCCATGAACCCGTCTTCATTAAAAATAGTATTACTATTCAATCGACAGAAAGAGCCACCACGGGTGTCGAGGTGTCTGACATTCGGAAATTTAGGTATAATATCGATTAGAATAGTTTCGATAATATCGACGTTATCAAACTCTGTGCTGATTTCTAAGATCCGAAGACTCTGGTTGAATACACAATCGTCACGCTGAAGAGCAGTGTAGATACATTTTTGATTGTCGCTTTCCCCAAATGTGTTATCGCTGTAGTAGTTATCGCTGTAGTATAACTCCTCTAATACTGGCAACGAACGGACAATCCACTTATCAAAATTAAAATAATGATTCGGATCATTCCTGAATAGCATTCCTCTCATCGCAAAACTTCTTAGGGACTTAAACTGAATTGAGTCGAGAACATCAAAGAGCTCACAATTTGACAGGTCTAAATCCGTTAGGTTTGGCAATATAGCAAGTTGCTCGAGCGGAAATGACACGATATGATGCAAGTTGATTTTCGTCAAGTTTATAAGACTCTGAATATTATCAGATAACACCCATACACGATCTCTTTCCATACAAATGTCAAGAGCGGTAGTTTCGTCAATGTTGTATTCCCTATCAATCTTATTGTATTTACCGCAACCACCTACACCTACATCTTCATCCGCTTCATTGAAAGCTAACAAGGTGACGATTATATTTTGATTATCATTCACAGTAGCTTCATGATCAGAAGATGACGCAACGACGGTTCCAAGAGTACTGGGCTCACCGTTGCTTCCGAATTCAAAACGACAGAAACAATGACGCGTATCGATGTGTCTCAGATTCGGAAATATAGGTACAATATCCCCTACAATAATCTCGGCAACGTTGTGATTCTGAAACATTCGCCAATCACTGACTTTTAAGATCTGAAGACTCTGGTTGAATACACAGTCATCAGACTGAAGAGTAGTGCAAATACCTGCGCGATCCTCGTCAGGATAAGGATTAGGTCCATCGGGTCTTGCAGAATCGCCGAAGTGCAACTCCTCCAATACTGGTAGAGAACGGACTATCCAATTATTAAAATTGGAATCGTGAGGACCCCTACCTGACATTGTGAATCGTTTCAGGGACGTTAACTGATGATCGGAGTTTGGTGCTGCAAATTTATTACAATCTTCACACTGTAGAACAGTTAAGTTTGGTAGTCGGCTTAATGCTTCTGCTGGAAAGAGTACGAGTCCCTTAAATTTAATTTCCATCAAATTTGTAAGACTAGAAAGACCAGATAGACTAGAAAGACCAGAAAGACAAAAGTAAATACTTCCACGAAGTTCAAGCTTAGTAGTTTCATCAATGTTATATTTTCTATCAGTATAAGATGGGTCACGACCAGGAGCACTTTCATACATTGTTAATGTGACAATTCGGTTTTCGTTGTCTTGATTACGAGTATTCATCATGGCTGTTATCGACGAGAAGATGAGATTACGAAAAATGCATATTAGGAATAAGTATATCATCGTGTACTGTAAATACCAATTTGTATCATTCATTCATTTCGATTTAAATTCATTTACCACAACAACAACAACAACAACAATAACAACAACAACAAAATCACATTAATTTCCGAAACATACCTATAGTCTTGTTTTTGTAGATTTGATCGGCGTTGTGGCAAGATGAACAAACTATAATATAACACAATTTAGTATAATATAGTAAAATTGTGGGAGAATGAAGGAAAGAAAACCAACACAGCATCAAAATTGAAATTGAAACTAAGAGAAAAATTTCTAATGTGCATTCATCGTTTCTTTGCATCTCTCTCGCTTTCTCTCACGCCCGCTTCTGCTGCGTAGCTAGCTAAAGGTTGATTAATCGTGGGCAGCCAGCTCCGATATCCTACTATAATAGTGAATGTTGGGCCTGTCCACGATCCATATCTCTCTTTGAAAAAACAGTACAGTACGGTACAGTAAATGAATATAAGAGAAACGGGAACAGAAAAAAATAAGGCAGCAACGCAACAGACAATACATACATGATAGGAGCACTTTTTCCATCGTGGGCGTTCCTTTGGTTGGAGAGGTATGCATTTAAAATATTTTGGTTTTGTTTTTCCTTTTTTTTCTTCGCGAAAATTCTCGTGAAATGAATGAGTACTGTATGTGAATGAATGAATCCATCGAATCCCGAATGAGTGAATCCTCTGATTAGTCAGCATTCGTGATTTGATTTAATTTGATTAACTCGATTCATTCATTCGACTAATACTTGCTTTGACTTTTTGCTTTCTTTTATTTGAATTTTTCATCTTGTTATCCACGTCTGGAATAGAAACATCATCTGCTATCCACGTTTGGAATAGAAACATCACGCATTGACTTGCCTTCCAAACACACGATGGCCATCAGTTCTTGAGGCAAGAACAACAAGAAGTTTGGAAGTATATGAGATTATACTACACAAAAGATCCTCCATTGAAAGAAGTCGATTCGATTGATTGATTCTTCGACATTCAAACAATCGATCCACCTTCACTCGCACTTCAAAACAGTTCAATATTGACGACACAGCTAGCTGTCCATCAGAATAAGAAGTTATAGTCATTCACAGTTGATTGCTTGCTTTAGATAGATTTGGGGGCTGACACTGACTTGCGGAGAAAAAAGAAATCTAAAGGCAACAAAAGACACAAACGAATACAAATATGATTTTCTTTTCTTCATCGTATCTTATACTTCCTTTGCTATCAGCATTGCTGTCAATGGGTGGAAAACGTAACAGAAATCCCAATAAGAATCAAAAGCAACAACAACAAAAAGCACACTGTTTAAAATCTGGTACACATCATATGGATCTATATCGACAAATTGGTAGTGCCTCTACAAGTGGAAGTGAATCATCAAATGCATCATTATCCTCTGCCATCTGGATTGATATGGAAAATGTCCGTGGCAAATCTGGTTTTTTATTAAGTCATCAAGATGTTTTAGATAAAACAGAATTATGGTTGAATCATTTTCAATTACAAAATAAAGTGATTGTAGTTATTGATCATGGTGGTGATCGAGGATCACAACCCTCTGCCTACTACCTGGAAGACAAGAAGTTTGCAATTGTTTTTAGTGGGAATGCCTGTAAGGCCGATGATATAATAGCCAAAGGTATTGGTGATGACACGTGTTTTACCTTCTTCAATAACAATAATGATTCTGATAACAACAACAACAGTAATAGTAGAGGAAAAACGATTGTAGTGACAGCGGATGTGGAATTAATATCACGTTGTCGACGTGCTGTAAAGAATGAATATCATTTTATTAATCCACAAACCTTCTTAGATGATTTAGAATTTGTCGTGCAACAAGAATACCAGAAGAAACCAAAACCAGTTGTAGTAGACGAGGAGGAGGATGAAATCAAAAAGAAGAATGAGCATGAAGAAGAGTCGTTTAGATTGACAGTAGAGGAAAAATTAAAATTAGAGTCATTGGATATAGAAATTAAATTACGTGGACAATTATTGGATGCCGAAATTCAATTAGGTGATCGACGAAAAAGAAAAACGAATAATAAACGTAAAAAATTAGATTCAAGAGTACAATCATTACGACGAAAATTAGCACTGAGAGGACCATCGATGTTAGATCAATTGACAACACCAAATTCAGATAATGATAATGATAACAATAACAATGGAGAGAATAGTTATGTCGAGGGTATACCACGTGATCAACAAGATATTTTACTCGCTAAATGGAAAGAAGTACAAAATAATCCATCCAAACGGAATAGAAAAGAACAAACAGGTGATCGTATCATATATGCCGAACGATTACGTCGAGAATTAGAAGATAATATACATGCAATATCCACACAAATAGAACATGATACTACTGACGATAGTAATACTATGAGGATTTTACCATCCTCAAAAGCATTTGTCAATCATATTCATGGTTATCAAAATCCATATCCATCTGGTAGCAGTAGCAATGCTTTGTCGACAACAGCCAAATCGTTCTATGGCACTACTTCTGCTACAACTACTGCTGCCGTAGCCGATGTTAATGTTGATATCGATATCGATATCGATATCGATGATACTACTGTTATTACTCCCAAACTATCAACAGAAGAACTATTGAAATTACGGAATGATGAACGAGTAGAACGAACGGAAGGATTGGAAGAAGAAGAAGAAGTACTAATACATCCGCCTGAATATATTGATATTGTTGTTATTAGTGATACACATGGATTTGAAGACCAGCTGGGTGATAAGTTACCCGATGGTGATGTTCTTTTGCATCTTGGTGACTTTGCATTAGATAATAGTTCGAAACAGGCTGAATATCGATCCTTACTAAAATTTGATCATTGGTTAGCAAAACAAACTCATATACCCTATAAAATTGTAATTCGAGGCAATCATGATCCAATACGGTATGATTTTACCACCTCCAAAGCAATGTATATCACATCCCCGAAAACATTAACTATATATGGAAATTTTGATTTTACATTCATTCCATATGGGAATGCACGTAAATTATCCGAATCTGGTGTATTGAAGGGTCATCAACAAAAATCGAAATCATTATCATCACCCACCTCTGGTGGCAATGATACATCAAGTTTAATTATTGCATCGCATATACCACCCTATAAGATATTAGATAAAACATATACCGGAAAACATGTTGGATCGTCATTTTTAAATAATTCTATACGTCGTTTATCGATACCACCCAAATTATGGTTCGTGGGACATATCCATGAAGGACGGGGTATCACCAAACGTAAATTTGGTTCTTCTGCTAAAAACAAATATGAGGAAACAGTGATCATTAATGCTGCAAATGCTAATTTAGGTATGGCAACCCATTTAGAAAATGGTCCAGTGGTGGTACGAGTATTTCATAATAATAAAAAAGATAATGATGTTGATAATGATAGTCCTAATATTGAAATATTAAAAATGGACGATAGAACTATTAATCAAAGATTATTTTCTAACAATAGTAATAATGAAGGTTCATTCTTTGGTCGTATAAATAATAACAATGGACAACAACAACATCAACAACCAGTTGCAGGAGGTGGTAATGATTACTATGATGATGATAGTAATGATGATGATAATGCTAGCATCGTCAATACAAATAAGTTATTAATGTCAGTGGATCTTGGATTAAAATCTGGTATCAGTTTATTTTCAAATACTGGTTTACTATTACGATATGAACAATTTGATTTTTTAAATCGTAAAAAGTTACAGGATGATATTATTGATATACTGTATAAATGGGAAAATGAGGTAGTAGTACAAGAAGTTCAAAGTAGTAGTAGTGTACTTGTTGGTGAAGTTGGTGTAGATGATAAGGAGGAGCAGGAGAAGGACGACGATGAGGAGTCATCCACCAAAAAATGGAAAATTACTCATATTGCTATTGAAGGTGGTGATGTAGAATTATTAGATATATGGTCCAATGCTGCAGCACCAAATAATTATTCTATATTAAGAGTATCACCAGAAGAATGGCGTTCGGAATTACTAACAACTAAAGAATGTTCCAATGGAAAGAGTGCCAAAGAAGCATCACGATTAATTGCACGTCAAATTGTGAATGATTATGGTTGTCGTGATTCACTGGAGGAACATATTGGTAAATTCAAAACAGATGTTGCCGAATCTGTTTGTTTAGGTATGTATGTATCTCGTCGACTTGGTTGGATTGAACCACGTGAACCAGTTATTCGACGATATACAAATGGGAATATTATTATTCCACTAAAAAAGAAGAAATAATAGAAATATATAGAAATGATTCCAATTCAATAATTGATTGATTGATTACTACGAAAGTAACGTGTAGGTTACCGTTCGGTCAAAATAGTGCTAACGACCGTACCGTGTCGATTCATTCGTGTTGAGTCTTCTATCCTTTTGTTGACAATCGAATACGGAAGCGAAAGACGATACCTTCTCTTTATTTCGTCGACTTTTTCACCCTCCAGTCGGAGTTCAGTAGCAGCAGTTATCCTTCCTAAGAATAGCTAGGCCCCAAAGCGTATGGTGAAAAGGCACTCTACACCGTCGGAGCGGTATCATTTGAAAATAGTTTGAACTTCTTTATACACAATGTCCGAAATGAAGATTTCACATTTTTTCTTCAGAATTGCTTCTCATATGTAACTGTGTACTATGATAATCATTCTACTATTAGTTCTAATATGAGCATTGACGTTATCAAGAATGATGAACATCACATTTTGTTAACCCGTCCATGGACTTATCATTATATGATATACTGATACTTCAATCCTTCCAGTTTTAATTAGAGTTGCACGACGTGCCTTCATGATCTTCTTCTTTGCCATTACTATTTGCCAAACATTTTAATCTTCTTAAACTCTTCCTAATCACAACCGGCATGCATCATCGTTCCTGGGAGGGCCTTTTTTCGTCTTATGTTTATCTCTGTTTGCTCTTTTATTTTCTATTAATAGAGTAGTAATTTTCAACCAATGAATGAAAGAAGGACTGTTTAAGGCCCGTTATGTTCACAACTGTTATAAATGCCCGTCGTTTTTTTTCATCATTATTTAGAAGACTATCTTAGGCCTTTTATTTTCCTCTGACGTGTGAGGAGTGCTGTTTGTGGTTAGAAAGATCTCATCGTGCGTTGATGTGCGTGAGACGAATTTTAGTTTTTTTAATGATAATGGTGATGATTGATTGATGTGAAGGTTCTTCATTCACGTTCTGCCTCTCTGGGCGCGGTTTCACGACATGAACATACCGTCAGGGGTAATAAATTTCCCCATACCGTATCGTTACAAACACCTTGACAAAGAAAGGCAGATCAAATAGCCAAATAAAGAGGAGCAAGTCAGACATTACGCTACCGTAGGCATCAATAGAAATAGATCTCAGAGATAATATTACTGTATAAACTTGATAAAGAAGGCGGAGCGAATAACTAAGTAAAGAGGAATAAGTTAGACGCAACTGCTCAACTACAGGCACCAGCAGACGAACGAGAGAGAAATAGAGAGATAGAGGAGAGGATATAGATGCAACGAGAGGAGAGGAAACATCCAAAGAAGAAAAACACCCACGACCCTATATAAACTACCGTGGGCAACAATAGCAGAGAGAGAGGAGAGGAAATATATAATCTACGGCTTAAATATGTTTGATTCAAGAAGACGAAGAAGAACGATGGGAGCAGGAGCAGCTTCTTCCGTTCGAATAGTTATGAAACAACTCCTCATCGGTTTCGTTTTCATGCTTATTATCTTCGACAACAACAAAAACAGTAACACGTTTACTGTCGTCGATGCTTGGGCAACGTCGTCAACGTCATCATCATCATCATCATCTTCCTCCTCTTCTTCGTCATCATCTGGAAGTTCAACTTCTATTTCCTCTTCTTCATTAACAACGATGTTATCAAGTCTAATTAATAAAGCGGCTCCTCATTCCCCGAATAATATCCGTCGTGACAATCGAAATCGCAATCGTAATATTAGAAAATATCGAACACAATTGAATTCTGTTGCTGATAATAACAGGCGAGGTGGTGGTGGAGGTGGTATCGGCATCAACAGAAAAGGAAGAGTCAGGAAAAGAAGAAGAGGAACTGTTGTCAGCAGCAGCAGCAGAAACATGGACCGTAGTATCGAATACCAAACGATGAATAATGGCACAGCGATGACAATGATGATGATGACTCCAGCAATGACAGCAAGTAGCAGCAGTAGCAGCAGCAGAAGTAGCACAACAGCGTTGTCGTATTCTTCATCGAAACAACAACCAGAAGATGCTTTTACAGAAAGAACAATACGAAAAAAAACAAAGCATAAGATTTACATTGTGGATCGTTGGAATGCAATGTTCGATAGACTTATTGAATATAAAAAGGAATACGGTAATACAAATGTACCTAAAATTTACAATGATCACAATAACAAAGACAAAGGAGGAGAGCAGTCTAATAATTTACCACATTTAGGGAATTGGGTCAGTAAGCAACGATACGAGTATTCACAAGTTTTTAAAAATACCAATGGTCGTGAGGGACAAATTACAACAGAACGTATAAAGAAACTAGAATCTATCGATTTTGTATGGGAATTAGGACGGAATGAGGAATGGGAAACAGTATGGGATACACAATTTCAAAAATTAAAATCATTTCAATTAAAATATAATTCCACAAAGGTACCAATATTAGATATAGATAAAAGTAGGACGTCTGGAAGTTCTACCTTTAGTTCTAGTCCTAGTGATCAGAATAAGAATATGGATTATGAACATGGATATCATCCAATGTCAACATTAGGACGATGGGTTAAGACACAACGAAGACAAAGAAATGAATATCTAAGGAATGAATATGTGGATGACATATCATTCACAGATAAAATAAAAGATCGTATCTCATTACTAAATTCAATCAATTTTGAATGGTTGGGTAAAAATAATAATGACTATGATAAATGGTTAGGTATGTACTTCAAAGTATTATTTTGTCATACTAAAAACGAAACAGCTGAACAGACACGACTTGTTTCTTCTGATGCGAGTACTAGTGTCTACAGTACACGATTAATGAAATGGTCTGAACAACAAAGACAGAGTAGTAAATTTCTGACAGAGCATCAAATTAGTTTATTGAATGAGATACCAAACTTTGATTTGGTAGGAAGTAAGAATGAGATAATAAAAACATGGAAAGACAACTACAATGAATTAGTTGAGTATCATACGACATACAATTCATCTTTAATTTCTACAACTGTGAACGAGAATTTGGGTATGTGGACACAAAGACAACGTATTGACTATAAATCGAATATATTATCAGAAACAAAAATAACAAAATTAAATCTGCTTTCTTTTGATTTTGAACCAAATGAATATGATATTGATACTATCAATAATCTACATGATATTTGTTGGTCTTCAATGTATGAACGTCTTTTGAGTTATAAAAGTAAATACAATACAACTATTGTACCAAATCATGATGGATATGATCGTCCATTAGCAAATTGGGTTGGTAATCAAAGAGTTAAATTAGGTAAATATGTCACTATTGACGTTGATGCTGATGCTGATGCTGATGATTATGAATTATTAGTACAACGTATAGCAAATGATATTGGTTGTAATCCAACAGATGAATTCCCACCGAAAGGATTTATACAAAAACTATCACCATGTAAGATAGCAAAAAGAATTAACTCATTAGATAGAATTAATTTTGTTTGGGACGTGCCAGATGCACAATGGTATGATATGTATCAAAGATATGTTACTGATAACAATGATGATGACGATGTTGATTTACCAATATCGTCATCGTCAAATAACAATACCAGTAACAATAACAACAATGAACTGAACCTATGGAGACGAGTACAAAGAAAACAATATCAAAATAATGAATTGTCACTAAAGCGTATAGAATTATTAAATAAAATTAAGTTTGTATGGGATCCACAATCTCAGCATTGGTTGGATATGTATAATAGATTATTAGATTATAAAGAACAAAATAATAATTCAACATTAGTATCACGATCCTATACAAAAGATCCTGAATTAGGATTATGGTTACACAGTCAAAGACGTGCCTATAAAAGAAAAACTTTATCAGATGAAAGAATACAATATTTGAATTCAATTCAATTTATATGGGAAGTATAAATAAATAAATAAAGCGCTGCATATCGCAACGCAACGCAACGCTCTGATGGTAAAACGCTTCCTTGCCCTTAAAATAGAACAAGAGGAACGGCGGGGTGTATAACGAAGAATTCATTGGACACGGACGGTTTTTCGTATCCATCTTCTATAAGCTACGATCCAAATGGAATACAGACACGCCAAGACAAACAGACAATCAGCACTATGCATACACATACGGATATGACCATAGTTGTGATTCATTCGATACACTCATTCGATTGAATAAAGGGAGCTACGCGTATAGAGCAGTATGGCAGTCATTCACTATGAAATAATTCGGAATAATTTGATATTATATTTTCATTAGAATTATAAACGTGTACTGCATAGACATATTGTATACTCAGTTTTATAGCTTCGTAGTTCCATAGTCCATTATATAGAGTTCTCCTTCCCAATTGATTTCCTGTACATTATGTGATACCCAAAGGACATATAAAAACATGAACCACGGCAATTCAAATGCTTCTTCAATTGTCACGACCGAATGGAAAGCACAGATCTGTCAATTGTACCATCCCCTTCTCAGGATATTCAATATAACTATGCTTCTTCAACTCACGGGACATCATTGGAGCAAACGTAGATGGATTGGTACAATCCACTGCCACCATAATATCAACCTTCCTATGAGGTTTACCATCTGACAAATAGTCAAAAATACGGCGTGGTTTGGTACCTTTCAACTTTTCTATAATTTTTTGTTGAGCTTCTTCATTACTAGTAGGGATATCAATAGGATCAACTTGTTCCATACCAAGTTCAGTAATTTTGATTGAAGAAGTGGTGGCACCACCATCATCACCACCGCCGCCACTACTAGTACGTTCAATTAATCCCTTCTTAATCATTCGACAGATTAAACTAGGGAATGTTGTACTTGGAATATTAGCCATGGCAGCAACACGTTTGTTCGGAGCACCATCATTGAATCCGTGTGTTACCTTCAATTCATAAATTGCCATAAGGACTTTGTGTACGCCCGAATTCTTTTTGGATGACATATTTTAACTAATTATTACAAAACTAATCCTAACTGTATTCCTGTTCTTTCAATATAAAGATAATGAATGAAGAAAATTTACACGAATTTTTGGTAATAAAGGAAAAAAAGTCTTGGCCTATATTTCGACTACCAACCTTCATAAACGTCTCACATCCTCCCACGTTTTCTCATTTTACTGTATGTTGTGATTGATATTGTGTTCTGGGAGAGCTCATGAACGCTGCTGTTCATGTTGTTAGTGTTTAGATAGAAACGTCTCCGCGGTCCGTTCTATTGTTCGTTGATGTTTACGGTAGGTGGGGGACGAAGTGGATGAGCTTGGAAAAATACTTTAGTATGGTTCCGAAGAAATTCTGAAAATTGCACGCACAATTTTCAAACGCGATATTTTTCAATACATTCATAGTTTTATTACGCTATTTTTTACTCGGGATTCATTCATTCACGCTACGATGGATTCCAGTGAGTCATCGTCCTCGCGGTATTTGCTTCTATGCATGCCGATACAAAAAGTAGTGTGGGCTACTTAACAATTATTCTCGTCCTCATTGGTAAAAGTAAGAAGTAAGTATTAGCGTTTGCGTCCGCGTATCATAATCAATCTGAAACGAACTGTTCTTCAACAGAGCGATTCCGGAAGGACCATGGAGATCTCGTGTGGTGTTACGTACTTCCTGAAGTACGCAACTTCTAAAAAGCTCTCGGGCTACGTCGGATTTAGTCGCGTCGTTGTATCACTGTCTGTGTGCATTCTTTTCATTAAAGAAGCTGTTCCTCTCAACAACAATACGACTAGTCGAGATAGTTTTTGCTTATTGAAATCACACCACATCACAATATGTACTTATAAACGTTTCACTTTTTTCTGTCAGTATCAATTTTCATTGAAAAGAAGGATGAAAGAATACCCAATCAGAGAATTGTTGATTGTACGATACTAAAAGAAAGACACTTTTGTTGCTAAGCTTGTGGACAAAAACTAAAATATCAAACAGGTTTAGTACTAAGGTAAAGGAAGTAACATCGCATACGCAAATTATCATCACGTATGGGCTTCTTCTTTTTTAATCTGTGCCTTGTAGACGTCAACGCAATCAGCCAAATGATGTTGTTAAAATCAGTATAGACTACGTAAAATTATCAATGAAATGCAATGGCTTAGTTTAGGTATAATACTAGTAATGTAGTTTATAGATCGACATGACAGGTATCTTAAAAGGTTGCATCCTATATGCTGTTTTTCTAGTATTGTATTGATGTGTTTAAAATTGGATTATATATATAATATTTACAAAATTTATTTATGTATTATAGCAAGAATCTCTTTTTCTAAGTGCACTACGCGACGATAATCGCAATCATCTGTAGCGACTTCTTCAGTAGTAGTGTCATCATACTCTAAGTCTGTTGTCGATAACGAAGATGTTGATGTCGTATTTGAGTCTTCTCCTTTTTTCAATCCACTCCTTTGTGTTACCAATAGTTTTTGTAAATCAGAAAAAGAATCACGATGGCTTCTTGATAAAGACGTTGATGTTCTATCAATACAGATGCTGCTACTACTGCTGATGCTACTGCTATCAGTATGTTCACTACTATTGATATCACTCACTCTTCTTGTTATTGGTACGGCGTTTTTCTTGTTCTTATTCTTGTTCTTATTTTTATTCTTCCAGAATAATGATTTTGATTTTGATTTCGATGTTGTTTGTAGTTGTTGCGGTGTTCCTGATAATAATGCCTGATGAGATTGGTGGATGTCACATTGACTCTTCTTTAGTATCGAATTGAGTTTGGGAGCATTATTAGCACAATTAGCACTATTACGTATCCTTTCCATCCTCGTCGTCTTCGTCGTCGTCCTATCTTCGTCATTACTCTCATCAAATTCCTCGGAACGTTCCGATATTTTTTCTTCATTGTGAATGAATAAACATTCAGGTAACTCATAAACAAAAAGTTCTTGACGTTTTGGTGGAAACAGTATCCTTTGATAGAAAGAATGGGATCGCCGTGTTGATGATGATGATGATGACATTTTCGCGTTCATCATTGACGAATGCGTTGGTGTTGATGATGGTGCTTCTTCATCCGAAGTCCATGCACTTCGTTTCGTACCCCAGCAAGGTTGCTTTTCAGGATAGTTCGATGAAACAAAACGAACATTTTTTTGAGGACGAGATGTCATACTATTAGAATTGGTCCACATGATTATATTATTATTGTGTGTAAGACTTCTATTATACCGTAAGTGAGATTGATTTGTATCTTAGTAAGTTTGTGAAATTGGACTGGAGTTCTTGCTTCCTCCTTCCCTATTTCCATCTTGCTTTTAATTTATGACCTCTCACGCTATGCGTTTTTTCACAAAGTACGTTAACGTCACACTTTATTGACACTAATAGCTAGATTGCCGGTACAGTATTCGTGTTTTTAATCGTTTCACCACAACAATCAAGACCGGTATTTTAATTAAAGAATCATACAAAATTACGTAGTATTATTTATTTGTATCCTAAGTAAGAACTGTGTAGGCCCAGTATTAATTTTACCTTAAATAAGAATTGAGTAAAGATGTATATCATAATTAATTTTGTCGATCAATCAGCTACAGTACAGCTCACAGTACTAGTACAGTAATTTTACAGGAAGAGTTTTACTATCAGTTGAATACTGTATCGTTGTATATATAGTAGTGTTGCGAAGAAAATAGTAGTTCATCAATATAAGTGCACAATTAGTGTTCGCAAGCGCAGTCATTTATAATATTATTTAAATACCGGTATAATATATTATTATTGGTTTAGTATCATGATGATGTCGCATGGCGCATACGACGTATATTGGAATTGAAGAGAAGAGTAGAGAGAAGGTCTGGGTTGAAGAACAAGCCATCGCTTAATATATATAAAAAAAAACTAAAAGAATAATGATACAAGGATTGATATTTTTTCTAGCATCACATAATTAGTACTACGACGACTACAATTTCTTGGCTAGAGTTCAACAAAGTGCGAACAATTAATTTTACGACTAACTAGTCTTGTTAAGATAAATCATGATGGGAGCATACCGTAGAATAAGATTGAAGAAAATAGAGAAGGTCGGATTGAAGCACAAGAGAAGAAGGTGATGTGTAATAAATAAAAGACAAGAAGATTTAAAAAATAATGCACATGCTACTGTAGAGAGGTCTACAACACAACTACGGCAAGCTAGTAGTTTCAAATTTTGGGGGTAGAATCGCATTTTGTAGGGTGGGAAGGGGTGTATGAGTCTGGGGAATCTTGTTTGTTACCTATTCTTTTCTGAAAGCCAGGCATCATTTATTACAATGTTATTGTACCACCTTTGCATAAATGCAAAACACATCAGTTAGTCCTTGTGCTGTTATTTTCTATTATATCTTTTGGTCAGCAGGATGAATAGATAAAGCCACCATGCAACAGAAGTGGATCCACCAGTGTGATACTACAACAATATTATTGTACTTTACCTCAATACAACCTTAAAATAGTGCTCTGTTAACATGCTGCAGAAGTTTACAATGAGTGCTCAGTAGATTATTACACCGCACTGTTTGGTATGTGCATACAATATAAAATGTACACAGCCAATTCTCACACAGCTGTGGTAGTTGTTGTTTTATACTGTTGATAGGTGAACGCATACTAGGAGTTAATCCACAGGTGATACACCAATATTTTTGTCTCACAAAGCTCAAAACATTTGTTGCTGTTGTTGTTGTTTCATTTTTTGTGTGGTGTGACAGGAATAGAGATAGATCCATCATGTGGCAGAAGCAGATTAGATCCCACCATATACCACCTAGTAGTGTTGTCTTCAATTCTAGCCCACTTCTCAATACAACGTCTTTCCTTGGAAAGTTCACATATATTATGAAATGCACAAAACATTCTCAGACAGTTAAAGCAGTTGTGTCCTTTTTCCATTTATTTATTTGTTTGGAAGGAATAGGTAACACTCATGCACCAGGATGACTGGATCAGCCAGTTATACACCAGTGCAGTGTTGATATTGTCCTATTTTAACTTGATGCAATCTTTCATGGATGCTGTACACATATTTATCACACACAGCAGCAGCAGTTTTTGTTGCTGCTTGTTATTTTTGTTTGTTTAACATTATTTATATATAAAAGTAGCATTACTGCTGTCCTCTCCTCCTTAACCTCTCAATACAATCTTTACATGCTGAGCAGTTGTTGTTGTTGTTGGTGTGTCACAACATACCAATCTTATTGAACTACTTTTACATGACATGATATGCAGAAGTTTCTATCCAGGAAGATCGCACAACATTTGCACACAGGATTAGAAGCAGTTCTTGTGTTTTGTGTTGTTTCAAAAATTTTGTTTGCTGGCAGTATTAGAACTAGAGCCTACATGCACATGCCATGTTCAAGAAGTACACAGCATATTTGCACACAGCAATCTTATTGGTGTTTCATATTAGTGTTTGGTCTAACAGTAATAGATAAAACCAGTATGCGCTAAATAAGCTAAGTAAGGAATGGGTCCATATTGGTGATATATTCTAATATTATAGGCATACATGAAGTGTGCAACAACAAACAAATAGTCCTACACAGCAACATTACTTGTTGCTCTTTCAGTTGCTCTTTCATAGTAGTGTTTGATTAACAGTGAGAAATGGAAAAAATCAGTGTGCATCAGCAGCAAGAGTGGACACAATAATACCACTGTGGTGAGGGATTCTGTGCTTGCCTGCTTTCATCCACACACACAAGTTATTGGTAAAAGACAAAAGGATTTGTTGTTCTTCTCCTTTTCACAAGTTTTGATCATTGAAGATGGTTGTGGGTATCTCACCAAATGAATGTTTTGGTCCTACATAGCTGTTAAGTTGTTATTATATAGTAGACTAACAATTACTAGTAAGATTTGGGCATGATTTAGTTTTTCATATTGGCAAATTTCGTGGAATCATAACAAATACATCGCGATAACAAAAATACATCAGACCGGTATTTTTATAACGCGATTAGACTGTACTATTTATGGGGCGCGCAAATTATGCGATAAAAGAACGATAAAACAAAAAACAACGGTATGTGGCATTTTGTAAAATAATTCAGCGACAACAATTCAACACAACAACATGACATGCATAATCTGTCGAGCAGAGCTTTCTGTAATGCAACATATCACCACTTATAAAGGGTTTATACCATCGAAATAAATTGCCAGATCGTCAGATTCGATTCGATTCGATTCGACTCACTCGTTTCAATTCATCAAACAATAATACTGTCATAAGTTACTGTAATGGGTGATTCTTCTAATACCGCCAGCAGTGCTGCTGCAACTGCAATGGGTACTGGTTATAATGATGCCACTGTCATTCGCCGCCGCATTAAAAAAGAAGATGAAGCTGAAGGAGAAGTAGAAGGTCATAACATGTATCACAATGGCAAATACAGTAATAAGAATTATGGTGCTGATAATTGTAATTTAAATCGCGAACGAGTACTATTACAAGCAAAAGTCAAAAAAGAGGAGGAAGGCAACAATAATAAAAACGACGATCACGATCAAGAAAATGAAGAAGAAGGTTCAACAACCCCAAAAAGTATTGACGACAATTATGATGACGATAACGAAAACGAAAACAATAAACAAGATGAAGGCGAAGATGAAGATGATAATTGCCAACATGATTATTTGTCTCTTTATCCTATGGCAGTAGCAGTAGGCGACGATGATGATGATGGTGATGGTGATGATGATGAAGATGATATACCGATTGTAGCAAACCGAGTAACGTCTTCATCGTCATCATCATCGCAAATCGAACAAGAGTTTGTCAAATATGAAAATAATGATAGTAGTATCACCAATAATAGCAGCAACAATAGCAGCAACAACAACAACAACAACAGCATCGAGGAGGAGGAGGAGGAGGAGAAGGAGGAAAACTACGATTCAAGTGATGACGAGGCAGTCGAACGAAGGATGCATAATAATAACCGCGCTAATACTGCTGCAGGAATGGATAGAAAAGAAAAAGAGAAGGGAAAGAACAACACGAAGAAAAAGAAGAGAATAATTACGGGCCCAAATAATGATAATGGTAACGACGATGATGATACCTGTCGCGAAATGCTACACAGAATTACAACAACTCGTTTGAGGAAGAAAACACGACAGAATGAAAGAAACTATGATGAGTCTAGCAGTAGAAAACGAAAACATTGTCGTGATGATGATGACAATGATGATGACAATGATGATGACAATGATGATGACAATGATGATGACAATGGCAATGGCAATGGCAATGGCAATGGCAATATGAATGACGATGACGATGACAATGAAAGTAAACCACCGGCTAAAAAGAAGGTGAGACGCCATCTATCAACCGATCCCTTCACGAATCCTGTGGGAGGTATTGATGATAATGATAATGATGATGATGATGATGATGATGATGCGTATGAGGATGTTGGTGACAATGAGTACAATGCAGATTCTGATCATGATGACAACGATGCTGTATCGTCCACAAAATCAAAAAAAGGAAAGGATACATTGGGAAGATACACATCGTCCAATGCTAGAAGATGGGACAAATATTTCCAACGTCTTGTTGCCTATAAAAAGGAATACAATTCTACTACTGTACCTTTCGCGTATAAAGTAAATGGTCTAAATCTTGGAATTTGGTTTAATAATCAAAGGCAGTCCTACAACAGGAATGAACTTTCCGTAGAACGGACAAAACGATTGAAATCCATCAGAGTTGTTTGGAACATACCTGATTGTGATCCATGGGTGGAAATGTATCAGTTACTCGTTGCATACAAAAAACAGCACAAGTCTACCAATGTGCCTGTCAAGTACAAAAAAGATCCAAAACTTGGATCATGGGTTCACTCTCAACGGTGTTATTACTGGAACGAAGAACTTTCCGAAGAGCGGATCAATCGTCTTGAATCAGTTGGTTTTGTTTGGAATACACTCGATGCAAAATGGACGGCGATGTATCATAAACTGGTGGAGTACAAGAAGCACCATCACGGATTAACGACAGTACCACAACGATACACGGAAGACCTTTCTCTTGGGAAATGGGTCCATTATCAAAAATACGCCTACAGCAAAGGTAGTTTGTCGGAAAAACGCTTGAAACTTCTGAATGCAATCAATTTTGTTTGGTCAGCGAAGAAGAATGCTTCTTCCTCATAATAATGGTTTAGTCTTGTGGTCTACTTCGGATCTTAATACTCGGAGGAAATAGGTCCCGGTATGATATGAAGATCGTAGGATAGCACTGGTGCTTTGCTGATCTGGATGGAGATGTAGGTGCTCGTCATGCATGGCGACGGTGGAAAATCTCCAACTGGTGGAGATTGTCTTGTTACCTTAGCGTTAACGACAAGGATTACTTGTGTCGTAGAGAAAGAAAGGAATAGGAAGGAAGAGAACGGTACTAAAGAAATAAATAGTACTCTACTAGCAGCATCATTCTTAATGATTCGATTCGATTCAGTACGTAAACTAGCTAAACCAGAAGGCCTAATTTAAAATTTTGTACGTTACAATTTGTAAATTTTATTCTTGTGCTTTTCTTTTCTTTTCTTTTTCGTGATTTTTCCCAATCGTTAAAATATACGGGATAACCTCTTCTTCTTTTTTTCATTCACTTTTACTGTTTTTTGCTCAAAATTTTTATTTATTTATCGTTCTAAAAATTGATTTTGTTTGATAACTTTTTCTTCTTGTTCATTCTCATTTTCATATTGTTTTACCATTAAATCAATAGTATAAAATTGTCTTGTCCATTTAGTATTATATAAAAATGGACGTAAATCATATCGATTATCATCTGGTGAATATCCTTCTGCATGATACGATGGTGTGATGGTACACATTTTATGTCTATTAATAGAATAATAATAGAAAAATCGTTTCACTTTCACTGCTACTTCATTTGGAGTATGTAAATGACTCCATTCATCCACCAATCGTTTATACATTGATACTGGCCCGCATCTATTTAATTTACGTAATTTACCAAACCAACCAAGTTCTTCATAGGACATACCCATTTCTTCTTCATCTAATTGTGAATGTTCGGCTGCTTGTGCTGCTTCGGTAGTAGTAGTGTCGTCTCCATCATTGTCATTATTATCAGAAGCAGTACTAGTAGAAGAATTTGGACGTAATTCTGCTGTGGGTGGTGCATTAGCAATCTCAGCTAATACATTCGATGCTAATTTATATTTAGAATTGGACGATGCCCATAATAACATTGCTTTTAAATCTTGTTTGGATATCGAACCAATTGGATTTAAATCAGCAGAGGAACAATCATATTTTGTCATGTAACCACGTAATCCTTCATCCACATTCGCTGATCCTAATACCAATAAAAAACTGGTACCACATTTACCAGTACTAGTACCAGCAGTACTTGAATTACTTGAATGATTACGCACCCATGGTAATAATTGTGCAAATAAATAGGCTGTGACCATACGTAATCTTGCTTGTATATTTTGTAATGCTAAATCTTCTGTTAATGTACCACCATTCACAAGGAATTGAGGTGTCAATCCGCCATTACCAAAAGAAGAAGTTGCTAATGTAAATACTTTTAGAACAGCAGTCACCATTAAATCAATTGGTACAGTTAAATGATAACTACCAATTGCTGCACCTAAACGTTTGGCACGTGATGTTGTTACGTCTGATGAATTCACGGTGCCCATAAATATTGTATGTAAGATATGATTGGCAATATCTTGTGATGATTTTGGTACCCACAACAATTTACTTTCTTTAGTAGCACCGTCATATCCACAAATACGACGTAATTCATTTAGTACCTGTTGATCTGGATCATCGTCTGAATCTGGATCTACTATCGACGCAATTATTTCATCATATATTAGTGTACACATTGCCATTACAATGGTTGCCACAGCAGAGGAATCAGCACCACCACTTAATGGTAATAAATATCCAGAGGCACCGGATCTACGTAAATAATCCCATAACCAACAGGCTGGTCCGAAACAACATTCTTCTTCTGGTAGATGATAATGAACTGATATTGGTTTAGTTAATTTGTTGTTCATACTACCTCTAGAAGACAGAAGTCGTACATCTGGTGCGTCAACAATATCATTGTCCGACGAACCACCATTGAAAGATGCATTATTATTCTTTTGTTGTTGTACTTGTATACCAAAGGATGGTATAGAGGATCGGAACGAACGGATCTCATCTAAATCAACAGTAGCCGATATAACTTCAACATCACATAATGAAAATTGTTTACTTTGTTTTAATATAAAACCATTTAGTACTATCAGAGAAGATCCATCATAATATAATCGTCCACCATCACAACCGCATTGGTTACTATATAAGTATAATCCACCTGATTTAGAAGTAGCGGATTGAATTAATTCAATACGTTTATTGAGTTTTCGTAATTCATGATGACTACCAGAACCATTTCCAATAATATCACATCCTTTTAAACTCAAGTTAATGTGTGATGATTGTGGTGTCCATAATTCTTCACAGGATTCACAACCAATTAAAATATCATCAAAGGTTCTTATACAAGAACTGGATATACCAAATGGTACTGTATGAGGATGATTTTTGGTGATTTCATGTTTTGATAAAGTATCACGGACCCAGATTGGAATAGTAAATAAACTATTTTCTATACCAGTATAGGCTGTAAAGTATCGTGATTCACGATAATTACCATTATCGGCCATCGATGTTTTGGGTCTAATTAATAAGATACAATGATTCATAACAAGGATACGACAATTATAGAAACATCCATCATTGCCCATCAATGGCATACCAAAATCACATAATAAGTCTTTTGTGGTATTTGGATCAATTAATAATTCAATTAATGATTGCCAAGAATGATTCATGGTATCGATTTCTAAAAAATGATCTTCACATCCGTAACCACATATTTCTAATTCAGGTCCTAATCGATACGTTGCATTATCACGATTTTTAGCAAGTCGACAAGATTCTTTAATTCTCTCAAGATTACCATCAAAATCTAATGCCCATTGATTTAACGAACAGGTGGATACGGTGATTCTATTATTACCCATACTTGCACTCATTATTATACTATTTGTATTTGTATTTGTATTTTGTGTGTGTTTTCACCTGCTGGTGGCTGAAATCTGGACCTGAATCTGACCTGCTATTTATTTACTTACTCTGGTAAATCAAATACAATGGATTCGTATCGATTCGTATCGATTCAATTCGATTTTGTCAAAAGTCAAAAATCAAATTAGGCAGTCGAGTCGATACTGTACAGCAAAATAAACGGAACGGCACTGTTCAATTAATTCCAATTCTATTTGTCAATTCCTATACCTATTGTATTGTATTCAGTTTTTGCTTACAAAGTGGTGTTGCGTTGCGTTGCTGCTTACGTAATGAGGGCGGGGGGTCGATTGATTTCGATTTCGATTTCGATTGATTGATTCTTACTGCCTTTATTCTTGGATATACAGTATTTCTTTCATCGGAAGATCTTGCTTGCTGTTGATTTTTTTTTTTGATTTGCAAAAAAATTAAAATCGTCGTAGTAGTAGTGCGTACGATCGACTTGTTCCTACGTCGGTTAGACGCACCAGACGATTAAAAAGGGGAGATCGAAGTAAAGAATGAATGAAATCAAATCAGATCTCAGCACAACTCCCCCTTAACAGTTGTCGTAGAATTTCCACACAACAAAAGCGTAGAGAACCCTTAAAGTCTATCCAAACTTGTTTCTTATTAAAAGACTAATCAAATGGACTATTATACAGGGAAAGTTACTATCAATATTTATAATCTACATAGGTGGTGGTACAAAAAATTTAAGTTGCTATTGCTAATTTGATTCAGGGTCTGTGGCTTTCTTTAGCTAGTACATTACGTCGTGTCGCTATGTGTTGTGCATAAAATGCACTCCTTGAACATCTTTCTGAGACGACCCGCGCGGTAGTGTTGTAATGGAAACATTCGAACGAGTTCTCCTGGTTCTTCTTTGTGAGGTAGTAGCTAGAGACAAGTCTTGGTCAGTGTCATAATCAAGAAAAGAAATTGCAAGCCTTTGTCGTGCACGCTCAGGAGCTTTTCGTTTGTTCCTAATCTTGCGACGTTGCAGTCGCCACTTGATATCACTATCTGCTTTACAATGACAATCCTTCCATTCAGCACATTCGGATGCTTTTATATCACAAACAAAGCAATAGCAATTCGGACAAAAATGTTCTGGATTCTTCGTAAATGACTTTACAACACATTCGTGCCTTGGATGAGGATAATCCGACAGAGCATTCTTTCCAGTTGATCCAGTAATTTGAATATCATCATCTTCCTCTAGTGGGTCAAATCTTTCTTCGTTTCGCTCTTCTACTTCTAGGAGGTCATCAATATCAATAGGTGCTGATGAGGATCCAATAACAATAATGTCATCGTTGTCCTCAATCGTTTCTTCTTCTTCTCCAACTTGTTGGTGGTCTGAAGCTCGTGGCTTTAGTGTATCTTCGCTTTCTTTTTCGTGTTCTTCTCCCTTTTCCTCGTTAAGAAGATCAATAATAGAAGGTGACGGATCATCATCATGTCGATTCTTGCTTTTATCGGTTATACTACCATTTGGGAAATTACGTCGTTCAACATCATCGTTGTTCATTGCTGTTTTACTTTTGATTTCAGTTACAGGATGGGAAGTCACAATACGCTTTTGAGCAGTTTCATCTGCCTTCGATTGAAGTGAGATTTGAAGCTTAGTGAGCTCTACTTGATCTTCGTCCTTGTCGTCATCAAGGAGATCAATAACATCATGACCTGCTGATGTAGCTTCACCTCGTTTGTCACTATTATCTTCGCCATTACGTTGTGAGTTAACAATTGGATGTGAAGTCACAGTACCTATTTGAGCCGTTCTATCAGCCTTCGATTGAGGAGAGACTTGTAGTTTCGTGAGCTCTGCTCGATCTTCGTCATTGTCGTCATCAAGAAGATCAATAACATCACGGCCTACTGATGTATCTTCACCTCGTTCGCCACTATTGTCTTCACCATTACATTGTGGATTAACAATTGGATGTGGAACATCATTATCATTTTGAGACAATCCATCTGCCATTGATTGAGGAGAGATTTGTAGTTTCGTGAGCTCTGCTCGATCTTCGTCATTGTCGTCATCAATTACTTCACGACATGCTGATTTTCGCTTAGGTCTTTTGTTATCTTGCTCAACAATCGACTGCCCAACCGACTCCAACATGGTAATAGTAGAAACAGAGTTTGGGAGGGCGGGACCACCAATAGATGGAGTTCTCAATCCAACTAATGCTTTTTTAATCTTGGTTATGACATCCAATCGCGGAACAACATGCCATTGATTTGTACTATCGGCTTTTAAGAATCGACCACCAATTTGATAATGAATATGATCAATAACCATATTAGCAACTAAAGCTCTATCACCTATAGCCTCCAATTGAGGTCTATATTTTCTTACAATATCCCTATAAACTTTATTCCCAGGATGTTTCTTACATTTCCGTGGTCCCATTAGAACATCATGATCATTCACATCATCAATCACAATGCTTTGAGGCAGAAGATAAAGAGAGAAATCATCAGTAGCAATAGACATATGATTTTTGTCTCCGTCATCTTTATTGGTAGTAGCAGAAGACGTAGCATTAATCCGTGTTTGAGGTACATCCAAGTCTTCTCTTTCTAATGATTGGATGATTGCTTCGGATGGTAAACTGATTCTGACCTTTCTACTAGTAGATGATGTGTCATTCACAGCGGTGATTGTGTTAGCACTATTGAACTTTTTGCGTGCCGATTTCGTCACATACTGATTTTTCTGAACTGGATTAACAAAATCTAATCTCTTAACTTGGCCACGAACAAAGTGCGGGTGACGGTATCGGTAACTTCCTTCAGTATCATTACCAACAATTTTTTCGAATCCAAAATAAATCAAGGAATCTTCAAACGAAGAAAATATCATCCACCATCTCTTACGAATACACCGCCGCCTTAAGATCCTATTCGCAGATAAATGTACCTTGGGGATTACAAATGAATCTCCTGAAGGGAGCCAATGAATAAAATCTGCGTAGCCTTTTTGTTCCGAGTCTTCCAACATATTATAAAGCTCCCTTGGAAAATGCCGTGATCGCGAGACATTGAGCTGTCGTCGGAATTTTTGGAAATATCTAGCTTGTTTAGATTCGGATATAACTCGTTCAGATTCTGATCTTCTTTCCTTTTTTTTCGGTTTTGTCCAGATGCCATTGGATTCGTCAGTCATAATGTCTTCGTTGGTTTCTTCAGTACTCAAGTCGTCAATAATTTTCCTTTTGTCTGAATGCTTTGTCAATGAGTGTTTTCTGTGTATTAGATTGAATGGTAACAACGAATCGATGACACCATCCACTACGACACGTATTCGTTTTATGTCCATTAGATTAACTCCAGCGGCGACATCTCCAGTCCTTGCCTTTTTTTGGCTGCGACGTGAAGCAGAATGCCTAGAGCTATTTTCCCTCTTACATTTCGAAGTCCTAGAACTTGGAGTGTTTTTCTGACGTGATACATCACTGCTTTTAATTGTCTCATAGTGAGAAAGTAGATGATCTATTCCTTCTCTAAGAAACTCTTCAGAATCTCCATCATCATATAGCACATGGTAAAACTTATTCTTTGGGCAGAACTTATCCAAAGTACCAAAATAGATTTCTCCATTGAAGTCCTTCCCAATACGCCTACCAATCAAATCTTTTCTAGCATCCATATCCAACTGTTTTGGAATAAAGATTGACTTTTTTTGACTTTGCTGCTTCGTTTTGTTTAAATTTTTACTAACACTCGAGCAAATATCACTACCATCATCTAAGTCTGTTGTTTTGAGACCGGCATTTGTTACAACTACGTTCGACTTGTCCATCACACTTCTCTGTTCTTGTTGAAGCCTATCAAGTTCGATTTGATATACCACTCCCACTCGAACATTCTTGTCCATGAAGTCAAGATACATCTTGATTTTTGATTCAAAAGAAGAACCGAACGATTTCGTTCTGTTGAATACCTGGTACGCTGCGAAAGCTCTAGCAACAAAGATTTGACATTTGAAACAATTCCGCTTCTGGGTATCAAAAATAAATGCCTTTTCTTTGTTATTTTTGTTTGAAGCTAGGCTAAGATAATTTTCTTCGAAACCCCAAGTCTCTAATGCCTGTAAAATAGGAAACCGGGTGAGTGGATATATTACTATATGAGAATCATTCCCTCTTAAGTAGCAGAAACAATATCCGTATTGATCACGTTCGAATTCACATTCACAATAACATACGTACCTCTATCACAAGTTCAAAACAATCTAAACTTGAAACAATAGATCCTAATACATTGGTATCACCTTTTGAAAATCGTTCTCCGTATAAACATAGAAGCAGATCTCTTTTCGGGATTGAACCAAAGTCTCGACCTCTAATTCTTCCTCCCAACCAGTTTACACTAAATATAATTCCAGATTCTAGAATTTCTAAACGTGCATTCAGTAGGTGACGAGCATTCTCCCCATGATAGAATACGTCATATAATTCTTCGAAACAAGCTTCGTCCGACTCGGCACATCGTTGACCATCGTAAGGGGATTTTGTGATGTTTGGCATTTTATCTCGAGTATTTTTCGTAGTAGTAGCAGTAGCGGCAGCAGCAGCAGTAGCAGCAGTAGCAGTAGTAGGACGAGGAGAAACAATTATAGCATCCGATGCAGCTAAATTGGCTGCTGATTTGTTGTTGATGTAAAAAGAAGAAAAATCTATCTTCAAGTGTTGCTGTGGTTTACTTCCAACGCCACTGCTCCTGGAGGTATCATGTGAAGATATCATCGCCGTTGTCGACGTCGCAATTGTCGCCATTGTCGCCATCGTTTGCCTCTCCGAACACTTCGATATGAATTAGTAGTAAGGAAATAAATAAAAAAAAATTAAAACACATAAAAGTCTCGGTGTTCTCGTGTCAGCATGTGAAGATTTTGGTTCGTTTTATGCGCGCCTGTTTTCGATCTTTGACTCACTCGACTCACTTGACTCGGGAAAGTTCTCTTCCGCGAACTTTTCTTGTCAAGAAGTTTTGGTTCACTATTTCAATGATATCGATTTTTGTCACAGCAAAAACGTGTTGGTTGCTTTCCTGTCATCACGTTCGGTCCGTTAAAACTCTGCATAGTGATACAGTATGTTATCACTATTACAGCATACGATTGGTGTCTCGATACCAACGCCGAGTGAAGTGGAGTTGTAATGAAAGTTTCACTTTTTCAAGCAATGACACGTTGTGCTTGCCTATTATAAGTGAATAATTGAGTCACCACGTTCGGTCAGTTATGTCTGTACAACGATAGCTCAATAAAAAAGATAAAGTTACGGATCGTGAATATTAGAAAAGTACATCGTAGTATACTCGTTTCATTGTGCTCACTCAAAAACCTGTCATTTTCGATCGATGGATATAATTTTGATAAAATATTCATTCAACCACAGCAGCAGCATGGACAACAACAACAACAACAACAACAACAACGAGAAAGATGAAACCATCTGGCGTTTTGGTCGAGTGAGTAAAACAAACTTTGGCTCTACCGCATTATTATATGATAGTTGTTATTGCATGTTATGTAGTCGTTTGGCAACAATGAAGAGGACCACAAAAGAAGTGCTGGCACATCGACAGGATAAGTTTCACAACGAAATTGTGCGTGGGATTACAATATTTCAAGAAGCGAAAAAACGTATCGATGATGTTAGTGTGATGGACGAAGTAGTAAAGTGTGATCTACAACGGCTTGGATATGTACCGGATTTAATCAAAGAGCTCTTTGTGAAATATTACATGGATGAAAAGACCAAACAAAGTATCTATATTGAAGCGAGACGATTGTGTGATTCGTATGTGAAAAAGGAACCTTTAGTTTTACTTGAGTTAGCTCTATGGAAGAATGCATGTCTTATTCGTAATCCAACAACTCAAGATGTTACTGCGAGTGGTATGGTTCATTATCTTCTCTGTGGTGGCTGGAAGGAAAACAAACTCGCATCACGTCATGATCAGTTGATTGAAATTGCTATCACTAATGTTCTTCCATTTCTTGGATAAATAATATTATGGTAAATCAATCGATTTAATCAAAAAGCTTTCGCTCTATGTTATTGTGAATCAGATATTCGTGCCATAATGATTCATAAATCAATATATATCAAAAAGTTAAATTTATTTTTTCAATTTGTGTTGTAGGCTATAGAATAGATAGAAGGTAATAATTCTGTATATACTGTACTCATTTAATAAGCTACTAACCCCTCAATCGATTCATACCCGATGATGATTGACGCTGTCCAACGTTATAAAACAAGCAGTTGGGTGTTTGTTGGAAGGGAAGCACCACATACAGTACTACATATATTGTGGCAAATGTAAACATAAAACGATACAAAGTGTTTTCCTTTACAAACAATCTTTATTTCGTTTCCTTCCGTCGCCCAACCATTATTATTTCTCTTTTCGTTTACAGTAAGTAGATCATCACTTCTAAACTAGACATATTGTATTTATATTTTTTTTCTTCCTTATAATAATCCCATAATAAGTATATATAATGCAATACCTGTCATTAATAACCACATTGGTATTTTTGTAATGAATTGTTGAAAACAATATATTTCACTACATCCCCATGCTAATAGTATTATAAGGAATGTTGCAAATGTTGTACCAATAAATAATTCTATAAAATTATTAATATTTGTAGTTTTTTTAGTATCAGCAGTAGTAGTACTAGAATTTGAGCTTGTTGAAGAACTAGTAGAACCAGCTACAAATGCAGAAAAAACAATCATATCATCGAATGTACCCATAATACAAACAATAATAAAACGACGTATTGATTTACTACTTGCATCATCAATTTTACTACCACTTGTTTCATTCACACTAGCATTTCTTCCTGCGCTATTAATATCATTTTCGTGATTATTACTGTCTTCGATATCATTAATAGTACGATCATCGTTCCTGTCGTTATAGTCATCATAACTATTAGTAGAATGAGATGATGTTGTTGATTGCCATGACGATCTTGTTGATCTTGATCTAGTTTGTTGTTGCTGTTGTTGTAACGATGACGTCGACGATACCAACTTTTTCATTTCAATCTCTTTTATTCTATTTCCAATATTATTACTATTATTGTTACTATAATTTACTCCTCCTCCTCCTACCCCTTCCTCTATCATTCTTAACGTAGTACCATTTCCGTTATTGTTTTCTTCTTCACCTTTCCATTCAATGTAATCTTTACGAGCAAAGATTAACAGTACTATGGATGAAAAGATTGATAGTATCCGTTCTACATTCCAATAATGATAACCATCATCATTATTATTGTCATCTTCACCAGATGTAAAAAGTTTATTCATTAGTCATGGTACTTTCTGGGTACTGGCATTAAAACTGAAGCCGTCCCTTAGGCTGAAGTTTTATAAGGAAAAACTGAAGCCGTCCCTTTAGGCTGAAGTTTTCCGTAAACGCGGCATAAATTGGGAAGGTATGAGCGTACCCATCTTGTTACGGGTTCGCAGCAAGGTATAAATACTAGTGTGAGTGATTTTGCTAGCTACTGGGCTTGCCCCACTATCTATCCATTACTGTAATGCAAGCGGCGATGCACTGATTCTATTTGAATTTAATTAAAACAAATCAGATTTAATTATTTTCAACTACTATTATTGTTATTCTACTGCTTATTTTGTGAGACACTTGATCTAAGTTAATTTTTGTAGCTCGTCCGACAGATAGGTGCGAAGAATTCACGACAAAATAATTTTTTTTAATTAATTGAATGAATGATACACCAACGACTACAAATTTCATTATCTTCTATCGAACCAATCCCTCTTATATGTGTGAGTGTATGAGTATACGACCTTAGCTATCTGTAGAGGTTCTCATTATTAAAATCCGTCTATTATTAATGAAGATGTGACGAGGCGGGTGTTGCCATAGAGGTGCTTAAAAGAGAAAAGTTTCGTGTTGTCGTTACTTTTTTGATATTTATTTTTTTTGAATTTTTTAAATCGCGCCTTGGTACCAGTAACAATGCGAGTGAATTATTTAATTTTTGAATTCCTTATGTAGAGCTATTTTTCAATATAGTACCAAGGCGTGTTTTTAGTACCAAGGCGAGTGTGCTTCAACGCGTATTATCGTGTAGAAAAAGTACCAATGCTTGTTTTTAGTACCAAGGCGAGTGAGCTTCAACGCATCAACGCGTATTATCGCGCAGTACCATGAAAGTACCTAAAATCACTCGTGCTAGTATGGTACCGCGCTAAAAACGCGTAACAAGACGGGTACTGTCTAACCCTGTGAAAGAAAAGAAACGTTCGACACAGCATCGAGTTGGCATCATGCTTGGCGAAACATAGAAGATCATCACTCCTTTTCCAAACAAACGCTTTTAACACTTACGACATAAGATAATGACATATGGCCAACACTCCTCAGCGAAAGTTATTCGAATCGAAAAGTATCGAAAATTATCCAATCGAAAAGTAACAAACAGTATTGAAAAGTATTGAAAAGTAACAAAAAGTGTCAAATCGAAAAGTAACGAAAAGTATTGAAAAGTATTGAAAAGTATCGAAAAGTATCGAAAAGTATCAAATCGAAAAGTAACGAAAAGCATCGAAAAGTATCGAAAAGTATTGGAAAGTAATGAAAAGTGTCTGACCTCCTGTCTAACCCTGAAAGAAAAGAAACGTTCTACACAGCATCGAGTTTACATCATGCATGTTCTACACAGCATCAAGTTGACATCATACTCAGCGAAAGATAGAAGATCATTGCTCCTTTTCCAAACAAACGCTTTTAACACTTCATTGACGACTAGATAAGATAATAACATATGGCCAACACACCTCAGCGAAAGTTATTCGAATCAAAAAAGGATTGAAAAGTATCAAAAAGTATCGAATTGAAAAGTATGCATACGTACACTTAACTACAAAAAGACAAAAGAACATAAAGGAACAATATTAGATCATATTGAAAATATACTTGGTCTTGTTTGAGGGCTGGGTGTTGCATAGTCTTACACTCTTCTATGTTATATAATATGACCCCATCCTTCCCCTCCTTGTACCCATCCACTCCAGCAGAAGGGTCAAAAATATACTACTCACAAGTTTGAGGTTTCGACCGTTTAGGTATTATTTTATAATATATAAGCAATTAGTACATAGATCTGACTGACCCTCAAACTACCATTCTGACTACTGTGCTAAGTCTCTGCTCTGGAGTAGTAAATCTAGTGGCAATCTATGAGCTGGCTTTATGCAGCAAAGCAACCTACCTACCTTCTCCAGAGGTCAATAATATTATAATATGTGAACCACCCCTTTCTTGGCAGCTACTGTAGCGTAGGCCATGAAGGCTTTACTTTCTACTCTTGGCATGTTATGGTACTTTTTATACAGTGAGTTATGAAGTACTTCCTCCGTGCAACTGTAAGTGTCGCGCGGGCTATCGCTTGAAAATTTAGCGTGATATTAAGACGCTATCACTCACAAAAAAAACTAAATAATGCCCAAAAAATAACTAGCAAATACTAGTAAAACTATTCATCTTTCAACTGTGTGTAACTCTATCAATAAACAATTTCTTTCAAAATTTGAAGGTTCCATCTAAACTATTATTCTACACAGATTTCATATATCAGCATCCATAAGGTTATATATTTCCTGCTGAAATTGGCAATCTGATAGACTAAATTAGCATGGGTTAAATGCACGTTAAAAAAATTCAAGCGATAGCCCGCACGACACTTACAGTTGTACGGAGGAAGTATTGATTAGGGTTGTATGGATATTAGGAAGGTGGGTGTCTTGTCAGGTTGTTGATGTTATTACATAGGTATATATATATATGTATATATATATATATACTACTTATGACTGATGTGTAAGCTAGCTGTGTACTACTGTACTAAGAATGTACTGTATGTCGGACTATTGACTCACTAGTATATTATTGAGTCACGACTACTAGATAGAAGAGAGTCTCCACTCACGTACAGTACATATTAGGATCACCTCTGTAGAACGCGCATCATTCATTATTTATATTAAGAATGAATAACATTGTAGCGTGCGCGCCTAAATTTCGCGACAATATTTGACAAATCTAACGCACAGCGTTGTTTGTTAACGTGCCTCTTTCTTTCTTCTCTAAGATCTGTTTTCAGGTTGTGAATTCTTTCGTAATACTCGATAAAACAGTATGCCGATCTTGTCTACAGTGGTGGAAAAAGAGTATCAGGAATCAGAAATCAGAAGAATCAATCAAGACAATCAAGAATTAAAAACAACAACAACAGAACAGAACAGAACAGAACAGAGGAACACAACTCAACAACACTTCCAAACTATCTATAGTACATCTGCACATACTTTACAGTAATTGGGAAGTCATAATACAACGACCCCCGTGTCGGCCTACCATAGCTATTAGTTTCAAGTCATTTTATAGAAAGAACAATTATACAAATTGCTGGAACTGGATCTAGATAGATATATAGATGGGTTCTAGTTTTAGTCGATATTCATCATCTTCATCTGAGAATAATAGTAATAGTAGCAATAATAGTAATAGTAATAATAATAATAATAATACCGACGAAAATAACAATAATCGTCCAACTAAAAGAAAACGTGTTAGTAATAGTAGTAACAACGACGACGTGCGTGAGGAGGTGAAAGAAGAAGTGGACGACGACAACATCATCGCAGTAACGACCATCAGTATGTCGACTCACAACTGCAACACTACTGAATCAACAAGAACAACCGTCCTGGAAGTAGAAGCACTTCAACATGATTTACAACATATTGAAAATGGTTTAAGAGAACGACATGGGATATTATTCTCAACATCAAATAATGATGACGACAATAATGATGATGATGTCAATCGTAGTGGTAGTAATAGTGGTAATCACCACGGAGGAGGACGTGCATTATTTGAATCAATGGGTAGTGCATTAGATAATATTCGTAATCGACTTCATTCATTAACAACAACAGCGGCAAGTCCCGCAGCAGCAACAGCAGGAACATCAGCAATAGAGGAACCATTGTCGCAGTCACAGTCGGAGGAGGAGGAGGAGGATAATGTTAGTATTATTAATACATCAATCAGAAATATTTCTCAACGTTTAAGTATTGCAGAACAGTCTCATTCCACACGTATACCATTGAATATATTACAATTACAACAACAATCACAATCACAATCAGAATTGGTGTTATCTGATGAGGTAGTAGTTGATGTTGATTTAGATGCACCACCACTACCACCTCCACTGCCACCACAACGTCGACGTTCATCACAACAAATGCAACGTCGATCATCTGTTTTATCAGCAAGTCGAACAACAGGAGAACAACAACAACAACATGATGATGTTACAGTCTTTGCGACAGGTTTAACTATTGAAGTAGCACCAACAGCAGCAGTAGCAACATCCGATAGTCGAAGGAATTTATTAAATCTATCATCATCCTCACTTCGATCAATAACAGGAACTGGAGGAACAGGAACAGGACTAGGAGGATCCTTATTATTATTACCGACATTAGAAGAGCGGCAATCACTTCTTGAACGTGAACGTGAGTCATTCGTTACTACAACAGAAGAAGAAAAAGACAATGAAAATGATAACTCCGATGATGACGATGATGACGATGACGATTATGGCGATAATTATACAGCATTAGCATCGATGACACGACCAGCAGAAATAGTGAAAGTGTTGTTGGTACCGGAATCTATCAGGAAACAATTAGTAGAAGATACTTCTGATAGTAGAGGTAGTTTGAAATTATTTTCGGAAGATGCAGTAAATGCAACTGCAAACACAAATCTCGTCGTTGCCAAAGATAAGGTGGAGGAGGATAATAAAGTAATTGACAACGACATTGTCAACAATGTTGAGGAAGAAACCACCGCAATCGCTACTACTAGTAGTACTACTAGTACCATGGAAATTTATACATGGGGTTCATTACAATTTAAATCGTCCTCATCCGATAGTAGTAGTATAAGTGCTGTTAGCAGTGTTGATGAGGATTGTGGTGCTGGTGCTGGTGCTGGTACTGGTACTGGTACTGGTACTGGTACTGGTGCTGGTGGAAATAATGATGAGTCGACGATGACGACGATGGCAACCACGACGACGTATCAGTTTTTTGGAACAAAAACAGAAGATCAAAAGAAGATGATGAATAATAATAGTAATAATAATACTGTTCCTCAACGTATTCCATCTGATACACGATTAGGACGATCTAATGATATAGTTTCAATGAGTACTTCTCAATCACATTGTGGATTTGTTACATCCTCATCTGGTAGATTGTTAATTTGTGGTAATAATTCTTGTGGTCAAGTTGATCCATCTCAACGCAATGTTACTACCATACCCCGACCAATACATTTAGAGGTACTTGCCATGAATCGTATCAAACAAGTATCATGTGGAATAGATCATACGGCTGCCATAACGGAAACGAAATCTGTTTTGACATGGGGATCGAATACATATGGACAACTCGGTCATCGGCGAGCAAAACGTGGTACCAATAAGTTTTTAAATCGTTTCATGTTAGAGACTGGCAGTGTTTGTAGTAGTAGACGAGAAGGGCAGGCATCTGAAGTTGCATGTGGTGATGGATATACACTTGTATTAACAACTCGTATGGAAGTTTTTATGGCAGGTCGTGAGGAGATTGTTACTGGATCATATAACGATCATTCTACTTGTACCGATGACAATATGAACAGTCAAAATCAAGAAACAGGTGATTTGTTATTCTTTCCGTTACCACAACAAAATTCCGTCCTGAAGGGCGTGCCGTTAGTAGGAATTTCAGCTGGATTGCAACATGCCGTTGTTTGGACAGCATTTGGTGCAGCATACGCCTGGGGGAATAATGCTTTTGGACAATGTGGACGCGAATTTCCACGACAACTTACTGTTCCTGTACCTATTGCAGTACCAAAATCATCTTACAACAAACCCTCGTCGTCGTCGGTCCCAAATACAAACACTCTTGGTACTAATTGGAATGTATGGTCGGAATCAGGAGAATCTATTTCTCTTGCTAAAGATGTTAATATTGTTGATGCGGCATGTGGTAAAAATCATACAATACTTGTAACAGAATCAGGACGACTTTTAGTATGCGGATCGAATGCAGATGGTCAATTCCCATCGTCGGCATCGCAATCGACTAGTAATAATTCGAAGTTGCAAGTAATTGCCCATCCAGAACAACCAGAGCGGCGTTTTGAATGTGTTAAAGCTGGAACGAATCATGCATTGATTCTAGATGATATAGGACATTTATATGAAATGGGGCATGGGGAATTATTAATGAAACAATTCGCTTCGTCATCATCATCGTCCTCGTCCTCGTCAACTTTAGATTCACCACCACCGATCATTTCTTCCATTGCGGTTGGAGTATGCTCAATTTTGTTATTTCCAAACCAAAACATGATGATATTAATAGCCATTCATGTAGCATGGTACCTCCTAATATGGCAGGGGTAGATGACCTCATGAGTATCATTCGATTAGAAAACGATAAGACGATGGATACGAGTAACAATAATGGTGACAGCGGCCTTGGTGCAACTGATTCTAGTTGTACCGGTCTACTACGCTCCGTAGAAGATCTTGCTGGACGAACAGAAGAACTTTTTCGGTCACCTGCGGTAATGAATACCTTGTTTATGAATCCAAAAGAAATAGATGACATGTATCAAACACTCATCTATAAATGTCCCAATATATATGTGAAACAACGTATCGTAGCAGCAATTGAAAAGGGGATGTTACTGGGGTTGGGATCCATGGTTGAAGCACGTTTAATGCACTTTGAATCCGTCCGATTCTTACTACTATATCTGCAATGTCCGTTGTGGCGAGATCAAGAGAAGGAGGAAGGAAACGAGAAAGAAGTTGCCGACGGTGGTAATGATAATAAACCAAATGATTCGAATTCTGCAGTTCCATTTGATGTTCGGGGTAATTTGCTTTTTCTGCTTTGTGAAACGATTATTGGTCTACCCTTTGAAGGGTATAAGGCGTTTTTATCATGGAGTGTTACATTGTATGGCGAGGAATTATTCGTTCCGTTCTTAGTTAAGCCATTGGTGTACCAACTCAACTATCGCTTCATAAATCAAATCACGCATGGCGTCCCAATGCTATGTGGGGTATTACTTTGGTTTCATACTCTCAACGAGCAACGATCCGATCAAAATCTTGCACGTTGTGAAGATTTTTATTGTTTGGGCATTGAAGCGATGCCTATGGAAGCGCTGTACGAAGATCTTTCTACATATGAAATGGCAACTGATGGGCAAAGATCAAGTAATTTTTTCCTTGTTGCACATCCATTTTTGATTTCTCCTACGGTGAAGCAAGATCTATTGCAAGTAGAAAGTCAAATGTCCATGGTCGAGGCCGCTCAAGCTGGAGGTGTTACTTTCGATCCTGACACACGTGAATTCAAGTTCAAGCCGTACTTCGTTTTGGCCATTGACAGAAAATATCTGCTGCCACAAACGTTACAGGCCGTAGCAAAAGCTTCAACAACAGAACTACGAAAAAGTCTCAAGATTGTATTCAAGGGCGAAGATGGTGTCGATGCAGGCGGAGTAACTAAGGAATTTTTTCAACTTCTTTGTGAGAAACTTTTCGATGTGAACACAGGAATGTGGACAACTAGTTCTACTAATGACACTTGGTTCAATACAGTATGTACCTGGAACGGTGAAGGTTATTATTTGGTCGGAGTCCTTTGTGGATTAGCTGTATACAACACTGTCATTTTGGACGTACATTTCCCTCACGCGATATATCGCAAGCTTCTTCGCCTTCCTCTTGGTCTGGAAGACTTGATTGACGAGGACGTACGTAAAGGCCTCAAGACCCTTTTGGAATATGACGGTGACGACGCGGAGGATATTTTCTGTCTAAATTTTGAAATCACATGGATGGTTTCTCGGACAACAACAAAAGAAAGAGCTGAAACCAGGAGGATCCGATATCGCTGTAACGTCCGAAAACAAGGAGGAGTATGTTATGCTTTATGTAAAATGGCTTCTTGTGGATAGTATAGGGCCACAATACGACGAATTCGAAAGAGGATTCATGACAGTTATGGAGGACTCTAGTCTTGAGATTCTACTCGCGGAAGAATTGGAGTTGCTCGTGACCGGAACGCCCGAACTCGACTTCTACGCGCTTGAAAAATCTTCAACTTACGAAGGTGGGTATGATACAGATTCTACGGTTGTTAAGAATATTTGGAAATGGATTCAATCAGCATCACTTACCACACAGGAGAGCTTCCTAAAATTTTGCACCGGATCCAGCAAGGGTAAGTAAAGGAAAGAATGTATTCATGGCATCTACTTTGTCTCTATTTCTGTCTCTCTCGGCATTACCTAACTTATTTGTAATTTGATCCCTACATAATTTAATCTTTTGGTGTATAGCGCCGATCGGAGGACTAGGTGAAATGCCTTTTAAGATTCAGAGGTACGCACGATTGCTGTTTACGTACTATTTGAGTCACAAAATATGAAATATTCTTTTTGACGATTATCCCCCTATTTTTTGCTTGTTTGTCATTATTCTTTAATTGTTGAACGACGCAATACAGAGCGGGTCCCGATTCTATACAATTACCTACTGCACATACCTGTTTCAATACTTTAATCGTACCAGATTATGGAGACGACTATAAAAAGCTATCCGAAAGGTTAAGTCGAGCTGTTATTGAATGTGAAGGTTTCGGTCTACAGTAGATAAATAAAATAGCGATCGCATTTATACATCGACAGCTTCTACACTGCACTGGAAAGCACGTTTTTAAAAGGAATAAATCTTCAACCTTTACGGTCCACGATTGTAAATCAACATAGCTGTACTGATGTTAAACTGGACGAAGATTTCATAGTATGTAAGCTATTTGTTTTATCTATCATACTATACTATTATTTGAGATGGAATGTGATTTTTTTCCCCCCGTTTCTTTTTGTCCCGCTAATGCAGTAATATTGTACTTGCCGTTGTTGACGACGAGTCAGTCGTCCGTATCCAATATCGTCGTATTGTTGTTGTTGCTATTGTTACTATCAGTATAGTTTCTTAATTGCTGCCGTCTTCGTACCTTACTTGTTGAACTTGACCTATATTGATTATGAAGAGAATCACGGAATAATGCTGTAACTTTGACTCTTGCATCCCGTTCTGTCATCTCCCACCAGCAAGCGTCTTCATACTTAACGAATCCTGTTGTAGGTGTAGAAGTAGTGCTATTGTTAGTAGCATTTTTATCTCGTACATGACAAATAATTTTAGTTGTAGCATTAATCTTTTCACGTCGTTCACCATTTGAATATTCTATTAGACTATCCATGATTAATCCTTTTAGTTTTAAATTCCCTTCATTCGTTTTTGGGACATTTCCCTTCCCTAATACGACAGTATTCGTCCCCGGAATAAAATTCTTGGATAACTTTCTTTTCTCTTCAGGAAATCTCCTACTACTCCTACTCGTATAGTAAGCGCCGTCGTCATCACCATGGAAGTTTTGGTGGTGATGGTTACCATTGTTACCGGTGGCATCTGTACTTTGTGTCCCAGTATATCTATTCATCAGTTGTTGCTGCTCCTGTTGCTGGTGAATTTGTTGGACCGTTTGATGTTTTGTAGATGGCAATTGTGAATCATATTGTTGTACACGTATCTGCTGATTTTCCAGAAACTGGAGACCAGGATAAAGTGATGGTAACAACGATGGAACCAATTTGCTGCTATTGTTGGATGTATCCTTCTTTTTTGCAATCTTATTATCACGGGAAAGAATATCACAGGGTGCACGTTTCCTGTTTCTTTTATTATCGATAGTGCTGTTGTCGTTTCTGCTTTCTGTTTCTTTCCTCCTCCTCCCCGCCGCCGATCGTTTCCTATTGATTTTCTCGCTTACATTCCTCGGTGGATTATTATTTAGTTCAGCAGAATCGCACATAGTCTTGCTGATATCATTATTACAAACTGCACTGTTCTTCAAGTTCAAAGAAAATGTTGATTGACGTCCACCATCGTGTGTTGTTGCTGATGATGGCTCTACAGTTCCGCCGATATTAATCGAGGTGGGGAATTTACTTGGAAAATCGCGCAATAGAGAAGGTGATGACAGGTGTGGCAATAGTGGCAAGGACGATGTCGATTGTTGCATCGTTAAAAGGGATGGTGGAATAAGATGCAATTGATGTGTGTGCTGCTGCCCTTGGTACTGTTGTTGGTGTTGTTGCTGCTGATGTTGTTGCAGCAAATAATATGGTATTTCATCAGGCTTGTACGCCGCCGCTCTTCTTATTGTCATCATCTGATGGTTTTGAAGGGCCATATCTAATTCATATTGTTCCTGTAACTTTCTTCTTTCTTCCAAAAATGAAGTATTTAATATGTGTTGACGATACTGATGATGTTGCTGATACTGATATTGTCGCTGCTGCTGCTGCTGCTGCTGCTGTTGTTTCTGCTGTTGTTGCTGCTGCTGTTGTCGATGCTGTTGTTGTTGTTGTTGTTGTTGTTGTTGCTGCTGCTGCTGCTGCTGCTGCTGCTGCTGTGACGTCGTCCCCTTCGTACCCCTCGACGCCGTTACTGAAGAAGAAGAAGTTGCAGATTTTCTGTTACAGAGAGGAGACCATCGGAAATTGTTATGCACGCTTATGTCCTGAGCAGGCTTTAGTGAGTCTTCCATTGTCGGCATAGAAACACATCGAGAATATATAGCATCGTTGTAACTATCATTTTCCGCAGGATTTTGTTGCTGTTGTTGTAGCTCGTTCTTCCTGTTTTTTTTGCCGTCATCATCGTCGTACCGTTGCTGATGCAGCTGCTGCTGCTGCTGCTGCTGCTTTCCTCTATCTTGATCAATTCGTTGTCGTAATTTATCTATATCGGCAGAAAGTCGATCACGGTATGATGCCACCGCTGTTGTTAAGGATAATGAAGATGGTAGGTCACTCATCGCACGCACAATGCTAGCATCAATGGTATCCACGTGTGCGTAATGTTTATTATACAAAACAAATTACAAAACTTCTTTGAGATTACTATTTCTACAATCTGCTATCCAGAGAGTGTTGCATCATCGCCATGTTGTGTACTTGTTCGCTCCCTCTCTCTTTCTCTCTCTCTCAACAAATTGGTGCATCCTCTATTGGTTCTAATAGATAGCGAAACGATTTGTTGTAAAACGGTATGTAAAAAATAAAAATAAAATGAGTCCGTTGAGGAATATTCTTTTAAACAGGTTGTGCTTAACGCTTAACGGTTTTGTGCGAAAAAAAAAAATTACTATGAGTTTATTAGTACGTTGGAGACAAAAGCCCATCTTCGAACAAATCGTTGTTCACGTTCAAAACACCAGTCTTCCACGTGTAAGTTTGTTTCTTTTTGAAAAAATATACATCAAAGGGAGGCATGAAAAGCATCAAAACTATCAAAATCACATAGATACCACATACCTCGACAGTGGAGAATATCCCCGGTGATAGATCCGACGAGTATGGGTGCTTCGTTTATCATGTATTAAAAACTGTTAATGTTCAGACCTGCAAGTCAGTGGATGATAAATCTGGAAGCGAACAATCTTTTAACGAAGGAGATCTCGTTTCGATTGACCTTATCCGTCCTTCTCGTTTTTCGAAAAGTAAGAATGGACCGTTTCTTCGACTTACTGATTGATTCTGGATGGCTTTTTGAGAAAAAGTATGGTGAATTTTTCCTTCAGAGACTGCCGGTGGTTTGTGGTGTTTTTATATTGACAATCGTATGTCTGGTATCGACCTGCGTCGGCATCCCTTCGATGGCAGTCCACATGTCGACCCGAGAGTGTACTATCCACCAATGCAAATGATATATTGCGGCAGAAAGGTGGTAAATCCCTCCAATAATGGTGTGGCATCCTACCGTGTGCAGGGAACTAATAATGGTTGGCTTTTCGATATGAGATTAAATCAGAAGGTGTCACCTACCATATTATTAACGGATTCGTCCGTCCAAACTGGTCTATTTGCATACGAATTGTTAGAAAACATTGCTGTACGATTGAAACCAACCGTTTCTCGTTCCGACTCGGTTAGCTCTCAGATTATAATTCGTAAAAACGAAATCGTTTGCTGCGATGCAATATTCCGTGGCACCTATCCAAAATTTGACGATTATGGCAATGGACCATACCTCCGCTTAACAGATGGTACTGGTTGGATTTTTAAGAAACGTGCGGATTATGATCCTAAAATTACAAAATCACTCACAATCGACAATGGAAATTGGTCCTTTCAAGTCGTGAATGGAGGTGGTATCGAACTACACAAGCAACCAATAGATAGAAAAGATATGACAACCAATATATTATACAGTCCTGGGAATCGTGTTGATTGCGATAAGAAAATTACATCATCATCTTCTATAGAGTGGTTGGGACGGAGGAATGGGTGTTCGATCGCCGCCGAAATGGAGAACCAATGATGAAAATGTTGAAGAGTAATGGTCTGACGAATCCTGAACCTTTTGTTTTGGGTGATGATCAAAGTCCATGGGATGTAGCTTTTCTTCGTGGAATGGCAGAAGCATACGATCTAAACGAGATATCACATAATATTACAAGCCGGTGCATTTCTTTCCGTAATAATAATGATAGGATTAACATATACTATTCAACAAGGACAATCGGTACAGCTCTTGACCATCCCTCACAGGGGAAAACGCAACTATTTCGTCGAAAATGTACGGTCGAAGATCTCAAAAAAATATTTCAGAATCCACGATCACACTCGGGGAAGGGTTATAAGAGACGACCCAGTGATAATGGAATAGCAAAGGAAGAAGTGGCACATTCAACACCGTATGGACGAGGAGTTTATCTCGATGAGGAAGAACATATCCGAAACTTACTCATAGATTGTGATACAAACATATCAACGTTATATAAGGAACGCGATTCTATTCTGAAATCTATTAAACGGCACGATGATCGACACGCGTTGGTGGCTACCAAAATGAATGTAAAAACAGATGATCATAAAAAGCAGCTGGCTGACACTGCTGCCGACATAGTGCGCCAGGAAGCAGCGGCCGAAGGTGCTGCTGAGAAAGCACGTATAAGATTTGCGGCTGCTGCTGAGGAAGAACGTATAAGAGTAGCTAAGTTTGTGACCTGTGGTGAATGTTACCGTGAATTTTCGAGTGAGCACGCTAGAGATCAGCATTGTCGAGATGCGCATGATCTACAGTGTAATTATTGTGGGAGAACATTTAAATCACAAAACGGTCTAAATAATCATCGTAATGCAGTTGATCATTGGTGAAGAACAAAGATAACAAGGAATAGAGACAACAATATCTCTTCGTTCACAGCAATAAGTAGTTGTCTATTGAGAAATTATATCAGTAACTAGTTGACGGTGACGGTGACGATAGCTACCATCGGGATAATTATTCTCGTGGAAACTTGACGTTTGTTCGATTAAATTTGCGTTGTATGAGTGTCTCTACCAAGTATTTTGCAATATTGGAAACTTCTAACTGTAATAATGTATAATATGAGGATCCCCAAAATAAGCATAGAGGGGGGCCCGAAAATAAAATGTATTTGGGGACAAAATAACCCCAAATGAATTCTCAATATAAAAACTAAATCATGCCCAAAATTTTATTAGTATTTGTTAGAGTAGTATATAATAACAACTTTAGCATCAAGTATTTGGAAAATTAAACCATTAATTTTACAGTTGACCTATTGGATGGAGAACTTCTTTATTCCTTAGTCCTTTAAGTCTACTGGTATCTCACAATGTAGGCTCACACACAGCACACATTTTGGGGATATACGATTTTATAATGTATGTGTACACACAACAAAATATCTCATTTGAAAGGGTTGCAGAAGACAACACCAGATGGGTTGGGTGCACTATCATCCACATTGTGTACTAGAACATTGTGTTTGCCTCTTACAACTTTTTCGTTCGTGTGGTTGCAGAATAAAATTTGTTTTGCTAATGTGGTAGGCACACAAATAACAAGATTTTTGATCAAAATGAACCACAAAATATCTCATTTGAAAGGGTTGCAGAGGACAGCACCAAATGGATTGGGTGCACAAACATCCACATTGTGTACTAGAACATTGTGTTTGCCTCTTACAATATTTCTGTTCATGTGGTTGCAGAATAAAATATGTTTTGCTAATGTGGTAGGCACACAAATAACAAGATTTTTGATCAAAATGAACCGCAAAATATCTCATATGAAAGGGTTGCAGAAGACAACACTAGATGGGTTGGGTGCACAAACATCCGCATTGTGTACTAGAACATTGTGTTTGCCTCTTACAATTTTTCTGTGCATGTGGTTGAGGAATAAAATTCGTTTTGAACAAGAGATACAGGTGTAGGTTGGTATGAAACACAATGGACAGATTGAATACGTTTCCCTCCTACCATCCCTGGTGGTTCATCATCACTTGACTGAAGTATTTCTGATTGGTATCAATTCCATCCCACAAATTCTCCAGTGGAGCTTGGTTATTGGAATATTAAAAAACTTTAAATAATAGGATGAATAACTTCTCCTTAGGTGAATAGTAAGATGAATAACTTCTACTTAGGTTCCAGAACCAGCATAGTGCACCAAAATACCAACCAGTCATCCACCTCATACCCATAGGGGATGAACCAAGGGTCGTGATCCCTCATATTTACGTTATTCTTGCCTCCAGAACACAAACATTGCATTTTGGCCAACATGTCATATTTCCATGCCCAAAAGTACCATTCAGAAATAGGCTGCCACAACATCAAAGAAGGAATTGGACCATGGTTTGAACACCCAGATACCTTTCATATATGCATATGGTCAAAATATACCAACAATACTTGGAATATTTGCCATATTGGTGGCATGGTGGGGTGGAGAACAATAGAATAGACATAAAATGGCCCAAAATGCACACGTTGCAAAAATATGTGAGATGCTACCTCACCCATACCAGGTATGCTGAGTCCCAAATAAAATAGCTAGGCATCAACCTAATTCATAAAGGTTTTGGACTATATCATTGCTCTAGGTAACCATGCATACATTTGGGGTGTCACGGGTCAAAATCCATCGCTATTAAAACACACAATTTCTTTAATTATTAAAACACACAATTTCTTTAAGTGCCAAGTGCGCATATAATCAACTCCGTGATGCACCATCAGTACAGACCTGATAACCTTGAAAGATTATATGGAGCTCAACATTATACTTATGGGTACAAGGTCCAACTATTGCTTAGGACGGTAGGGAGGTTGGGAAGGTGTCAGGTGTACTAAGCCCCCAAAAGTGTCATTTAGGCCCCAAAACAGGTTTTCCCCCTTTAGCACCCACATCAGCATGGTCCTGCCCATAGCTTGCAAAGTTTATATTCCCTTTGGTGTATATGGCCAACCTCATGTGCTTACTTTGGGACAATTCATCTTTTTGAGCGTGTACTAGGTCACATAACCACCCAAATGGGCCATTTTCCCTTGTCCTAGGCTGCATCACACCCGTTACCACCTCTCCAGTGTGAAGAACACATACCTAGCGCCCCAAACTCCAGTTCAGGTATCCACCTTATGCATATTAAGCTCAGACTATACCATCTGATTGGGACTTTATACATGCTAGGATGGGTTAGAATACCAGAAAGTGGAGTGGTACAGGTAGCAAGTACCACAGGACATGATTTATTTTTTTTCGCATTATTGAAAGTAAAAACTTTAATAAGTACAGGTCTGTCCTCTAACTAGAAGTTTAAGTGTTACTAATTAGGTACTTTTTTTTGCACAAAAGTCTTAGTGTTTTCAATTAACTAAAAAGCCTGAAAAAGTTAAAAGTGTGTTCAAAAACGTGTAAATTTAAAGTATTTTGCCTATATTAAGGAAAAGATACCCAAATAATTGCTACCCTATGAGGTCCAATGAAATAGCATTATTTGTTTGAATGGCACGTTTAAAGGGTGTGTTGTTGTAGTCATGTTGGTTACGTTGTACATTGTGCAACATCACCAAGCAAGTGTGATGCATATATAGTATCTACCAGTTCAAGGCAACCACATAAAATCTTTGCACATATGGTATTGCCAGACTTACTGAGATCATGCACTCTGGTACAACATCTGGCAGACACTTAGCTACTACACCATGAAATATTCTTGTTATTGATGCTGTAGCTGTTGATGATGAGGTGACCACTTGATATAGTATCACCTAATATTTTTGTTAGAGAATGTGCGAAACTGAACTGATACACATTCATATTCTTATCATATTATTGCATGCATGTCTAGCTATCCAGGACTTCAATGATAGAGAGGTGGTATAGTAGCACAAAGAAGAAGCAAATGATTTACTGCATATATACCTTTTTGTACTAAAAAGTAGATATAAGCATGATGTTGTTGCTGCTGTGAAATCTATGGCTGCATTTAAATTTGTTAAGACTATTAAGCTACAATAGGTTGTACTTTGATATTAAACTAATGTCTAAAGTTGTTATGAGCTATCTGATTCTATTCAACTATCTGCTCAACTGGGGCAACAACAGGTTATTGATTTGTATACAAAATAATATTCCATACCAAGTGAATGAGTTGTGAATTAGTGCGGCTTGCCTTTTTGCACTTGCCATAATAGGCTTTAGTATTTAAGTACTGGCTAGTAATGCGTCTTTGTTGATAGTCCCAACTGTTAGTGATTCCAGAATCTTATCAACATAACTGTGTGATATGGTGTGCCAAAATCCTAGGAAGAATTATGGCTATCCTTTTTTGAATAATATAGCAGCCAGTACTTGAAATTCAATTGTGTACAAGTGAATTTTTTTAGAACATTTACCACATGTGATTATTGTCTGCGCACTAAACATGCTTTTAAGGTATTCTGAAGAAGTCACCCTTCATGACACATCTGAACAAGTTGCGATACTGATATAATCTAACTGATGTTGCATACTAAGGTAAACCATCAGCAGGTGGGAAGAATTTTAGAACGCATCCCCCATATTCGTTATCGAATATGTCATCCAGCTTATAAACTTTGCTAGCATTCTCCTAAAGCACCAGAATCCAACAGAATCTTTTTAATGAGTGCACGTATCTCCTCCAAATCGATCGTACAGGCGGCAAGGATAATACTTCGCCTTAGCTCAGAGCCTGGCCTAAAAAAATATTCCACTCTTTCACTGTCCAAGTAGACGAAATCTCATTTTGCTCGATCCCGTTGAAGAAGCAGGTGGGAGTTACGTGAACACCACGCTTCCGCTGGAATTTGACAATTTGTTGAGTGAGGGGAAAGACAGCGTTTTCGTCGTCGTCCGGTGCGGAACCAAGAAGAATCTTCGCCTCATCGGGAAAATTACCACCGGGCTGTAGGGGTGGGATTAAATACTGCAGTATCTGTTTCTTTACGGTATCCACGTTATCGATACTAATTTTGGTATTGCCGTTGTCGTCTACTCCTTCCTTTAGGCCATTATTGGACACGACAACATTGGCGGCAAAGGAAGCGATCTGGTCATAGAATTCCCCTCTTGTCCACCCATAGATTTCTTTGTCGTAAAAGCGGGGCGCCTCTTCGAATAGAGTTTTCCAGTAGACATATTCCAACTCCGGATACAGAATTTTAACTGCAAATGTGCTCTCGTGAAGCCAGAGAGATTGATGGTGCCAGGGTTGGATCACATTGTGGTAGACAAAGGCCATCTGGTTCGTATATTTGTGGGATAGTTGTGAAATAGTGTGAAACGTTTTACGCGAGTACGGACATGTCAAATCGACAAAAATTTCGCACACTTGTCCACTGGAAATATTGCCAATTGTTAATCCGGGGTAGACTCGAGGGAAGTTTGTGGTACGTCGGTTTTTTGAAAGTGTTATCGTGGGTGCAGTAGGCTGCTTTGCTTCTGCTGCTTTGATATTCGCTGCAGCAATTAGGAACGCTGATGATGCTCCAATTGTCCCTTTTCGTAACACCGAACGACGGTCCTCGTTTCCATCATCATTGGTATCGCAAGGAATGCGGCTGTCGTTTTTGCATTGCTGAATGGATCGAACTTGCTCATTGGATGATCGATGGTGGCGGAGCTTTGAGACACTGGGCGGTGGTGAGATGCAGCAGAACGATGGTCGGCTTGTTTGGGTAATTAGTGCAATGGCCGTTTCAGAGATGAGTAAGAATACAATCAAAGAAATGGAGGATTGGAAGACTAAGTGGATAGTGCGGGAAGACTTCATGTTCCTCATCGTTATCATTCTTTATTTCAAATTTTTATCCTTCACGTACTACTGCTTAAGCTGCCACCAACAGTAAGTTACGGTGAAGCTACAATACCGGTATGTAAAAATCCAATTGTACCTTTTAGGAGTGGATGAATAATGAGACTATTAATCGAGTGAGTCGAGTCGAATCGAACAACACTCATGTCATCATCGATCAATCTTCGTTGTCGTGATAGGTACAATGGTGTCAGCTTGTTAGTCATGTCAGAGCGAGTATGTTGAACTGTATCCACACGTTATATTTTTATAACGGTAGTAGCGTTTAAAGAATGTACAGTACATGAAAAACACCGAAGGCAAGCATATTAAGTATTTTTTATATATATAGTATTATTACAGTCCGTTTACGATTACAGTCCGTAATTAATTAATTGAATTACAATAATCAGCTTTTTTGTAATTAACATTCTTTTGAGAGGTATATATACGCAACTACACTATAACAAAGGTCCGTTACCGCGGACTATGATATGTTCTTCTTTTTTGTCTTGACATCCGATTTCGCTCCCTTACACGTGTTCACGAGGAGGTCGGACAATTTTTTTATATCAATCATGACTGGCGACGGTAAGAAAAAAGAACGTGCGTTTTCACGATGATTTTACTGATGTGCTTTTAGAGAAGATTTTTACAACATGTGCTTTTTTTTAACGTGAGGTCGTCGCGAGTGATTGAAAGTTGTCGTATTTTTCACTGGTACAACGCACGCTAACATTTAGTTACTTCAATACTATTTCTCAATTTTGATTATTTCCGCAGCTTAGCTTCAATGTTGAAATTGTCAATAAAAAGCGCATGTTCAACGTAGTGTATCTATTGCATAAGTAGTGATTTACACACAATTTTTTTTAAAACTCTACAAAAACCTACTAATATATGTGTGATACATTGTGTGATCACATCACCATCCAGCAGCATCAAACCGAATCGACTTCAAGTCATCAGCGACTTCAAGTCATCAGCTAAAGTAACTCAACTCAACTCCTCCTGTATTCGAAAGTTCTCTCTATCATCATGACAGATACTCAAAGCGGGTAAGTGCAGTACAAGTGCAGTACAAGTGTGTGTGTGAAACATTGAAACAACACAACTACGTGCGTTAAGTTCGACAACGTATTATGTGAAGAAAGACACAAGAATAAGACACCAGCAACACAGACAACATGACACAAAGAAAAACACAGACAAGACACACAATCACAAATTCTTACCGTACCTCTCCCTCTAACTCTCTCTCTCTTTACCCTTGCCATTCCCTCCTCTCTCCTTCTGCCCTCCCTTCTTCGTGACTGCCTCTCCCGCCCCCCACACGTTTCACGCTATCAAAAAATCATCCCATCTTGGATCTTTGTTCGAATCGAATCGAATATTCATTCATTCATTCTCAATACACACAAACACGCACACGAACAAAAAACGATCGTGTGAAATTTTCACACTACACCCCTCTACTACTTCAATTGAATTGAATCTATTGATCTCGATTATATTGTTCATGTTTACCCCTCTCTCTCTCTCTCTCTCTCCCTTGTCACACAACAACAACAACAACAACACAACCCTTCGCAACTTCGATTTCCCATTGATATCCTATCCTGTCCCTCATTCATGCGATTCGATTCACGATATCCACCGTCAACGTTGTTTCCTCTACTCTACTCTATGATTTCATCTCATTCATGATTCGATTCATCTTTGTAGTAGTGTGCCATCCCTTCTTATGAGGGCAGCTGAATCTGCAGCTGAAGCTGATGGAGTTAAAATCAAATCAGAAGATATTGCTACTACTACAGGTGGTGATAACAACAGCAACAGTACTACCACGAACACGAAGAATCATGCTGCATTAGCAATGGCACAAGTTGCAGCGAAAGCACAAGCACAACAACAAGTAGTCGCAGCAAAAGCACAAGCCCAAGCACAATTATTAGCAGCAGCACAGCAACGTCATGCACAACAACAAGCTGTTCAACAAGCTGTTCAACAGCAACAACAACAACGTAAGCAGCAACATCAACAACAACAACAACAACAACAGCAACATCAGCAACAACCTAGTAATGGAAATAATAACAATAATGGTGGTGGTGGTAACTCTTCAAATAATAAACAAAAAAAAGGACAACAATTACGACGTGGTAAATGGACACCAGAAGAAGAAGCCTATGCGAATCGTTTAATACAAGAATTCAAAGCAGGCTTGTTACCATTAACAGATGGTACCACACTTCGAACTTTCCTGAGTAAATTATTAAATTGTGATCCAATGCGTATCTCGAAAAAATTCGTGGGTAGTAATTGTATTGGAAAACAAGTATTCCGAAGAAGAACTGCTGATTTAAATCGACTAACACCGGAACAAATCCAAAAATCACGTGCGGAATTATCGGATTTAGAACGTCGGTTTTTAGAACGTGTGGCACAAACAAATCGTGTGAAAAATTCAACTACCACATCGAATAATAATAATTCAAATTCAAATTCACAACAGTCTGGTAATAATAATAGTAATAATAATCATACAAACACAAACAATCAACATCAACATCACGGTAGTAATAGTGGTGGTGGTGGACAGGGACAACATCATAGTGGTGGTGGACATGGTGGACAAAGTAATGCAATTCAACATCAACATAATCAAAATTTACATATTCAACATCGTCATATGCAACAACAACAACAACAATATTTACAACAACAATATGGTGGTGGCAACAGTAGCAATAATAGTAATAACAGTAATAATAACAATAGTGTTGTTTCTGCAGCATTAAATGCTGCTGTAAATGCTGGTATGAATGGACGTAGTAGTGGTGGTAATGGTGGCAGTAATAGTAATAGTGGTAGTGGTAATCCACCATGGATGCAATTACCACAAGGTTATAAACAAGGTTTAGGTGCACAAATGGCAAGAGATAATTTAGCTAGTGGTGGAAGTAATAGTAATCGGAATAGTCGTACAGCTGCAGCTGGACGTGCATTATTAGCAGGTTTAGGTGGTAGTGGTAGCTTAAATGGTGGTAGTAACCATCGAAAGAATAATAATAACAAGAATGGTTCATCCACATCTTCTTCTAATGATAGTGGTGGCAATAATAATAGTATGTTAGCAATGGCAGAATTACAACGTCGTGCTAGTCAAAACCCTAACCCTAATAATTCAAATAATTTAAACGCAATGAATAACGGTGGATTAGGAGGTTTTGGTAATCATTCAGCACAAAATTTATTAGCAGCATTATCAGCTGGTGGTGGTAATTCAAGTAGTAATGCATCATTAGTACAAATGGCAAGGATTGCTAGTGCTTCACGATTATCCAATAATAATATTGGTGGTGGTCCTAATGGTATGATGAATTCCGCAGGCATGATGGGAGGTTATAATAGTTTTAATAATAATTCTGGTGGTAGTAATAGTAGTAGTGGTGTCGGTAATAATTCATTCAATAATTTAATGATGAAATCAGGATTTTCACGTGATCAACTGAGTCAATTAGCACGTGATCGTGGTTTATCCTCCGCATCATTATCCAATATGATGAATATGGGTAATGGTAGTGGTGGTAATGGTGGCGGATCTCTAGGTATGGGTATGGGCAATGATCGTAAAAGTTCATTTGATCAATTAATGAGTTTAGATTTTCAAAGTTTACAATCTATTGATAATTTGGCTAACTTAATTCAAACTAGTGGTGGTAATCCTAACCCTAATCCATCAAGTGGAATGAAAAATTGGTCTGCTGATAGTAATAGTAGTAGTAGTGGTGGCGGTAGTAGTGCTGGTGGTGGAGGTAGTAGTTCTCATGGAGGAGGAGGAGCTCATGGAGGAGGAGGAAGCGGAGGAAATGGTGTTGGTGGTAGTAGCCGACTTGGTTCATCCGCTAGTTTATCAAATGCAGCACGTCGATTAGCAAGTGCAAATAATTTCGAATCATTAATGAGAAATTTATCAAGTAATAGTCATACTAATATGAGTCGAACAGGTTTGAATGATGAAGGTAGTAACGGTGTTGGCAGTAGTAGTAGTAGCAACAACAACAACAACAACAATAGTAGAATGATGGATTCTAACTATGGTGGTAGTAACCACTCGAGCTCGAACAACTCTAATAATAATAATGGTGGTGGTAGTGGTAATAATATATCATCGAATGCTAACCTACAAAGTTTATTACAAAGTATGAATAATGGTAGTGGTGTTAATGGCAGTGCAAGTATGAGTAGCCTACTTGGTGGTGTTGGTGGTGCTAATGGTAGAAGTGCTGCATCACTTGCTAATTTATTACGTGCATCGAATAGCGACAACAATTCTTCATCGACTGGCTTATCAGCACTACGTAATCAAGATGGATTAAGTAATCGTAACACAACAAGTGTTGAAGACTTTTTAAGTTTAGTTGCAGCAGGTGATATCCCTCATCAAGATCCGGCTATGTTGAACAATCCATTAAATCAACAACAGCTACAACAGCTACAACAAAGTAATAATAATAACAATAATAATAATGGGGATCAACAACAAGGGGATGGCGGCGGCGTGGGTAGCAATAGTAATAACAACAACAATAACGGGAGTAGCAGTAAAGGTAATAATGATACAGCCGCCTTATTAGCTCAAGCAACGGGAAATTCTGCATTAGCTAATGCATTATCATCAAGATCATTTGGTAGTAATCTTGGTGCTATGGCAGATAGTAGAGCAGGTAATTTAAGCAGTTTAGGATCAACTGCTGAATTACTTCAACAGTTAGCCGATGCCTCCAACAATAACAGTAGTAACAATGGTGGTAGTAGTAGTAACAGCGGTAGTAACAGTAGCCTGAAACGTAAATTATTAGACATGGATGGTGGTGAATCTCATGGTGGGAGTAGACGATAGTTTAAAAAAACTCCATTATTCATCGTGAATGAAAGAAGGAAGGAATAATGATAATTTTATGATCGTTTTCGAATGGTGGATACCTGTTGCATACTCTATACTGACTTTTACTGTGTACTTTAATACCTCCAAACAACGAAAACTAATGTAGTACTATTAAATATTATACTAGAAAGCATGATGTGTGAAAAGGAAATGCCTTCCACTGAATAAATAAGATAAAATAAATATATCCATGTTACACATATATATTATTTTTCTCTTCCCTCTTTTACTATAGTATTATTCCTCTATCTACTATCATATCTGTATTATTGATTTTTGTTATGTAGGTAATGAAATATTGACAAAAATATTTTATTTTTTGCCTTGGTCAAGAAATTGGTTATTATTTGAATCTCAGGTCCCAAAGTTTCCTTGTATGGGGCCAGCTCAAACACTATCGTCTTTTGTATCAAATTTCAATGTGTTTACAGAAAGAATTATTCAATTTAGTCCATGCACACATTCATGTACAATGGCTAGCCTTTAATAACACATGATGGTGCTTTGGTAAATACAAACTGAACATTTGACCTTTACATACTAAGAGCAAATTCTCACCATGTTACTAGTTAATTTCTTGCAGCTAATATTTTTGAAAGATAGAATTTTTCCAGAAAAAAAAATCATGCAGTCCATCATCTGTTTAATCTATATATATCTGCAAGACGATATTGGTGAACAGGGGTTTCATTTCTTCTTCAAGGGCCAAAAACCAAATCTTACCCTATATTTTAAATCCACTCCTCATCCTCATCCACATCCACATCCACATCCACATCCACATCCAAATCCAAATCCAGATCCAAATCAACATTATCAACATCAACAACAAGTATATGGAACCCGGTGTGTGCCCACCGACAACAATTCTTGTCAGATCGCTGCATAGTGTAGTTTCCCAGCGAACACCAGCATCGCTTCCTTCTACCGTGTCTTCGTTGTTCAAGGACGTTGCGGAGCGGAGGAAAATATGTTTGGGATTCGATGTTGACGATGAAACCAGCATCGTTCCACCACCCAACAAGAGAGCAGCAGCAATGGTTACAACCCACTTGCGACTACGTATTGACTCCTCCTCCTTCTGTAGATTCGAATCTGCTTCGTTACGAAGAGAGGTTGTTTCGGTAGTTTGGTAGGTCATGATGATAGAGTTAGAGTAAAGTAGGAGTAGTAGTATTTGATTCGGCGGAAAGCGTTTGAGTAGTAAGGATAATATCTATGTTTTTGTGTGCAATTACTGTAACATATAGTAAAGTCAAGTGTCGTGAAAACTTTTGACAGAAATCTTAATCTTAACAATCACGTCGTGATCTTAATCTTACAATCACGTCGTGATATTTTTCGACCAACAATTTTGGATGTTGAATCGGCATGGCATGTCAGGCAGGAGAAGAATATCGAATCGAATTTGTCATTCATGTTCGAGTCAAACAAAAACATTTAAGTTCCTATAATAATAATGAAATCATGAGTTTCAAATAGTCGAGTCAAGAAAATTCTTTGTAAATTATCGGTCCAACAACTAACTTACTTCCATGCCAAAGAAAGTTATTTTCTTTTTCCTGCCGGCGAGGCGCGAATGATTTTTTCTGTTCAAGCAAATAAGCACGTGCCCATCATACAATAAAATTTCTTCACGCAGTAGGTGGGAAGGCGCACAGGATGGAACAAAAGATAAATATTGATGGTAGAGTAGTTACCGGTAGTAGTCCTACATATTTCCAGAGGAGAGGCACTATTTTTTCATTCAAAAGTACAACACCATATATTTTTTTTATATAGCAAAAACTATGGCTGAAATACCAACAGACGAAGTTGGTGATATTGGACGCAGGTACCCTTCCCGAGTTAGCCGTAGGCATATTCACAAAGAAGATGAAGATGAAGATGAAGATGAAGATGAAGAAGAGGAAGAAGATGATGAAGAAGAAGAAGAAGACAACAGCAACAGCAAATCTCAACTAAAGCCTTACGAAAAGAAGAGCTTGAGAGATCAAAAACGACAAGCCAAGGGACAAATACGCACAGGGACATGGACAAAAGAGGAGAATATGGCGTTTCTACATGGTGTAAGAACCTGTGGAAAGGGGAACTGGTCAATAATTGCCGAAAATTTTATTCCCACTAGGTATGTTGGTTCTTAGTACAGTATATTTTCTAAATTTGGTATTTATCAATCTTTTCTTATCATTTTACTAACACATCATCTTTTCTCTTTCTACTCTTTTAAACCGAAGAACAACACGCCAAGTCAAGAGCAAAGCACATACAGAATTAAAATTGCATGGTAAAAATTCTGGCAATTACTCAGAACTTGATGAATATTTGAAAGAGCATCCTGACTTTTTGAAGAATATGAAAACCGAAAGTGATGCGGTGACCGCGAGAGATCAAGAACGACAAGCCAAGGGACAAATACGCACAGGGACATGGACAAAAGAGGAGAATATGGCGTTTCTATATGGTGTAAGAATCTGTGGAAAGGGGAACTGGTCGATAATTGCCGAAAATTTTATTCCGACGAGGTATGTTGCGTTGGTTCTTAGTATATTTCTAAATTTGGTATTTAATAATCTTTTCTTATCTTTTTATCAACACATCATCTTTTCTCTTTCTACTCTCTAACCGAAGAACAACACGCCAAGTCAAGTGCAAAGGACAAACCGAATCGAAATATGGTAGAAATTCTGGCAATTACTCAGAACTTGACGAATACTTGAAAGAGCATCCTGATTCTTGGAGGAATATGAAAACCGAAAGTGATGCGGTGACCGCGACATCATTATCATCAAAAACAAAATCAAAAACAAAAATGTCAAAGTCAACAACAACCAAAACGTCAACGTCAACAGTAATTGGAAAGATAATTTATGCGATACGACAATTAAATGAACCAGGATTGAAAGGTTCATCACGACAATCTATATTAAAATATATTAAATCGGAATTTAATAATTATGACCATACAACAGCATTAAAAACAGCTTTTAAAAAAGCTGCAACAGGAGTTGATAAAATTTTAATTCAAAATGGTCAAAGTTTTCGTGTGATTGGTGATCCAATCATTGAAAGTGAGCAGCAGACGAAATCAACAACAAGGACAAAAATGAATAAGAAGATATCTAACCATAAAATAAGCACACAAGCTAAAATTTCAAGTCAAAAAAGTTCAAAAAAACAGAATAAAAATAAGGAGAATGGTGTCACAGGAGCAGGTGGTGTTGGTGATGATGGAACAACTATTACCGGTGCTTCAGTAGTAGACGGTGATGGTGATGAAGATGTGTTTTATGATGCGGTACAAGAACTGAACGAATAATAGTTGGTGGTAATAATCCAGTCAACCACTATCAACATTTGTGCAGACGCAGCAGAATGGCCAAGGGGACTATATACTAATACCAAGGATGAAAATGAAGTATAAAGAAGAAGAAGATAATATGAGAATTAATACTGCAAAAGCTTCTATATGATCTATATTACGGGGGACGAATGTATGGGTGAATCAACGAACGGATCTATGATCTATAAATCTATATTACGGGAAGGAATACAAACACAACAATACACATGATAATCTAATATACTATGGGGAGGAATGGGTGAATTAAAAATTGCAGCAAGGTACAAATATACTAGTGCAAAACAAAAAAATTAAAAATACACTCTTGATGATACAGATACAAACGACAAGGATGGGACAGAGTAGGAGCAATTCTAAGTTGATACGATATTTTATTTTAGCGGGAGTCGATTCATTCTACAAAGACAGGAATAATTTCATTTTGTTGAAAAATACGTCAAACATGCCCGTTGGTAATGGGTCATCTCTTAATATGCCAATAACAATAAAAATTATCGCATTAACTTATATAAAACTAATAGCAACATCTGTATTTTTAGTTTAGCTCATATTCTATTATTTGATTTTTAATCCTCCTCTATTAGTATGTACCTCTTCCTGGCGATTCGAAATTTGCCTGCCATCCATATACGTACATCCTCATTGCCTTGAGTATCTATTTTTCGTTCATCTGACAAACAGCGGGACTAAAATTAAGGATTCTATTCATAAGTCAATACTGTGTCAGTCGAATTCTTTACCTTATTAGAAAATACCCTCATTAAAAAGTTCATGTTTAAAAATAGAATTAATTAAAAGTACTGTAAGGCTTCCAAGTTTCCACACTAGATCCCTAGTGCAGCTCACCTTCGTACCTATTCTACCATGATGCTGAATAATATCCGATCCTAAGCTACCCTGTGTGAGAACCCAGAATTTGATCTTGCTGGTACCGAATATGTTATGATAAGACAAGTCGAAGTACGTTTCCTAGATTAACAGCATAAGGCATCCGTTGGTACCTGCCAAAACCAATACAAACAACATATATCATGATCATTACTATAAACCACGCATCAGCGTCGTCTCCTATACAACTATTAATTCTATCTCTCTTTCTTTGTACTAGTAGTCCGTCGCACGTTGTTTTTTAGATGATTTTTTGATCGATGGGTTTTTCTCAGTAATGACATCAACATCAGCAGATTTTGCATATACAGCAAATATGAGGGGGTCGTCTTCGCGCGTTGCAATTGTGTTGTTGTCGTTGTCGTTGTTGTTGATATCATTCTGATTTCTTGATGATGATAAGATAAGAATTAATTAAATCATTGATTATTACATAAGCACTACTGGTATGCACTCTCTTCTTTCTTTATGTCTTTTATGTTTATTGAATTCTTGATCTTACAAGATACACATGATAATTCTATCCACTGAGTGGGACTAAAGGTACGACTGCACAAAAGCAATTAAAAGCTGAAAGATAGCTACTAAGTTACTTGTAGTGGGTCCCTCGCCCAATACTGACCACACTCACAGTTTCTTCGCACGTTGACATAAACGTGCTGCTGCTTGGATCTCTATTTTGCTGACACCAGTCTTCTCCTCTTCCATCATACGTAGGCAATTGATCGAGCCCTCAAAGCCACGAGCTGCCGCTTCAATAAATTTCGTTTTGGCTTCAGCATGCTCACCACGCATAATTAAGGTGATGGCAAAATTATGAATCGCCACGATCTCGCCCTGAGAAATGCTCAGCTCAAAAAACTTTCTCGACTTAGCTAAATCGACTCCGACACCATAGATGCCTTTGTCATACATATCGCCAAGATTGGCAGATGCAGGACCATTGCCTAGCGCCGACGCTTTTGTGTAGAGGCGACGTGCTTCCGCTGAGTCAGCTTTCACGCCGTTACCTACTTTGTAGTGATCACCAAGTATGGAGAGAGCATCTGCATGTTCAGGATTTTTCTCGATTAGTTTGCGGATGCGTACTACGGTGAACTCATCGGTCTTAGCACCCGGCTCCCGACAAAAAACACAGCGATCAATCCCAGTTATTCCCACATTTGTAGAGTCACATTTACTGCAGATCCAACTGCCACAGCAAGATCGCCACGACGAGAGTCGGTGGTCAGACGGTAATGATGCCATACAAACTGCGCAGTCGTCATTTAATTGACTTTTGAGCTCCTCATCATCAATAATTGATGGAAGCCCAAGTAATCTACGATCAATGATATCTTGGTGCATCGGTTTGTGAGCTCGCCAGTGTGCTCGCTGGCAGACCTTGTCGCAATAGTAAGCATTATGACAACAACAGCACCGCATGTTGGTGCTGCTCTCCTCAACTCCACAATGTGAGCAGCTCATAATAATCGGAAGCGGAGGTAATATTGCGTTATTTAGCTATTTGAGTTCCGTTATATCTGGGCACTGTAAATAATGCTGAAGCAGGTTCTTGACTTTTCCTCGTTAGGCAGAGTTAATGGAGTGGGGTGTAGGAATTATCTTGCAATTCAAATAAAAACGACAAAAACGACAAAATTTCTATCGATAAAATTCGTTCAGAAGAATAAAAAGAGATCGACCGTATTCTGTATTCTGTATTTGTTATCACTTATCACATACTGTAACAACATGACATGTTGTTGCAATTGCTTCATTTAAAAAGTGGGCAACGTACCGTACAGACGTAAGGTAGTCTAGACTAAACTCATAAAATATATCACGCCATTACTGAGGTCTTGTTCTTCCACGTGTAAGGCTGTTGAAAGATCCAATCAAATAATGCATCAATCTTGTTGATCCGCGCGCGTGTAAGGCTGTTGAAAGATCCAAGAATCAAACAATCAACCATGCCGTATCAAGCACAAGCAAGAAATTACATAGAAGTAACAATAATATGAAATAAGCAAAACCAATCTTCAATTTAGGGTATCACAATATATTATTATATCGTAGCACAGTTTAGAGGTACTAATACCTACATAAGCTTCAAAAGACAGACAGACAGACAGACAGACAGATAGATAGATAGATAGATAGAGAGAGAGAGAGAGAGAGAGAGAGAGAGAGAGAGAGATATCGAGAGAGAGAGAAAGAGAGAGAGAGAAAAAAAATGAACGCATCACAAGTGTTAGTCATCCTACTATTAGAATTATTGTTCATCACAATTATTTCTCATGCTTTTATTATTTTGCCAACAATAACAACTCTTCATCGTCCAGTAGTTGTTCGGTCTATAAATGAAGTAGGTATACTGTCGAATAAATTCGGTACTACTAGTAGTACAAGAAGTGCTTTGGATGCATTAGAATCAGAATCAGAATTAGACGACGACGACGACGACGACGACGCCTCGTCATCAGATAATAAATTGACATTAAAAGAAAAAAGTGTATATACAATGTTAAAAGAATTATCGAATTCAAATTTATTATTTCGAATTGTTGTTGTTGGTAATGGTGCTATATTAGAATCAACAAATTTATTAGGTATGATGAAATTAAATCAATCACCAGTAAGTGGTGCTAATATTGTGACATTCGCTTCTAATAATCAGTCATTTGAATTTCATTTAATGATAGGACACATTGATAAGGTTGCATTTATTGAAAAAGATAGTCCAATCAATAAAGGCAAAACAATGAGAATAATAAGATTCATCAATGACGAATCTGGTAAATCAATATGTTCTCTTATTTTAGCAACATCAGCAGCAGCAGCAACATCGGCAGCAGATGGAGTAGATGATGATGACGATGCTATCGCTAATGATTGGTTCAAAGTAATGATATCCAAATATGGTTCCGAACATACCTTTTTAAACTAAAGGATCAAGAGGAAGTAAAAGAGAGATATAGAGAAAGAAATTGGCTTGATTGATTCTGCTGATATCCCTACTGTTGCGGTTCCTGTTGCGGTTGCTGTTGCTATTGCTGCTGATATTGCTTTTTGCTAGTTCTTGACAGATGATGATGATGACGCAAGTAATAATTTTTGTTTTGTTACTTTTAATTCTGCATTGGTAGTAAAAAATTCAATATTCTTTTTAGTTAATAAAGATTCTAAACGTTGGATCTTAGCATCTGCTGTTTCTACTGCTCCTTCTTCTACTTTTTTGCCGTCTTCATCCTTTACGTGGACTACATCTGATTCTTCTCTATCACTACTGCTATTATTGCACATATCATCACCAAATACCTTAATAGTTTGTTCCTCAATATGATTTTGTATATTGTTCCTTAATACTTGTAATGCATTAATATGTGTCTGTGTTTGTACATGTAGTCCGTCAGCATCCTCGAGTCTTCGTCTTCTTCTACGTTCTTCTGATTCTCCATTATACGTAGCATCTAATTCTTCTTCTTCCTGTTGTTCTTGTTCCTGTTCCTGTTCCTGTTGTTGTTCTAATTTGATTGCTACAAATGCCATTTTTGTTAGTTCGATTTCTAATGAATCAATTTCTTTTATTTTGTTTTGTGCATTTTGTATCATTAATCCAATCTGTTTTTGATATTCTGATTCCTCTAAACGTAATAACATTTTACTATAATTATCATCATCATCCTGTGAGTGTTGTTGTTGGTTCGTTATTGTAGTACTTAAAGTGATAGCAGCAGCAGCAGCAGCAGCAGCACTAGCAGTAGAGCTGTTATCTGAGTTGTTATTCGAAATCTTCATTAGGTTGATGTCATTAAATAAAATTCGACGCTGTAAATCCATAAATTGTAATATTTCATCTGATTCTATTTCTTTTTCTTTGATAGTACACCAACGATCGTACCAACAACTATCATCACCCCTTTCTTCATCATCATCATCTTGTTCCATCATTATTATTTTTGTTTTCTCCATTTTTGTTTGACATTGTAGTAAACGTGATAGAATAGAAATAGTAGCAGCAACAACCGCTGATGACGATTTTTGGTGTTGCTGCTGCTCTTCATCCATTTCTTGTTTCGCCTGTCGTTGCTGTATTTCATTAAGATGTTTCAATATATGTTTGATTTCTTTGGTAGGTGGTAACGAAGCTTCCAATAGTGTCATCATTGCTCTATCTCGTGGATGATGAATATAAGAATCAGGATGAGAAAGAATCTTTTTTCCTGATTCTGATTCTGCTGTTGCTGTTGCTGTTGCTATCGTCGTCGTCGTCGTATCTGCTGCTAGTTGTTCGTGTAGGGCCTGGAGTTTATCAGTATCAGTAATAGTATTAGTTGCAGTTATTAGATTCGTATACAATTCGTCCATCATTATCTTTCCTTGTTGCTGTTCATTATTATCTATAATCTGCTGCTGCTGCTGCTGCTGCTGCTGCTGCGTCGAGGATGATTGTTTTGACGGCGAAGGTTGTTGTCGATTACTACTGGTATTATTAAATGCATATAGAATTTCTGCTGCAGATTCATCACCAATACCAATACCAATACCAATATTATAATCATAATATTCATCAGTATCATCAGTATCATTTGATGATGATGGTGATATGAAAGGTTGAGGATTGGTCGCAGTACTAGCAGTAGTAGTAGTGGTAGTGCCAGTATTGGTATTAGTACGCTCGGTAGGTGTAGCATTATCCTCCTGATCCGCTTCTTCAAGATCCTTCAACTGATTCAATGCTAAACTAGATTCATTTTGTAACACTTGTATTGCTTTTTGTCTTAAAAGAGATACATTGTCATCATTGTCGTCATTATTCATAACATCTCGTATAGATGGATATTTTTTCGTTGTTGTTGACAACAGCAACGACGAGGATGTTGATGATGATGACGACAAAATGCTTTCATTATTTGCATCACGTTGTTGTCGTTTCTGTTGTAGTTTTTGTTGTTGTTTTATACATTTTTTTATATTTTTGTTGATAATAATCAATTTGTTCTGACATATGTATAATTTGTATCTTCATTTCAGCTACTTTACGTATTGAATGCAGTATAGAATTATGGCTTACTTTAGAAGCCGTTATTGGTTGTCCTAATATAACACGTGTTAAACGAAATGAATCCCATAATTGTACTCTCAATGATGTATCTGTCCAGTTTTTATGTATCTTCGAATTAATAAATTTATTTCGTTCATCGTCTTGTGATGAAGAGCTAATTATCTGCTTATTGCCGTCGTCGTTACTATTATTGTTTCTGTCAATATTATTGCCAAGATTACTACTACACCTGCTCGTCGTCGTCCCGCTATGATGATGATTAATAGCTTTCATCAACATCGTGCTCATACTTATATCTTCTTTCTCGTCCTGTTTCATCATTATTTTTTTTGATGGCGATGGCGGCAGCAGTGCCTCATCGTTGTTATTGACATTGACATTGATATCCCCTGTTGTACCTTCACTATTACTGTTATTGTTATAACACCAATCTGCTGTTGCAATTGTTGATATTGACGTTGATGAAGCTGATGAAGCTGCTAAAGAACCGACGGATGATGATGGATCCCATATCGCCTTTGATGGAACTCCTTCCTCAACATTACTACTATTATTATTGACATTATTATTATCATCTTGTTTCAACGTGGTCATGATTGATGAATGAAGACAAAAGTTTGTCCTCTCTTTTGCACTTGCTCCTCTCTATCTCTGTCTCTCTCTCTCACTGTCTTTTCTCCGTCCGCCCGTTCAAGTTCAAACCAAAAACAAACAAACGTCGAATCGACAAACAACGCTTAGTTAGACAAAACAAAAACCGTCGTCTTCGTCTTTTTTTATTCGACGAGGAACAGCAAGCACGCTTTTATCGAAGACAAAAACGCTCTGTTGCTTGTTGAAGTTTGGCTGCTTGATTTGCTTGTCCACCGCTACCAACCAATGTCATGCCATGTCATGTTATGTCACGTCTCATGGCGAGCGAAGGCAAGGTATGGTTCTCGTTTATTTTTGTGTTTTAATGTCTGCATTTGCTTACTTACGACTGACTGCTAAGATACCGTATGTCCTATTATTGCGGCTACTAGCTACAGTACGGTACTGTAACCGTTACTTTTACTTGAAGTATATTTTACGCTCACTACAGTGTATTTTACTATTATTGGCATGTGTTTTCTTTCACATTATTTTTTGTTCTTTCAAAAATAACGCGCCCTAAAATAAGGGCATATATGTGAGAAAATTCTTGATGTTTCAAATCCAAGTCCAAGCAATTGCTGTTAAAATCCTCAGTCGTGCAAAAGATGTGCAACGCGCACCGATGGAGTGCACTTTTGACACGCTTAAGAAACGCGACTACGCGCTTAAGACACCCCCTCCACTTCGCTCGCTAAGTTACTTTTACTCAATCAGATCACATTGAATTAATCTACTACTAGACAGACGACCAAACAGAATACTCACTCAATACTCATTCAAGGCACTACAGTACCCAAATATATAAGTGCAGAAGCAACGGCCTGATTAGCTCTCTTATTCTCATAAGTTGTTTAGAGCAATCTTTAATAGCCAAAACAACTCTAGTTTGTCTCAGCAATTGCACACTAATAATAATCGTTCTGTATCAAACAAGAGCAAGATTGATTCGAACTGAGTCGAATTGAATTGAATTGAATTGGATTGAACTGAGTCGAACTGAGCCGAATTGAATTGAATTGAATCATAAAATGGCACGTGAAGACGATCCTCTTCTTCCTGTACTAGTAAAATCACATCGTGACGATGACTACGAAGCTCATGTTGATGTTGATGAGATTACTTTGTTTGCAAAAAAGAAGATGAACGATGACGAAGTTCATGTGGATGTTGATGATAACATTTTGTTTGCAACAAACAAGATGAAGAAGAGGATTTTTTATGCAGTTTTAGTAGTAACAGTTATTGTTATGATGTTAATGCTATTCATAAATGCATCGTCCGCTGCGGTAATATGGCACCGCTATTTCCAACACCACAAATAACTGCCAATCATCCTTCACGATTATTATCACGAGAAAACAAAGCAGCTACTAGAGAACGAGCAGCAAAAACAAAAGCAAGGAGATGATTATGATAGAGAATATTATAATCCTGACTTTGAGCAACAGCAGCAAGACGATGATAACACTAATGATAATACTAATGTATATAATCCTTGTGTTGATTTTTTGTTGGGAAGATAAGACGGCAACTAAACCAGAATCTACGTTGTGTTGGCTTTCACTATCACAACAGAATTTTATACCATGCATATCCATATAGTTTTGACTGGGACCTATACGTAAGATTAGAGTGTGGTTCTTCTTGTGATGGGAGTGTATGCAGAGTTACAATACCATCACCAAAACACAAAAGCCATGTGAAGCAATTGATGATATCAGCCAGCAGCTGTAATAACTCATCAGTTGGCAGTAATTGTAATTGGAACAAGATCACCAAAAATTGTGGGACGGTTGGAAATTGTTCTGTTTACGATAAGGATAATGGTATCGATCGATGATACACGTGAAGCATGTGCATTCTGTCCCTGCGATAACAGTTGTATCGTGAATCAATCCTTTGATCAATCCTGTTTCATCTGAAATCTACCCAACAGCTAATCCTACATCCGCTCCTACTTATTGTCGTGTCTGTGAAGGAAGTTATGAATAAACAATTCTGTTACAGATTAATGCTTCAACGATATGGACAATCTCGATAACTATTGTTGAAGAGCCCCTGCGATATGTTGCCAGCTGGAAAGTGGAAAAGTGGAGGGGAACAAAACTACCCCATAATTGTGGTCCATTCTGTACACACCCAAGAACGTGTATACAGTCCAAAATACGATTGTTGTTGGTACAGTGATTTATTCGATACGTATATGCTTGCATGGTCATGTGCTAAGTTTTGTTCAAGTGATGAATAGGATAGTAACTGAAGTACGCGACTACAATGATTGTGGGGAAAGGCATTTAACGAATCAATAAGATCTTGTCCATTGTTATTACGATAGAAACAAGTACAGCAGTGCTACCGTCTATGTTTGTTGAGCTCTCGAAACGCCGTTTATAATATGGAACTACGTGTAGATACTTATATTTTGCTTACAGTCTTACTGTATCTCTTATTGTAATATATAGATATATAGATATATGTTACTTCGTGCACCTATTAACTGGCACGTCTTTGCCAATTTATTGTATTCATGCGATAGCATGCCATCCTCGTATTAACAGCTTAGATATATAATGATTATTTAGCATCCGTCGTCATAGCCATCATCAGTCTATCATAATAGTAATTTCGTCATCAATAACGTCACCGCAGTCACTATTTGCAATGCAAAATGTGTACGAGCGCACGCTAAGTAATGGATGTATTACTTGGATTATTTCTTTATTATATATATTTGCATGACAGAAAAAAAAACTCCTTTTGTTGTTGGTACAACTATATTTGTACTACTGTTGTGGGTTACTATTCTGTGGTTTACTATAATTATGGTTATGGGTATCGTGGACGTCTATCGTAACTACAGCACAGTACCAATAAAATCGATAGATAGATAGATAGAGAGAGAGAGAGAGAGAGAGAGAGAAAGGAAGGAAGGAAGGAACAAGAAAAGAAACAGATGGACGAAAAATAGATACTCAAGGCAAAGATAAGACAAGAAAAGTGAAATTGAAAGAAGAATGTATGATATGATATGATATGATATGATATGATATGATATGATATGACATGCCATGACATAACATGACGATTTGAACTACACTAACGAGACGCCAAACTGCTACTGGACACTATTACATTATAGTTTTGACCCAAGGCGAGTATTATGCAGTATGTATATAGGTAGAAATTAAATATATATGTATGTATGTAACTTATTGTGTGTGTGTGTGTGTGTGTGTGTTTACCAACCGAATTATCATCACGTTCTTCATTTTCGATTATTTTCGTGTTTCTGTCTTGCCTTCTGATACAGTAGTATAATTGCGGTATGTTATTTTGTGTGTGCTTCTTCCAATATATAATCCTATTTTTCTTCTATGTTTTGAGTGAAATCGAAATCGAATTGTATTCAATTGAAATAATTCGAATCAGAAAAAATCGATTTTGAATCGAATCGAATCGAATAATTTCTATTCTATTCTGTTTCGTTTATTCTTTATCCACCAAATAACATATGTGATAATTGTAAATAAGATATTTTATTACCATCTTCAATATCACATTCATCTAGTAACATTTGTACTTCTTTTTTAGATAGTTTTTCACCCATTGTAGTTAATATTAATTTTAATTCGGTGATAGTAATATAACCACTACCGGTAGTATCAAATGCTTGAAAACTTTCAATAATTTCATCGACGGAATCACCGGTCTCATTAAATTTGTTATTCATAAAACTTAAAAAACCTTTACTATCTAAACCAGATTTGGCATCCCCTTGCCATAATTTTAAATCAGATTCAGTGGGATTTAATCCACCAGCACGACATGCACTACCAATTTCTTTGGATCCAATTTTACCTGAAGAATTTGCATATTTCGAAAATATTGATTTTAATGATCCTTCTTGATCTTCTGTTAATGGCATGTTTGATTGATTGCTTTTTTGTTTTTATATCTAATTGCTTTATAGCTTGAGGGAAGGAGGAAATGGTGATTATAGAAAGAGAATGGAGAGGACGAGAGTTCGTTCGAGTGATGATTTTATGCAAACAGCGAAGTCAAGATTGGATTGGATGATCGAACAACAAGATAGTAATGTTGTGCTGTGTTTTGTTTGTTTAATTTATGTGTCGTTGCGTTCAATTTATATGTGAAGCAACATCAAACGCGATACTGTAAGATCTAAATGACTGACACTTGTTACTAGAAATGACCAAATGCCAATCGAATCTTATGTACATTTTGAAGAAAATCGTTTAACAAAAGCAAAGCAAAGCAAAGCAAAGCAACCCCCCTCCCCCCCTCCCCAAAGATGCAAATAAAATATATAAAAAAGAAAATATTTCCGTTCGTTCCAATCCAATCACGGATGGATAGTGTCATACTTTTTACTGTACTCTGTTAAGTGATGTTTCAGTCATAAGACATACATTCTTATGTTTTATGGCGACATCCATAATAATTATCTATTCCAACAAGAACATCCAACAATCAGACATCACATCATCACAACATCCACATCATCTGTACTGTACGGTACGGTACGGTACGCAACAGCATAGTTGACACAGATCGCATCGTCTATACAAACTAATCTCAACAAGTGGACGACAGCGACACAAATTAAAGGAGACATACAAAGAATTAATCCTCAACGCAGTCCATCGTCATTGCCTGCCTTATTTCACGACACGACACGACACGACACGACACGACACGACACGACACGGCCCGACACGACACGTCAGATGAATATGAAGACTACTACTAATACGTTGAATGATATTAAGACAAACACGTCGTCGTCGTTCTTTACGATGAAAGCAAAAATGACAACAACAACGATGATATTAAAATCATTTATGGTTATTACTTCAATTTGTTCAGTCTATTTAAGTGGGATTGGATTCCGATGTCATAATTCGATAGAAGACGGTGATTCCTATACCCATTCCCCTCTCGAACAACTTCAACGCAGCAATAATAAACACGACCCTTTGTCTCCTCGTCGTAGTCCAATATCAGAAATTTATGTTCTATCATTACTTGAATCAAAAGCTAATATATTTGAACAAAGGAATGATTTTGATTCGGATGAAAATGACGACGATGAAAATGAAAATAATGACGACGATAACGAGGCAGAAACAGGCTCGTCAAATTCAAATTCAGATTCAAATAATAGAAATGTAGTACAATGGTTTCAATCTTATAATGGTATGAATCAAACTATATTAAATGATTATTCACAATTGACAGGATTGGGGATATTAAATGTTACTCAATTTGAAACGATGACGACACAACAACATAAAAATTTATATGCTAGTCCACATGTGGTTGGTTGTTATTTAAGTCATTGGCGTGTCTTAGAAAAAGTATGGAAGGAATGGAGAAAGTCGAAGTCGTCGTCACGGAGTGATTCAAGTCAAGAAACAATAAAGAAGAAGAATAAAGAGAAGAAGAAGAAACAAGAACGTAAAAAGATACAAAAAAGACCCGATATGTTATTTATATTTGAAGATGATGCATTATGTATATCAAATGTTATACAACATACGTGGAATGTAGTACAAAAATTACCGGTGGACTGGGACATACTATATATAGGAGGCAAACCAATATCATACTATACCGACGGTAAAACTCTTAGTGATTATATTAATATGGAACCACCAACACCAGAACAATGGAAAAATGATTCTATGAGACCATCTGATTCTGAATTCAAACAACAATTATGTAATCAAACAAATAAGAATCAATTTGGAAAAAAATCAACATCTGGTCCATATCCTATTTATGATAATAATACTACCGGTACTAGTAACAATAATTCAAAAAGAGAACCACCAATATATTATGAAATAAAAAATATATTAAATACACATTCTTATGTCATAAATCCAAAACGTATCAATCGTATATTACGTGTATTAGCCAAACCACAATATGAATATAAACCAATTGATGTGGTATTACAAGAGGATATGTTTCGTGAATTTTATAATCCAGCAAGTGTTGGAACGAATAGTACAACAAGTAATTCAAGTAGTTCAAGTTCTAGTTCAAGTAGTAGTAGTGCACCATTAAAGGCATATTTAACACCCTATATGTATTGTGATCAAGATGCGAAACGTGTTATTGTGGATCGAGATAATCCAACTGGTACAGACTGGGAAGGTTATTATTGGTTACCATGGAGATTACATAAAGGATTTCCAGATTCGACTGGATATATGTGGGGTACCATGGGTAGTACACGACGAACTACAAGTAGTAAAAATTCAAATAGTAGTTCAAGTAGTAGTAGTAATTCAAGTTCAAGTTCACATCTCAAGATATGTGATACGTAACCTGCTTTTCGAAAATATACATAACATACAACATAATTAATTTGATTGGAGGAATGAATATTACTGTTACTACAGTACACTACACTACACGTTCCGAAAAGCACGTCAGTTACTGTACTGTAGTCCTACATACGCCGGCTCACGATGGCGCTGATTGAAAAAGGTCATCAATCACCCAGCCCGGGGGACGGGCCGGACCGGACATGAAGTCGATGGAGGAAGAATACCTTATGGCCATCACGGGAGAACCACCACCGGATCCAAGGGGAATCATGCATCGTTCAGTCCCTCAATTATTTCGACACGGATGCCGGATATATAGAGACCGCTCGGATAGCTAGCCGTCGAATCCGCGCCCTATGTATGGGCCCTCGAGGTAGACGCGGTCTTGAAGAACATCGGAGTGGAAACACCAGCGAAGAGTGTCAGCGACAGCAACAGCGATGCCACCGTGGGTGACTTCTTCTTATCGGGGTTTCCCCCTCCGAAAGACGTTGTTGAAACGATTGGTCGATACCGGGTGCCACTACGAAGTCCGAGTCGTCCAAGAAGCGAACTAAGCGAAAGCAAAATGACATCCAATACAATCTGCGGTGGCGGTGGATGCTTCGATTGAATTGCGCTCTAGCAATGAATCAATCCCCACAGCCACTCCCTGGAATGCATTAAGACTACAACACTAGATTCTATAATGTTTTCATAAAAACCACACATGATATGAATTACGTATCCAAATATGATTATAGTATTATAACGTATCCATTTCGTGACCATCAATAGTTATTCTGGCCATATCGTAATCATAATTTCGGTATTTCTCAGGATACAAAAAGGAGAACTTCCAGCAAAAACGATAGTTGACATGATAGTGGATGTGGGGGTATGAACGAAGAATTGATGAACGAGGAACGATGAACGATGAATGGACCAATATCGTTGATCTTTATTCCAACCAATGCTTCCCCTTTGTACTACCGTAATTCTGATCGTGGGTTGCGTCGCGATCAAAATTTGATCGAGTAGTTTTACTGGTATGGTGATTGCTTCTTCCATCTCTTGTATATATATAACTCGTAGAAGAGACCTTTTGGATGACTAGATCTGCTCTTGTAGTTTTTGTACGAGTTGCCCCGTTTGTACCCAGGTGGAAGATTTGTTGTCCTATCGAAGTCGTTGCCTTCCGCGGAAGTTCGCTCATAGTATAAAACGGTTTTATCGCCAGCATGGAAGTTTGGATGACAAACAAACTGAATGACGAATGCTTCGGCTGTTCTATCATTGTGACCGGTGAAGTTTGTGTCCAACATGAAACTGCGGAAGGCATCAAATTTCGATTCATGGTCTGTCGTTCTATTCCTGTATCCCGACGCCGAACGGAGATTGTCAAAATTAGGGTCGAAGCTTGACATAATTTTGTGTATGGTAGTCCTTTAAGTTGCAACTGAAGAGCGTAGTGTTTTCAACTGTGGTCAAGTTGAAATGTGAGTGAATGTTGAAACTAACTTCCTTCTTATTTAGTGGTATATTATTTCGGAATCATGATTTGGAGAGACTTCTCGCTAAAATCCAAAACTCCTTCCGCGCTCGTAACTTCCTATTGGCCATTTGAAAATTTCACCATTCCGTATACCGTATGATTATGTAATGATTGTACAGAAGATCCGAATATTATTTCAATCTCGATAAAGTGATAGAAACACGAGCTGGCAGACTATTGAAACGAAGACTGTGAGAGGCAGATTTCAGAGGTGACTTCCTATTGGCCATTTTGAAATTTCACCGTTCGTATCGTATGAGTGTGTACTGATTGTGGAAAAAGTCCGAATATTTCTTCAAGCTCGATGGAGTGATGGAAAAATGAGAGTTGACTGTCTCATTTACTCACTGACCCCTTGGATCGATGACGATATTTTCCAAATATTCCCTTGAAATTAAGATGATTTGGGGTCCTCTATAACAAGTTGACCAACCGGCCCAGATGCGTGTTCGCAAGGTGGTGCTGGGATTTGTTCGGCGACAAGCTGCACCGCTCCGTCCGCGACGACCTCCATCTCTTCGGCCTTTTGACTATCAATGTTTGCACATTTAAATCAGTGATGATATCCATTCCAATAAAATGGAAGCACGCTACTCTTCACCCATTACCACCTACCCAAATAATAAAACCTAACTAACTAACTAACTAACTAACTAACTATCTAGCTAACCAAAACAACTAAATACATGTAGTTACGTCTTGCACGAATAAATAAAATGCCATTCACTAGCGTAACCTATCAATCCATTACTGTAAACTCCTTTAAAAAGTAGGTATCCACACTATTTGTAATGAGGGGTCTAGGGAGATTCATTTGTGTGTGACTCTGCGACTCTGTGCCACAGCTAATGCAAAATATTTCTACATACATTTGTATAGCTCGTACATACACATGTATGTGTATAGGGTAGTTGTTGTATCCCTACCTCTAATGTGTGGAGGATATACCTGTAGTAGCACAATAATTTTTTCTTAAGTGCATGCATCATTGTGTGTACCAGGTTTTGCTATAATATTAAGTGGGTGCTTTTTACCAGCACTTGACTCAAGGATAGTATAATGATGATATCTACAATCCATCAAGGAGCACAACATGATGGATGTGGTGTCATGAGGATCTGTAAAGAGAGAAAGAGAGAGAAGGTGGGTGGGGCGATCCATCAAAATTGGCGCATCTGATCCATTTTATATGTTGTGCTTATTTCATAGGATGTCAAATCATCCCATATTCAAACATAAGGTATAAAATAGTAAGCAAAAATTGTATGTTGGTTTGGATAAAGCAACCTCCGTCATATTGTGTTGTGTTGTCCTTCTCTCCCTGTTAAAATAGAAGAGAAATCAGCACTTGAACAGTAATTTTCTGAACTGGATGAATACGTCTTTGCAATATTTAATCTGTGGTGGAAACTAGGTATTGCTAGGTGGATTCTAGAAGGGAAAACTGGCACACACATATTCTTTTGATCCACTAACTATGTGGTGGGACCAATGCTAATAATATATAAAACATCAAACACACCCATGATCAGTTGGCAGATGGTCCACTTTTCTACTAATGCCTTAGAGCTCAATCAACTTCAACACAACAATAAGAGATGCTACAACAACCAACATCAAAAGTCCCATCATTTGTTTGATCAGCAGTTCTTCCCTCTTTTGCACCCTCATGCCCTCCTGTGATGTGTCAATATTGGGCTTATTTACCACTAAGTTTATTATTACTAAATGACATGTTAATAACATACAAATGGGAATGCAGATGCAAATGCGGATACAAATTTCTTGTTCTTGATTGTTAAACAATATTATTTGTTTACAGCAAGTTGCGGAGGCAGGCACTTGTAAACACACAAACACACTCAGACAGCCCCAGACAAATCCAACACCACTGGTGGGATTTGACTGTGGACAAGATACATATACACCCTTGGCATCATGTGCATGCATGCATCCTCATCTCAAAAACATCACTATAGCAAATACTGATTTCCTTACACCCATAACTAAGTTTTCTCAGCTACATAGAGGATGAGAAGATAACAAACACTATGATAAGTATTTGAGGGCAAATAGAATGCAAGAAAGATACAACCTACTCATAGATAAACAGGCACTCAATAAGAGGCAGATTTTCCAGACTAAGGAAGAAAACTAGTAAATCTTTTCCTATAGGCCAAGGCTCAAAGAAGAAAGAAAAGAGAGGCAACAAAGAAGGACAACAAAACAAAGAAGAGAAACAAAACAGAAGACTAAAATGACAACAAGAAAACACATAATGCATAAAATGAATGACACAAAATAATCCATTGATAGATAATATCTACAACAGGCTGCAGAAGAAACTATCATCAAGCAAAGTAAAAAGCAACAACAACAAGATACAAAAAGACTCATCTAATAATACAGGAACAGGTCATTGTGGATAGATTCGGAGATGCTCCTATGTAAACAATAAATTATTAATATAGAATAATAGGAGGGCCGGCTGTTCACTCTTCAGTCTTTCTAAGATGGAGAGGAGCAAAGGGGTATTGGTCTCTGCTTCCACATATGGAATTCATGGCATAGCTAGTTCATCCGTAGATATTGTACAGTAGTAGTGGTCTCTGCTTCCACTCACTGTATTCATGCATTGGCAACACAACAATACTGAATGAATCATCAAATCATTCATACAGTAATAGGTACTGGTACATCATCATGCATTGATATCCTTTTAGTATGACTTCTAATCTATAATGTACAGTGACTGGTATGGGTATTGTCTATTGCAGTAAGTATTAAATTCTTTTGACGATTAAAGATGACGACTCGAGACTCGTCATAAAGCGACATGACGACGGGTATAATTAACAATCCATGTTTTTGAAAGCAAATAATAATTAATAACCACGTTTGGGTCGAATGAATATGATGAGATTGTTAATTATAGCACTGAAGGAGTGAGTCATTTTTTTTGCTAGGACCCTATATATTTTTGTTGTAGTACTAGTCGTAGTTTGTACTTCGCTCGTCAAAAAAACAACGAAGTCGAATGAATAGTTAAGTCTGATTATTAATTGTAGCATTTAAATGTGTACTGAACGTCACTCCAGTGGTCGTCGTGAAAGTATATTACAAATTTTTTGTTTTGTTACTGTTAGTACTAGTTCGCCTGTGTGGTGTCTCGTACAGTCCCTATCGCGTTTCAATATGGCGCACTTCTTCACCAAATTAAAACAAACCACATACAGTTCATTATTTTACTCACAGTTCAACAATTGTTAATTCGCTTCCCTTTTTAGAAGTTTTGTTTAATGTGTTCGGGAATTCGCAAATCCACTTAATTAAGGCACTGCATTAAATTTTTTATAGCTAGTTAAATAAACACGAATGCATTAAAAAAAAAAAGACCATCCGAGAACGCCCAGGAAGAGTAACCGCCTTGCCTAATGCATTGTGTATGCAATAATGCAGTAATTGTTCACGCATTGAACATTGCCATGTCACACTTCTGACGACCTGTCCCAATTCCTTTAAGTATTTCAGCTTACCGTAGCAATTTTAACGTAGTTCTGCTGTTTCAGTATGTGGTGCGCATAACAGCAAAACTAAAGAAAAACACGACTTTCAGAAAAGAGAATACTGTACTTACAGAATAATACAGAAGAAAGTGCTCGTATCTACAGTACATCTGCATCGACCAAAATACCTTAGTCAGTCAGCAGCAATACAACATACAGTACAAGGAACCATTCAAACATAAATAATAACCTTTAGTGTGCTGCACTATTCCTTCTCTCTTTCTTTCTTTCTTTCTTTTTCTCAACTAATCGCATATATAAAGATCTAGAATGGAAACAGAAACAACAAGTGGAATTATTATGGCACCGTTACCTAACGATCAGCAATATAGTGTTACCGGTAGTAGCGGATCATTCAAGATGACAGACGGTAATAACGCTGACTTCACCGTCGGCATCAACGATGGCAACACTACGGCTACTACTTTAAGTGGTAGTAGCGGATCATTCAATATGACTACCAAACGCACTACGGCTACTACTACTACTACTACTACTACTCCGAATGATACTCCAAATACAAATACAAATACAGTTAATACTGGGTTATATTTAAGATGGTCACGTATCATCAAAACTGTGACAATCAAAGCAGATAATTCTGGTCTATTGAGAGGATCAATTGCTGCACCAACGAAAGAATCCAATGAATCATTTATTCGTCGTAGAACAAATTCGAAGAAGAATGGTAATAATAAGAAAGAAGAAAAGAAAAATATTTTAAAAGAAGTATCAGGTTATGCAGCACCAGGTGAAATTGTTGCAATGATGGGGTAAGTTTTCTACAGGACTAATACGATTGTGTTCGCGTGTTGTTGGATTGTGGGATTGTGGGATGCATACATGCGTCTGTATGTCTTTGGATGGGATTTCCATGCGATCGGAATGTAGAATGAAAAGACGAAGTCAAACCGAGGTAGGGAAGGGTGCTGCTGCGTTATCTTCCCCGGTGACGTGACGTGACGGGACACGGAGAAAACATGAATGCCAGACCAGCAGAGAATCGTACCCTTGTAGGGTAGTTGTTCTGAATAAGGCAGCAGCCCAGTCCTGATTGATGATTGATTCCTTGCTTGGAGGATGCATCTGTTCAACTTGGTTTTATCACCACTATGTTTCCGACGGTGTGTTGTTACAATCGCTATTTTTACAATGCTTCAACATTTGACCTTCTATCACGTTGGAGACACTTCCGGTGTATTATCTGGAATGGAATGAATTGAATTAAATTAACGCCAGCATCAACATCAACGCCATCGCGAAAAAGACGACGCCCCCCCCCCCCTCCCCCCCTCCAGACACATCACCATTCGTTCGGATAGATAGATATCATCTGCCTTGTCGCAACTTTATTTTTCTCTAACTCTCCTTCTTTCTTTCTCTCAACCATCTTCAACACTATCATACTCACAATCACAATCATTTATCAATAATTCAATTATAGTCCATCTGGATCTGGTAAGACAAGTCTACTAAATTGTTTAAGTGGTCGGAATCCATATAATTCTGGTATTGTTAGTGTGAATGGTCGTCCATTAGGTTCTGGTGAACAAAATGGATCAGGATCTGATATGAAACGTTTAATGTCAAGAATTGCATATGTTAAACAAGATGATATATTCTTTGAACATTTAACTGTTAGAGATCAACTAGGATATACTGCATTGTTAAGATTGCCACAACTATGGACACATACAAGAAAAATGAATGAAGTTAATCGTATTATTCGATTATTACGATTAACAAAAGTTGCTGATTCTAAAATACAAATGTTATCGGGTGGTGAAAAGAAACGTGTTAATATTGGTACAGAATTGTTAACTGATCCTGCTGTATTGCTATTAGATGAACCAACATCTGGATTGGATTCCACATCAGCTGTTGCCTTAATACAAATGTTATCTAAATTAGCAAGAAATTCGAACAAAACAATTATTACATCTATCCATCAACCAAGTTCAGCATTATTTTTTGGTTTTGATCGATTAATTATGTTAGCAGAAGGCCATGTTGTATATTTTGGTCAACCAAAACAATCATTATTATACCTAAAAGAACATGGATTAGATTGTCCACTTGGTTATAATGGTGCTGATCATTGGATGGACTTGTTGGTACAAGATTCTGCTATTGATGACGATGAAGACGATGATATCATTGAAGACGGCGATGTAGAGAATACTACTGCCATTGTGGCAGTCACAACAACCGCTGTATCATTATCGGATGGAACAGGATCAGGAACAAACACTGATGATGATGATAAGGATGAATATGGTATTCCAATCGTACAAAAACAAGAACAACAACTTAGTAGCAAGAGTGGTACTGTTGGAAGGATGAGAGGTGAACGTAACCAAGTCACAAGTATGACAACAAGACAACGATTAATTAATGCTTGGGATAAGGAAGCCGTTGCTGAACAAATGGATGCACATGTTCAAATGGATAATACTAAACGTATGTCATCATTATTATTTGATGCTAGTGGTGGCTCATCTATGATGATTGCAAATTCTTCTTCTTCTAACAACAACAACAAGAATAAAGAACCATCCAAATATGCTACAAGTTGGGGATTGCAATATCGTACATTAGTACATCGGTCATTAAAAAATTCCAGATCAGCAATATTTACACCAATTAATGTCATTAAAAGTTGTGCATTAGGTATTATAAGTGGATTGCTTTGGTACCAAATGGATTATACAGAATCAAGAGTATTTGATCGATCATCCTATTTCTTTTTTACCATGACATTTTGGGTATTTGATGCCATGTTTCAATCATTTATGGCATTCCCATCCGAACGAACTGTGATATTAAAAGAACGTGCCTCTGGTAGTTATAGATTATCTGCCTACTTTATGGGTAAAACAACATCGGAAATGCCAGCACGACTTGTATTACCATTAATATATATGGTCATTAGCTTTTGGATGGCATCCATTAGCACATCATTTTCGATGTTTGTTGCAACAACATTTATATCATTATTAAGTGTGATGGCAGGTGAGGCAATTGGTTTATTAGTAGGTGCCACAATCTACGATACGGAAAAGGGTATGACATTTATGACCGTTATATCCTTATTTTTAGCATTAGTGGGTGGTTTCTTTGTGGAAAATGTACCATCATTTTTAGTATGGACCAAATATTTATCACCATTTAAGTATTCATTTGATGCGAGTCTTCAGTTAGTCTTTGATAAACCGGTACCGTGTGATGGAAGTGGTGCATTAGAAGCATTATGTGGTGGTTCCTCCACTGGATACGCGCAACCAGAACAGGTTATAGAATATTTAGGTGTACAAGGTAGTGTTGGATTTAATGTTGGTATATTAATTGCTATTGGTTTAGTACCACGGTATTTAGCATACCTAGCATTACGAGCAAAAAAGGAAGGTGATCGATAAAAGACAAGACAACACGACAACACGACCAGAAAATTGTACATTTGAAAGGAAAAAAATAGATCATATTATTAAATAACATTTTACTTAAAATACTAAATGCTTCACCAGCGTCATCTAAACGAATTATTGTGATATCTATCTATCTAGCAAAAGGTACTATAGTATAGACGCATGTATGTATGTATTATTGTAATATCTATCTATCTATCTAACAAAAGGTACTATAGTATAGACGCATTTATGTCCTATGTATGTATGTATGTATGTATATAGAAAAAAGTTACTACTGCATTATACAAGACTTAAATTGTACATTATTGTATATGTTGTGTATGCATGCATGATGATTCGATATTTTATTCTTGAATTATGATTGCTAAATCAGTCCAAGAGAAATTGACCACTTCTGGTTGGACAGTAGTTGGTGGATGGATAATCATTATTTGAGAAGATTGAGATTTTGGTGGTGGTCGTTCCCGCGTTATTTCACTGTTGTGTTTTAAATTGAGATATCTATGTGGTCTTAAAATCCACCGGGTCTCCGCCTTGGTATTAGTAGTACTGTCATTATCAATGTCAACGACATCAACGTCGTGCCGCCTTTTTTTATTAGATGATGGTGAATAATAAGCATTATCTTCGTCTACTACAACTGCTAAATCTATCCATGAACAGGTTCCGAGTAGCATTGCAGATGACCGTCGACGGATTATAAATTTAGTAGAGACGGTAGAGATTTCTTCTTCGGGCATTATCATCGTCGTCGAATCATCAGTGGTAGTAGTAGATGAAGTATTAGTTATGATCATATTTAGCGCTATTTTCGTCTGGACTTGAATAAAATTTGCTTCTGAAGTTTTTGTTTGTTTGTGACTGTTTGTGACTGTTTGTGACTGTTTGTTTGTTTGTTTGTTTGTTTGTTTGTTTGTTTGTTTGTTTGTTTGTTTGTTTGTTTGTTTGTTTGTTTGTTTGTTTGTGGGTGATTGTTAGTTTAAATTATCTTATTTTATGAGCGAAAAACATATTAAAATGTAGTACGCTTCCTTATACTGTGTATCAGGTTCGCGGATAAGGTGACCGACCAGGTATGAATGAACAATGATTGATTGATTGATTGATTCATTCGTTCGTTCGTGTTCATTTTTCATTCGTTCGCTTCGCATTATTTCGCCCATCGCACACACCGGCGAAGAGCGAGTGCCAGTTGTACAGCCCCTCGTCATCGTGTATGAGTGTAACACTCATACCTTATATGCTGATGTTAGGAGTCCAGCTCACATAAAAATCTGGATTATCTTACGACGATTTGAGTCCCACTATGAATCAATCGCTCATCGATTGAGTTACAGCTCGCTCATGCACATTTTCAGTGTAAGAAGGAATGAATCGATGACTCACTCACGATTCGAATTATTCGAATTATGAAGGCTCGATTCTCGGCGAAATGACGAAGGAGACGTAACATTTAAAATGCGAACTTCTTCGCTTTTGATTTTTTTCAAATCCAGGATATATGCCCTGTCATGAAAATTGCCTAGGCAAGAACCCGAAGCTAAATATCAAAAGAGATAGTACTGTACTTCAAGTAAGTTAGATGATTACTTCTATATACCACTGTCCAGTATATACTGTATATTCACTGACGACAACAAACGACGACGACAAGATCGACAACCGTAAGCAATAAGAGAAACGTAAGATAACGTAGCGACAGAGAAAATAACACAGCGGTTTAAGGTCCGTATATTAGCATTTATTGGGGCGAGGCAGAAATAAAAGCAAACATAAATAATCAAGAAGGAAGGTTATTACACGATACGCAACAAAGAATATAAGAGCCCGATCGACGAAAAGAAAAGTGTTGGTTGACGACAACGAACAATTTACTTGCTCGTTCTATCCCGCAGAAGTGTAGACGCAATCAATTAGTATTTTGAGAGTATTATATTGGGCAAGATAGGATATTACTATACTAATATTCTGCGATAGCCTAGTCCTTCACTGCAGTACTTACCAGTAATACTAATATAATGGCACCGTTCTCTACAACACCGCCGTCATCGTCATCATCCTCAAATAATAATGGAGAAGCTACGGTCTATCGACGAAAAATGAACTCATCGTTATCGTCGTCATCGTGTAATAATTGGAGAAGTGATACAGCTGATTTACCCATGTACTATAATAATAATAACCATAATAACCTTGGTAGTAGTAAACATGATAAAAATGGAAGATCATCATCATCATCAAAGACTGGTTTCAATAACAAAACTCGTTCCATCGTTGGAGTAATGACATTTACTTTTTGTATTGCTATAATAGTCGTACTGGGTATTAATAAAGAAATAGATATAAAAATAGCAGCAATTATGGATCCTCCACCGCCAAGATTACAATTATATGAGCAACAAAATAATCGACCAAAAAGACGAGTAGTAGATCAACAGCAGCAGTTGCAGCAGCAGAAGAAGGAAGATGTAAAAGAAGAACAACAGCAGAAACAACAACACCAAAAACATCGACAAAGACGAGATGAACAGCAGCAGCAGAAGAAGAACGAAGATGTAGAAAAAGAACAACAGCAGAAGCAACACGTTATTGAAGCAGACGAAGAAGATGAAAATGAAAATAATGTTCCATCCACAACCATAAGACAAGACCTTCAACCTATAATGGTAGATCATACTACTGTCAAAAAGATGGAAAACGAAGAAGACAAGAGTGTGATAACTGCAAAACAACAACTTTCATCATCATCTTCTGATATAACTACCGATACTACTACCGATAATATTATTACTTATGATATTGTGATTGCTGGTGCTGGTCCATCTGGATTAACTGCGGCATTATTTGCATCACGCGCTGGTTTGAATGTATATGTATTAGGATCACATACCACTGGTTTATTAAGTCAAACCAAACATTTGGATAATTTTCCATCCTTTACTGGTACTGGTACTGGTAGTAGTGGTACAACTGGTAAAACTGGTGTTGTTGGTAATGGAGGTGGTATTATTAGTGATACAAGTAGTAGTGCTGGTAGTGGTACAGGACCTGGTTGGTTAGAAGCAACATATACACAAGCCCAATTTTGGGGTACAAAATTTGGTCCATCCGGTTTATTAATATCATCAATAGAAAGACGACGACGTAGTAAGCAAGATGAAGAAGCAGTAGCAGGCAATACTAATAATAATAATAACGATAATTATTATTTTGCATTAAAGACTGATGGATCATCTGAAAATGATACTATTATACGTTCCTATTCTGTGATAGTTGCATCCGGTGCAAATCCACGTAAATTAGAACTACCAGGGGAAGATCAATTATGGGGTGTATCATTACATAATTGTGCAATATGTGATGGACATATATATCAAGCTGGAAGTGGAGGATTCGATGATGAAGAGCCTATTAAAACAACGGTTCTAGTGGTTGGAGGTGGTGATGCTGCATTAGATGCGGCATTACTGTTGTCACGATATGCCACCAAAGTTATTTTAGTCCATCGACGGAATGAATTTACAAAAGTACATAATAGAAATAGTTTACATTTAATACAATCATCCTCCAAAATCGAAATTTTGACACCCTATACAGTACAAGAATGGATAACACAAAAAGATGATCCAAGTCAATTAACAGGTGTTAAATTATTACATAAAGAAAAAGAAATCATCGAACTTCAAATTGATGGTGCATTTGTTATGATTGGTGCAACACCGAATACAGATTGGATTAATACCAAACAAACTTCTACAGGTAATAATAATTTAGGACTAGACTTAGATGAGGAAGGATTGATAAAAACAACAATTCAACAAAAGGGTACGGGTACGAGTGCTGGTATAACATCCACAAACATACCTGGTTTATTTGCAGCAGGTGAAGTTACTGATAATATCTATAAACAAGCAATCACTGCTGCATCTGCTGGTGCACAGGCAGCAATTGATGCGGAACGATGGTTGCGTGAACACCGTCCTCCATCACAATCAAAATCGCAACCGAAACAGCAACAGCAACAGCAACAGCAACAGAGGATAACAACAAAAACTAATGCTGATGCCGAAGAAGTTGCTGCCGCTTCTGTTGTTGTCGACGAAAACAAGAAGGACATAAAGATAAACATCAAGAAGAACGATGATGATGATGATAATTGTGATTTGACATTAGAAGATTGTATCAATAGAATTATTCATAAGTATCCAGTTGTTGTATTTTCAAAACCATCCTGTCCATATTGTCGTAAAGCATTAGAGGCATTGTCATTAGCAGGTATTTCTCAGAACGAGAAATCAGAGCATAATGATTCTGTGTTGCATGTTATTGATTTGTCACAACATTCAAATACACAAGAAATACAAAGAACTCTTCAAACAATGACAGGGCGTAGAACTGTACCTAATGTATTTGTTGGTGGTACAAGTATTGGTGGTGGTGATGAAACATCTAAATTTCAAAGGAATGGACAATTAGTGCCGTTATTAGAAAAAGCTGGTGCATTTATGAAAAAGAATATTGAGAATGATAATGATAATGATACGGCTTCTTCTTTGATGAAGAACAAGACATTGCCATCGTCAGATACAATAATAAAAGATGGAAATGAGAAAGTAGAAGAGAAAACCAACGCATCTTCTATTGATCGGAAGACTGTTGATAAGGTTGCACCCGCAACCAATGACGTCGGTGACGAATCATGTGATCTTGCATACGAAGAATGTTTCTTAGAAATTATCGATAAGTATTCCGTAGTAATGTTTACTTTGTCGTGGTGTCCAGAATGTAAACGAATGTTAGAATTATTGAATAGAATTGGAGTTGATACAACCAATAATCAAGTACATATAATTGATTTAGATGACTATAAACCAATATCTGGAGCAATACGACAACATATGAAAAAATTAACAGGACGACGTTCCGTACCAAATTTATTTATTGATAGTGAATTTATTGGTGGTTTCTCACAAACAAATGAAATGCATGAACAAGGTCAACTTATTCCTAAATTTATAAATGCAGAGATTATAACGCCTACACTGTTCGGACTCACTCACATACACCACAGTCGAAGCGAACCTCATCGTCACCACAAACAATAAGAACATCACACACAAGATGAAATACATGAACAATAAGGTCAACAACAACTTATTCCTAAATTACAAGATAATGCAAAGGTTATATAACGCCACCTACACTTTTCTCAGTCACTCACTCACACACACTGCAAGTAAGCCATCCTCATCACTCACAAAAAAAAGTAAACAGAAAAGAGTGAATAACAAATAATGTTATTATTGGCTCATTTATTTACCTATTTCGTTACAAGTACTTCATTTCTTTTGTAGAAAATAGTAGACTACTGTACTAATTATAACACTTTCTTTAAATACGCTACTAGAACATTATTTTAATGTGAGGAAGATCGACATACTCAAAAGACGAATCGAATCGAATCAAATCAGATCAAATCTTTCTTCACCATTGTAAACGCTGTTATATTTTACTATCAACATTCTTGTTATGGTTGGCCTCGTTTACCGTATTGGGAGAAGTGTGAATCAATGTTGGTATTATGTCTATTGGTCATTTCGTTACGTTCGATACACAATTGTACTCGTTATAGTATCCAAAAAAGCATGAATCGAGCTAATACGTATCGCCACATTCCATACTAGGACTACTAGTACATATTATTTACTTGGAGAAAAGGAACAGCTCTCGATTTGTGACGCTCGACCCAACCCCTTTGACCGACGAGAGCTCAGCATCGTACTGAAAGCGAAAATTCCACCCCAGAACCTCCATCGTATCGAGCAATGCCACCACGGCGTCCTCCTCGTTGTACTTCTGAAAATCGTGATTCATATGGGCGGTGTAGTGGAGGTTAAACTTACTAACCTGGAACTGAATGCGCTCAGCTTTTCCGACACACTTAATGACTCTGAGACCCTGGTTAAGAGCATTTACCAACTCCGGAGTAACGGCGGATCCATGCAGGGAGAAGTTCTTCTCCGCGGACACCTGAAAGCCCGACGGCTTGATTTTGAATGTCTTTTTGATAATCACGTGCGGCATCTTTTCTGAAGAGGAGTGATGGGACAGGATTGAAATGGGAGAGATTAACAAAAGAAGAAGAGCGACGAAGTACTGTGATACTGGGTCTGATAGATTAGATTGGATTGGAACGAATGGAAATATAAAAGCTTCGGTTTTTATTTTAAATCGTGGGGGCAATAGTAAATAAATATACTGGTACATCAATGCTTCACAAAGCAAAGCATATCACATTACACAAAAGAACGATATCAATTCCCCCCATCTTCCGCCCCCCTTTCAATCGCACGCTAATAATGGTCGCTATTGTACCGGTAGCTAGTAATGAGTGAGTAAAAACCATTCTCATGTTTTGTTACAGTGTACAAGTATATCATTCCTTTCATTCGCATTCATTCCTTTTGTTGAGTTCTCTCTCACTTCAATCGATGGAACAAAAAGCACAAACAAAGAAGACAAGTAAAGAGTAATACAAGCAATCTGTTCTATTACTTTTATCATAAAATTATTTTACGTAGAATAGCATACCTATTTTGTTGTGTGAATTAATACAAGTGCAACTACAACTACAACTACAAGTGCAAGTAATAATTGCCTGCTAAAAGGATCAAATTCGTTCTGTATAAAATCAACGAAACAAATTAACGAAGCAAATCAAATCAATCGACAATTAACAGCAACAAAACGAACATACTCCAAGTATAATGATGGCACGTGAAGATGATCCTCTCCTCATTATTGATCGTCGTGATGATGATGACTACGAAGATGCTGCTGCTGAAGACGATCCCCTCATTGATATTATTGTACTAAGAATACCTCATCGTGATTCTGCTGTAGTAATAAATGATGACGTTAACGACGATACTCTTACTAATTCGTTTAGTGCAAAAAGAAGGAGAAGAAAGAATTAGTTGATACTGTTATAATGATAATGACAGCAATGGTATTTATTGCATTGTCATTATACGTCATCTTAGCAGTATATAGATTAGTTTTAGTGTTGTACGATCGTGCCGTCAACAATAATACCACATACTACAAATATTACTCGATCACGATAACCAAGAGCTCGAACACGACGAGCGAAGACAAGGAATCAGCAAGGAGGTGAAGAATAGAAGGAACTATATGATCCTGCTGACGTTGATATATACTGTATATATTGGAAACAAATACGACCAGATACCAAGTTTATGTCTTCCGTATATCCTTACTGTATAGCTGTATAATTGTAGGTCCTATACCATTATTAGATATCTATATACTGAGATGATCCAAGGTATTTTAGATTTTTTTTGGCTCTCATATGTATAAAGAGTATGAATGCTATCTGCCTGTTAATACCATCATCAACAACAAAACTGACAAGGATACCGCGGTGATTTTTTCCCTTTCACAGAAAAAAATAATCTTGTGGCGTTCAAAATCGAATCAAATCAAATAAAATCAAATTAACCGCCATCGTAAAGATACCCAATATTATAAGTAACACAGTCAGAAGCAATACTATAGTTATATCTCTCGTGTGATAAGTTAATCGAGCTAGTTGTTGTCGTCATCGTTCATCATGTTCTCTTGTCGTTTTCGTTTTCGCTTTATTGGATTCATTCTTCTTTGGCTCAAGTTGTCATCATTCTCGCCGTCATTAATGCCGTTGTTGTTTTTATTACCAATATTGTTGTTGCTATCCATCGCCACAACCACCGTTGGTGTCGTCAACGATAATAGTTTTTGTATCACATCTGGTTGTCTCCGTAAAAGAAAATACAAACAATCTAAATGAACAGCTTTGTCTATAGCCGCTGATAATAATGCCTCTACAATATTTAATGGTGGTGTATTGTCTGAAGAAGAATAACAACGAATGAGAGTTTCTTCTACGACTTTAATTCCTTGCTCGTATCCAAACTTTTTACAAGCATATTGGAAGGGTGTATGGCCATCACGATTGTTTTTCTTGAATATCAGACTAATTCCTTTCTTCTTTGGAAAATAACAAATCCCATACTCGAATATGAGTTGGAACCGTTGAATGGAATATGACTTTTCTGCTGCGCAATGAATCGGTAGATATCCATCATCATCATCCGTAGGATTTAAATCCGTAGGATGCAATAATGCATTCGGATCCCACTCTACTAAGAACCGAAGTCGCTTTTCTGCAAAAAAATAACACTGACCACACAATTCGTTTAATAGGTCAGAACTCTGAATGTCTTCTTTTTTTAGAAGATCCAATTGTCTCAATTGTATCAAAACTTGTAGATATTGAGTGTCAATGTATTCGTAATGTTCCTGATTATGAACTTCGATCTTGTCACTAAGCATGAGGACATGTAAAACATTACAGCCATCAAAATCTTCACATAATAATCCTCCCCTGTCGTCTCCCTCAAATAAACCGAACTCAATTGTTAGTCTAGCTACGATATGGATGAATGATACTGCCTTCACGTTGCATTTCCAGCTGCCGTCTTCATCGCGTGCTGATGCGAGTAGTCGAATAGGATAGACGCCATGGTCTCCTCCTCTATGAAGGACTTCAGGGAAGAATCGTAGGATAGCTTCAACTTCCTCTTCTGTATCCCGGTCACTATCTAAGCCACGATAATTCTCATCTCCATCATTGTCATCACTCATGTCACAAAGCATATCATGTACATGATTTCCAAGTTTTTCAAGGAAATTTTCAACTAATGCATCAGTTTTATTTCTTGTTTGTAAAGGAAATGTTTCTTTTTGTTCCAGTACCAGAATCATTTTTTTGAGAAGAACGACAGCTTGCTGTTGTTGCTGTTGTTGTTGTTGTTCATCTTGCGCAGCTTGAGCTTGCGCTTGTTGCACATCTTCAATATCAATATTATTTGCATCGTTCATGGTGTACGTCGTGAGTTTGGTTTCTCCTTCTTCTTCTTCTGCTGGACTTTATATCGATTGTGACAACGTCGTTGTTTGAGTTCGTTTGTTCGTTTGACAGAGGAGAATGAATAATCAGAATGATGCAATTGTGCATTAGAGAGGAGTGGTTGTTGTTTGGTTCGTTGGTTAAGTGGTGTGTCACCAACGCCGTTTGTACACACTCTCGCGTTTTTGCAAATTCTGTACTTACTTCTTATTGTGCGCAGTCTTTGTCAATTATTTATGTGTTACTACTTCCTCCAGCGAACGCTTAATGACCGCGCAATCATTGCAACAATAAGAGAACAACTACGACAGATAAAATCTAAATCATATCATCTGCGGATATTAGTATAATACAATACAAGTATAAGATAATATAGTATAACTATGGGTCAGAATTCTTCAAAGCAATCAACCAGCACAAGCACAAGTCAAAGAAGTAGTAGTATCCTGGAAGGACAGTTATACGTCGTGGAGAATGGGAGGACCTTCGTCTTTATTTACAATCCTCAGAGGGTTATAATGAAATTATTCAAAATGGTCTGATTTCGTATCAAGGTCGTAATACAAAAATTAGGACATCACCATTATGGACCGCAATTTTTCATCATGCACCACTTGATATTGTACAAACAATATACACTATACTCCTCCTACAGCAACAGCAACAGCCACAGCAACAGCAACAATCGGAACAAGAAAAAATAGATATGAAATATCACGAAACAATGAAGGAATCAGAATTATTATTATCATCATCAATAATAATATCAACAGATTTATTACATGTTGCTTTAGAATCATCTGGTGGACCAAATTATGATACAAGAAGACACTACAATAATGAGAATGATCCCAACAGAATATTTCCATTTGATTCAGTTCCTAATAGAACGATGTTGTGTTATTGATGAACCATCATCATTATTATCATTATTATTGTCCAAGACCTGTACTTTTACGAAAGCCAAAATACAACAACAATATACACCATTAGGTCATGCTCTCTCCAATCGACGTGTCTGCCTCGTCCGATATTGTACAATATTTATGTTTCAGTTGTCCTGATGCCATTGATATTGATTGTACATTAGTAGTGGAGGATGGGAATGAATATGATATTTCAACATTAGCATTATCAATAGGAGGACAAATTAGTAGTAATAATAGTGATAATGAGAAACGTGATTTAATATTAAGAGGATCTGATTTTTATAAACAAAAATTCAATATCATCAGTACAACAGCAGCAAGAGCAACAACTTTATCAAAAATAGATGATGATATAACAGATAAAATAAAAGTAATTGTTCAAGAACAACTTCCACCACCGGATAATTCAGCTATTGAAAAAGCTCTTCGAACAGTAGCAAATTATGGAGAATGGCAGGCAGTTCAGAATATTTTACCATTACTAACTTACAGTAGCAGCAACCGCAACAATGACGACAAGAACGAGAAAGAGAACAACAAGGAGAAGGAACAACAACCAGAACTGGAACCGGAACCGGAACCATTATGGGTGACTGAAATACGAAATGAAATGGAGGATTATTTTAGAAAAAAGAAACGTATCAAAGAAACGGATCGAAAACGAAGAAACTATTTTGGTGTCGTGATGTACAATGTGGATATTATAGTTGATTTAATTTCTACTGTCATTCCAAAAAGAAGAAAAAGAAGAAAAAACAACAAACGTAATAATAATAATAATAATAAAAATAATAGTAGAAGTCATGCACTGGATCAGCGTTGTCGAAATGATCATGGTAGAAAAATGATGTGAAAACACATTGAACTTGATGATTGAGTGTTGTGAACAACACTAGCTAGGGATATGGACAGAGTTGATAGTAACTAACAATAGTATCACTATAGTAGTTTTTCAGTACTGATCCAATTCTTTTAAATGCTAATCGTATCATAATGCATTGTCTTGCATTACACCACAAACAATGTACTATACATGGCGATTAATATTTAGGTATAATACTTGCTATTTAGAAAGAAACAAATAACGTACTGGCTAAATTAATCGAATTTTGATTTCTTCACATTTTTTTCTACCAGACTTTCCTTTACCAGACTTTCCTTTGTCTTTTTTATCTTCTACTTATTTTTCCTTCTAATTTTTCTTTGCTTTTTTTGTAGACTTAGAGCTTTTGCTGTTCTTATTCTTCTTCGACATTTCCGTAGGACTAGAAGCTAGGAACCTCACTCTGGTCAAAACTAAGAACAGAACTTAGTTTGTCTTACTTTTCTAATTTGTCTTTGCCTTTTTTGTAGACTTCGAGCTTTTGCTGTTCTTATTCTTCTTCGACATTCTCTTAGGCATTATTGAGCTGGGTTTCAGACTAGGGAGAGAACTTGGTGCACCACTTGGAGTAGAACTTGGCATGGAATTGGGTCCAGCACTTGGCATAGAACTTCGTTCTAAACTGGGCAAGGAATCGAACTAGGAATTGAACTAGGAGAGACCGACTCGAAAGTAGGTGAATCAGATGGCGAATCGGACGGTGTTGAAGTTGGTGAATCGGACGGCGATGAACTTGGTGAATCAGATGGCGAATCGGACGGTGATGAGCTTGGTGAATCAGATGGCGAATCGGACGGTGATGAGCTTGGTGAATCAGATGGCGAATCGGACGGTGATGAGCTTGGTGAATCAAATGGCGAATCGGACGGTGTTGAACTTGTGTATGCAGCGGGACAGTACTCTTGATCAGGTGGTCCCAAGTCCGACTACAAAAGAATCAGTATTATAGAAGACAAATAGAGAGTGAGATCCTTATTTTGAATGTAATCATTATGTATTACACATGGATGGTCATCATGAAATCAACACTAGATATGATAATCCACATTCTTTAGCAATGTAAAAAAATACTTACAAAACGAGTCCAGCCGATAGATTGTCCTTCTGATAGAACAGGATAGGCCCCACAAGCATTTGTGAAGGGGATTTGGTGCACATTGGCAATTTCCTCTCCATCCTTGTTTAGGCCAACAATATTCACTTGAATGCCTCCTGGAAGATCCTCTGGATCCATGATCATTCCAAGGATAGTAGCGTAAGAAATGTATGAAAAAGTGTTTCCATCTATAAAGTCTGCTCCAATGTTTTCTTGGACAATAACCTGTCCGTTCCGGTTGAACTCGAGGATGTCAATTGATTGGACAGATACAGGGACAAGATCGGAAACTTCAGGATCTCCAAATGGAATAACGAAACAAGTTGTTGCAGCAACTGCATCACCCAATGTAATGTTGACAGGAGAGCATGTGAGAGAGAAGTCCAGTGTGAATTTGTATGAATTTGGTGCACAATAGCATATTTCCGATTCTGCACTTCCACTTCCAGTTGCACTTGCGGCGTTTACTACACCAAATCGAGTACTACTACAAGATAAGGTGGCGATTGTCAAAATAACATAGCAATAGTAAAACTTCATTGTTGTGTTGTCGTTGTTTGATAGTTAATTGTATTGGTATTTGTATTTTGTGTCTACTTCCTTACGATTATTCTATATGATAAATGAATTTTTCATTTAACTTATGAATTGTAAAAAGATAAGGAAGCGAGAAAAGTAGAAAAAGAGAAAGTTCAATAGACACAATGATGTGAGTAAATCACATTGCACATAATAATAGCAAAACTGGTAACGGTGTAATGATGTATGTGATGATCAACGGATGCTTTATTCTATTATTATTATTGTTGTTGTTGGTGTTGTTGTTGTTGTTATTGTTGAGCATATATAAAAGTGTGCCACAACAACATTAAAATAACCTGACGCGATGTGATATGATGTGATGCAATGAACTAAATTGTAACTGTTGTACTACGACTCCTAGTCGTTGTTGTTGTTCAATTTATATTTGATTTGTATCGTTGTTGTGGTGAATGTGATGGTGTCTGTTGTTATGATTGTATTTGTACTTGTACAAGTACTCTACTCGTACTACACTAGTACTGCTAGTACTGTGTTAGTTATAGCTGCATGATTACCATTATTTATACACCATTATTTGTATCGTTGTTGTTGATAGTAGGTATTCCTGTACTGTTGTATTTTTATTTCATTTGTATCGTTATGTAGCTGTACACGTACTAGTAGTAGAATTGTTGTTGTTGTATTTAGCTACTGTAGTCGTCGGGGTTATTCGTAACCGGGAAGGTACAGTGCATGTCGGTCGACCTACACTTGAATTGATATTATCGATTTGACTAACTGACTCGTCATAAAAAATCACAAATTGTAGAGGTAACCATTTAATTCTACCATTCGACCCTTGTAAAATGAATTAAATTACGGTAACGTAAACTAAAGTCTCATTCATACACAGTCACAATTCTCTTCCTTATTTGTTATGCTCATCTAATCTACACGTTGATGTTTTATTACAGTTATCATCATTAGATCGTTGTCGTGGTGTCGTCGCACCGACCGACTAATGAATTACTGCCATCATGATTATGTTAGTTTGGAGTTGTTAGTTGTTACTGTGACCATCCTGGTTTCATTGCTGTTGATATTGTTGGTGTGCATTATCATTATCATCATCTTTAGAATTATTTTGATTTCTATAGTGATCATTATCATTGCACTGTATTAATAGTCGTGTCGTTATGTTAAAATCAATCTAATTTAAAAAGGCAAAATGGCAATATTTTTTATTCGATACAATTTAGTTTGATGGTACTTACATTTTTTAGGATATATGGATGTGATGTGATGTGATGTGATGTGATGATGATTTACTGTAGATGATACTGTACTCGGTAGAGTCTTTGAAATAAGGCTTGTTGATTGATATTAATTTGAACGAAATTTAAACTGTGAGGATATAACAGTGCAATATCGATGTAGCTTGCAGCAAATTGAATTCTTTCAAATATGACGTACAATTAAAATTGTACGCCACATCACATCAATTGATATTATGGAACGGCGAGTAGGCGTCTGTTAAGGAAAGTCCGCATGGTAAAGTAGATTACTGATTCCTAAGTAAGTATTTTGATTTTGAAGTGAGTACCGCACAGTGTTTGTCCGCATGGTAAAGTAGGTTACTGATTCCTAAGTAAGTATTTTGATTTGGATGTGCGATACGATAAATCGAATACCGTATTTGCGTCTCCGATACTGTAAGATTGATTGAATACTGTATTGACGATGGATCGTCTATCGTCGTCGTTGTTGTTGTGTTTTTGTGTTTTGTGTCCGAAATGAAGAAAAGTGATATAAGTAAGTGCACAAAGAAAAGGGATCATAAACTAAATAAGTACAGGTCTATCATTTGACTAGAAGTTAAAATGTTACTAATTAAGTACTATTTGATTCTGTAGGAATTGAAGTGTTTTTAATTAACTAAAGAGTCGCTAGAAGTTGAAATGTTTGAAACACGGTTGAAGTTGAAATGTGTTGCCTGTACTTCAAAATAAAATTAGTCCCACACGTACGTGACTAAACAGCATCGTTAAACTCTGTTAATATTCATGCGCAATCAGAAAATGCACATTTTGAGCTTTAGTGAAAATATAGTTCGTTAAATTACCATTTTTCTTATTCTTTAAAACTCAATTATTCTCCAAAAAACACTCTTTCACACCGGAAGCGCTTTAAAAATGGAATCTCCCTCCGTTGACCTTCACATTGATATATGTGAACCAGCCTGAATCACATAAAATTCCTTTTTTTTAGGGTACATTATACAGTAGGGGCGATAAGAGAGCGATAGTAGTACGCGATAGCCCGTTGGCATCCGACTAACTCGATCCATATGATAGTACTGTAACACTAAGTTAGCCATTTTGGCATTTTGGACAAAAAGCAAACAACATAAATCAATCAATCAATCAATCGTCATTCATCATCAAACACCAGAATACTACTACTTAGGCAATACAGTACTTACTGTACAGTACATAATTGCACAGCACTACAGCACTACAGCACTACAGCACTACAGTAAACATAACATAACGTAGCAGCAAAGCAAAGCAAAGCAACACAATAGACAAAAATAAACGGTATAAAAGATAGATACATATTTTTCTATTAATCACCAGTTATTACACATGTGTGACAAACGTGTACACATATGTGACGAACGTGAAAGTAAAATCCGATCAGTGTTTATTAATTGTCGAATGAAGAAATAGGGGAAGGAAACATCGTTTGGGGAGTCGCATATCGTGAAGAAACTGGAGAAGGAGAACAAACAAACAAACAAACAAACAAACAAACAAACAAACAAACAAACGGCAGCAAATCTCACAACATAGACTAAAAATATACTAGTAGGAAAGAAATACACTGAAAAAAGAACACCATTATTTATCTACAAAAGTTCAACTTCATGCCCACTCCTAACACCAACAGTGTTGGTATTGGTCTTCACGTACATCGAAATTCTCGATTTTTCGATAAGATTCTGTGTGGCGCAATGGCAGCGCGTCTGACTTCTAATCAGAAGGTTACGGGTTCGAGTCCCGTCATGGAAAAGAATCTTTATCTTTTGTGTCTCTTCATTATTCCAATGTTACTTCTTTACTACATAGCAGTTGTCGCAGCGGAAACGAACCGTCTACTGCATGCATGTTACTGCTGCTAGCATCTCTTTCGGTTCTCCGGCTGCAAAAACAAACGACAGCTATGTGTGATCCGCAGTCCAGTCTTGTCAGTATATCGACACCTCCAACGACGAACGTACCACAGTAGGCGTTGCACCACTCCTCGGTGATGCCATCATGGAAAAGACAAACATCGTACTGTCTGCTCGTGTCTCCTCAAAGGCAGCACTTGTTCTAATGGAACTTGTCGATGACGAAGACGTCGGCATACTGTAGTGATCGTTCCTCTGACCCTAATGAACCCTCTCCCAGTAAGAAACAACAACGCATACCACAGTCATCCCTAGGCAATAAATCGTTTTTTTAAGCTCTTAGTACCTGCCCACAGCAAGTTGCTTGAAGCATCAAGAAATAGAACAAAACTTAAAGGATGTACAGTTGATTATTAATAAAAATAGAATCAATATAAAATAATATATAAGGCAAAATAGCATTAGTGTTACTATAACAAATAAATAGATAAATACGTATATGTTGTTGTACTATTTTATAATAATATGCACAAATCATTAGCAATGTATTGTGTTACTGTCTTTTCTTTTTGTTCTGTTCTGTTCTTGTTTCTTTAACGAGCCGGTTTTTTTTTCATCTTCAACCTTCATCATCATTTTTTTTATTTCCCATTCCATATCCACTCCACTCCAATACAATCTACCCAATCCATTTACTCACCCACTCATTCACTTTATTCGGACTTCGTTTCGATTCGCTTCGTTTCGAATGATAGAATGGCGTGCGTGGCATTATACAGTGCCTCACATACATCAACCATCATTTTTGTTTGTTTTTGTCTCATCGTCGTTTTTACGTTTCTCTATTGATACACGAATTATCATTTTTCCTTCTTCGTCGTCATCTCTTCGTCATCTTCGTTGCTGTTTGTTTGTTTCTCTGTTGATGTTTTTTTTTAAAAAGTGCATAATCTTGAAATTGTTTTAATAAGTCTCTACTAGCATCAATTAAGCACCGGCATCACCGGCACTACCTATTCATCACCAGTAGTTGCACCACCACCAGTTGTTGTTGTTGGTAGAATTGCTTCTAGGAATTGTTTCTTTTCGGAGAGTGTCATTAAATTATAATGATATATTAATTTTGATACCGACATGGATGTTAATTTATTAATGACAAAACTATTATAGTGTACCCAGGTACATAATGCCATTAAAAATTGACAATCTAAACGATCGGTGATACCACCATGACCTGGTATAATCGAATCAAAATCTTTGATACCATACGCACGTTTAATGGCCGATGCTAAAAATCCACCAAATGGACCCACGACACTGGCAAAAAAACCTAACCATAATGCATGTATTTGTATTGGATAGATCTGTTCCCATGGTATTAATTCATAATCTTGTTGCAACAATGGTGGTTTTATTGTACCTTGTTGAAATATAGGATGGATACTCCCATCTTGATCACATGTCAATGTGGATGGAAATAATTCAAAATCATTGACAGGACAGACCATCCAGGAATACTGTGCTAAAAATTTGGAAAAATACCATGCAAATATCATGGTACAAATTCCACCACCTGATTTGTTATGTTCGGAAAAACGAGAAACGAGAACGAAAGAAAAATGAAAACGAGAAAAACGATTCATAAAGGTGAGAGAGAGAAGTAGCGAGCGATACATATAAGATGAACACAGAATCACAGTCAAAAATTAGATAATGATCACGGACGCAAAAATCAAACCCATCATAACATCAAATGCAAAATCACATTATATATTACGTACCAATAAACCCTTCCCATGTTTTATTGGGTGATACCGACATAAATTTTCTTTGTATAAATTTTCGTCCACAACTAATACCACAAAAGTAGGCCATAACATCATTACAAACGACACATAAAAATGGAAATGTAAACCAAAACAATCCATTAAAGATATTATGCATAATATATTTCATTTGACCGACAGTTAAACATAATACGACAATCGTCCAACATAATTGATTTAATTGAAATTTAATATGACCAATCTTTAATGTGACAATGGTTATCACAAAAGTACAACTGTACAAAGTGAATATTATTATGTATAAATAGGGATTGGTATATTTAATTAAATAATATAAATTCGGATTATTATCAATCACTTGCATAATGAATTCGGAGTAGGTATAGAATATTGCTATGACAAACCACATCCATTGTGTGGTCCGGAATAAAGGGATCGTATCTTGGATCCGAGATTCAAAATAGGTATTATACCTAACCTTCACTAATTCACGAAATAATAATATTTCTGATAGAGCCACTAGTAAACAAACATATAAATGTCCTAAATAGATACAAATCAGAAAAAAGACAATCAAGGTCAATCCAGATATTGCACGAATTAGAATTTTGGATCCATTTTTTTCATTCCCACTCAATACTTTTCTAATACTATTATTAGTTGAGTTGTTATTATTACCACTAACGTTATTTGAGCCATTGCCATTATTAGCAGTAGCCGCCGTAGTACTAGTAGTATACCCCGGAATTTTTGTGATTTCATTTAAATAATTTCCATTCTTATTATTTTTATTTTCATCATCCTCCACAATGGATGTAATACTGGAAGAACTTTCGAAACGTTGGTAGAACTTCGAAGTAATAGTAGGTTTCTTGTTCGGTATTATTATGTCGTCAGAGTCATCAGAGGATGAAGTAGTAGTAGCATTATTCGATCCTTTTCGTTGACGAAGAGTACTACCACCACCACCACCATCACTGTTACTGGTGTTAGAATTAGAATTAGAGGATGACGAGGACGACGTCATCTTTGGTGATCTTAACTGATGTGTTGTGATGTTCGACGTTTTTGACTTGGGACTTGACTTGGAATTTATTGTTGACGTGACGTGACGTTCGACTTGATGATGACGTTCGATTTATTTGACTCAAAATCAACTCAAATCGTAAAAAAAGGAAGTTTGTGTTTGCTCAAATCTTTTCACTTTGACTTTGACTTTGATGCATTCGGATCTTCTTCTTCTTTTTTTCGTCGAGAGTGTGTAGTGTCTACCGTACTGTATTTTCCAAGTTGTTTGCTAGACTGGACCTGTTAGTGAGGTTGCTGTTGCTATTGTCTTGACGTCGTCCAAATTCAATCAATCAAAAAGGTGAGTTGAAAAAAAAAAGTACAAAGAAATGACACCACACAACAAAGTTAATAATATTATACAGTACACAATAAAATTATTAATTGTGGTGTTCCAGTGAAAACAGAACAGGCATGTCAATCGTCTGATTTGATTTGATTTGAATTTTTGAATTTTTACAAACGGCTACGTTTGTTACGCGTGTTGTTGTGCAATAATGTCTTCACTTACTTGGTACAATGTGCAGCCACGACTAAACAGCACGCACGACTTAAATCCAATTCAAATTCAAATCAAATCGTGGCTCTGTCACATGCGTGCAAAAGAAGAAGGAATCGAGAAAGAAGCAAACAACTTTCCGGAAAAGCAAACTACTATCATTTTCCCACAAGACAATACATACCAGTACTATGTTCACGCCATCCTATATCTTGTAGTTTCTGTGTCTTGCATTTATCTGGGGGACCCATTCATTCATTCCACACTGGAGAAAAGAACGTGATAAGGGGGGGGGGGGGGGGGGGTTTGGTGAACTCGCTCTACTATGAGGTATTATAGTATAGTCTAAGGATAGGAGTGTTTCAAAAGAATTTCATTGTGTTGTAGTCAAATGATGTGTATTACTATATCCACACTATCCGCATGGATTACATTTTTTCTTTGATGTCCATCATTAGGATATATAGAAAGATATGGTTCTGGATCATCTTTGTGTATGTGTGTGTGTGTGTGTGTTCCAGCCAAATGTTTCCTCCTCGGAATTGACATATCATCAGTTGCCTGTGAAATAAAGCTGGTGGTATGTATAGTATATTATCTTTGCCTCAGGAGTTGGGGCTCTTGCTTGACCCAGCAGCAATGCAGTGGATATTATGATGTGGACAAAAAAGTACATTGCACAGGCATTATTTAGCCAGGTGGGTGTGTGGTGAATCATACAATGTATTCATTTCTTCATCCTTGAAGAGGTATTTGGTTTCTGAAGACCTATTGTTGATGTTGTCCTTGTATATATATATATATATATATATATAGCATTCATCATCTCTGTACAGTCAGAAAAGTGCAGAGGGCAGAGGGCAGAAGGCAATATTGTGCTGGACGATCCTTAGGAACTGCAATGCAGGAGGAGGCGCTTTTGCATATCACATACATTATTTTATATGTATGCTGGGGTTATCAAGTCAACCTAGAAAAGTATGCTAAAAATGTCCACTCATTTCTTGTTTTGATTTCTAGCATGTTTGAAGTTTCAGGAAAAAGTTCCTTCATTATATAGCAATGGCAATGTTCTTAAAAATCGCAGGGAAGAATCTTCCTAAAATTTTTGTGGTTAGCACACCTTAGTGAGCAAGCAATGAATTAATTGTCCTATATACTTCCCATTTCTTTGTTGGTTAAGCTGTTAACCAGCATGGCAATCGCTGATGATAGTGCACCTTCCTTGTGAGTTGCTGAATAAAATTCCCCAAGACCTGCATCAGATTGTTCATCACATAATAATCAGTTCTGCAGGCATATGTTCTATCTTGAACTGTAAAAGAAAGACAACCCGCGCAATACCTTGTATTAGAAAAATTAATTCATGTGCATTAGAATTCTTAAAAGAAGAAACTATCGCATCAACCTGACAGTGGGAATTTTCTTGACCATACCTCCATTGATATTAATCTGTTTTATACAAACTTATCAGACAAGTTATTAAAGATATCTGTAGTATAGTAGGCTAAATAGAAGGAAGAAGAATTTCAGTGTTAGTTGATGAGATACTCAAGTCACTAGCAAGTGGGGCGCGCAAACCCGTTACTAGAGAGTATTCAAATACAACAGCCCAGCCAGCCAGTTGCCACCAGGCGAGCTTGACCCATTCAAACCAACTGAATATCAACCACTCATTAGCTAGAATCGCGTACGAGTGAGTGAACCAGTTGTAATAGGATGGATCCAACACCCAGTTGGATGCTAAGATAGATAGCTCATAATAACTTTAGATATTAGTTAATAACCAAAGTATACGCTATATCGTAGCTCAACAGTCTAAAGTTATATTGTCGCTTAAGCAACAACACTGAGAGACACTAAACAAGACAAAGACAAATCGGTAGGCAAACAGCCAAACAACACCGAATAGACAAAGACAACGGTAGGCAAACAGCCAAACAGCACCGTAAACAGACAACAAGCAAGATGAAGGAAACAGAAGAAGCAATCGACTTAACTGCCATCACCCGCAATGCCATTCAACCAACACTACTCAGCATCAACAGAGCAAAAAGAGAAATCAGTCGACAGTTACAAACACGGGTTTGTGCTGATCCAGCAACACATGATCATGGTCACTCCTATATTGTGTGTGACGCTACTGAATGGAGCAAGAAAAGACTGGTGACGTCGCAAATCACCCCACCAACCAACCCTGGAGAATATGGTGGTACAACACACAACGCACATGAAATCCACAAAACTAAGCTACTAGCGTGGAAGCGATACAAAGAAGCACAAGCAGCAACAAAGAAAATGATCATGCACGCTTTCAAGGACTATCACTTTTTGGAACTCCAAGATAACAATGGCGACATTGTCGGCTACACAGCCATTGAACTATTCCAACACCTCATGGACCAGTACGTCCGACCGGAGGATGTTGCGGATCAAGTAACAGCCCTACACAAGGTACTGGAACAACAATATGATCCAACTGAAGAACCTCAAGTTTATTACAAGTTAGTACAAGATGCAAGGAACACTCTGGAATCATTGAATGAATCAATCGATGAAGCAACACTCATCCGCCATGGACTCAATCAGTTCAAAGAGCACATCGATTTGAAATTAGATATCAAGGAGTGGAAGAAACAGGATACAGTCAACAAAACATGGAAGAAGTTCAAATCTCACTTCACTAAGGCCATCAATGACAACAAGAATGATACTGGAACACTCAAAGCGCTTGGAATGGCCAATGCTGTCAAGGAGGAGATCAACAAAAACAAAGAAAACATGAAGGTATTCGCCCAAGCATCAATGGAGGCCAACCAGAAGATCAACCTGCTGGAACAACACTGCGCAGCCCTAATGGCAGAAAGACAACCACCACCAAAACAAGCAACTGCTGTGGACGCCAAATCACAACAAATCCAAGTGTTAACTGACCGACTCAACCAACTTGAGCTCAACAAAGGAGGAGGTGGAGGCGGAGGCTATCGCGCTCTCGGAAGCAATGCATTCCCCAAGAATGGAAAGGACGGCACTAGGACATGCAGAAGATGGTCCAACGATGAATACTGTTGGACATGTGGCTTCGATATCAAACACAACAGCATGACTTGCAAGTACATCAAGGATGAAGCAGCCCACAAGAAAGAGGCAACAGCGACCAATACCATGGGAGGATCCACTCGAAACTTGCATTTACGATCTAACTTGTGATGTGGTTGGAGGAATAACAGTATAAATGAAATAGAACCAAATAAAAATATAAATGAACCTATTAACCCAATTTCATACTGTTATTCTTCGAGCAAAACCTATACCAAACTAGCAGCAATTGTAGAAGATGAAGAGTACACCAATGCAGTAGCAGATTCTGGAGCCACAGGACATTTCTTTCCAAATGAAGATGACAAGAAGAACACCCATGAAGAAATAAAAGTGATTTGCGCCAACAAGCAAACAATGAATTCAGTTGCAACAACAAAATTAGATATTCCGGAATTATCTGACAAGGCAAAAACAGCCTTCCACTTTAATGAAATGGATACACCACTGCTCTCTATTCCAGTATTGGCAGACGATGGTTGTAAAATTGAATTAACAGAAGACAACATTGTGGTAACAAAAAATAATAAGATAATATTAAAAGGAATTAGAGATAAAACATCAACACTGTGGATGATACCAATCAAACATTGTGAGAAAGCAAGAATATTAGCACAACAACTTCCACCACTACCAAGCCATGCAGCGAACAGCGCGTATCATCAACCAACCATAGCAAAATTAATGGCATATCACAATGCATAGATTGGATCACTACCAGTCAAAACACTATGCAATGCCATTGATAATGATTGGTTAACATCATTTCCAGGATTAACTAGCGCAGCAGTGAGGAGACACCTACCAAAATCAATATCAACAACAATGGGCCATCTGCGCATGATTAGAAAAGGAATTAGGTCCACCACAAAGCCAACAATTAGTGAAATAATGAATGAAGAATTAGATCCAGAACCAGTGTTACCACCACCCATACGCATCACCAACAGACAGCATACTGTGGCAGTGGATACAATACCATTTGAAGATTTGAAAGGGATAATAGCAACAGATCTCCCTGGAAGATTTCCAACGACCTCAGCTCAAGGAAATGCCTATGTCCTAGTTATGTATGATTATGATTCAAATACAATCAATGCAGTAGCAATCAAGAACAGAACAACAGCATCGTTAGTCAAAGGTTACAACGAATTGTTTGAAGACCTGAAGAAAGCTGGAATCAATCCAGTACTCCACCGGTTAGATAATGAAACTTCAAAGGAATTGATATTAGAGATAGAGAAGAAAGGATTAGACTACCAAATCGCATCCCCAGGTGATCATCGTCTTAATCATGCTGAAAGAGCCATCCAAACATTCAAAAACCATTTCATTGCAGTGCTATATGGATGTGACAGTACGTTCCCAGCAAAGCAATGGGATCGTATCATTAAGCAAGCAGTTATGACATTGAATATGTGCAGGCCTTCCCGAATCAATCCAAAATTATCTGCATACCAACAAGTATGGGGAAACTTTGACTTCAACAAGACACCACTGGCTCCACCTGGATGCAAAGTAGTGGTACATGAAAGAGCAATGGAAAGGGGAGCATGGGCATGTCATGGAGTAGTAGGTTACTACATAGGACCAGCAATGAAGCACTACAGGAACTACATCAGTTACATCCCTGAAACAAAAGGAATTCGAACAACCAACACGATTGAATTCTTTCCAGAAAAAGTAGACATGCCAACAACAGCAACAACAGACCGCTTAGCAAGAGCTGCTGAAGACCTGGCTGAGATACTACAAGCACCACACCCAGCAACTCCATTCCTACAACAAGGCACAGTCATCAACGACGCAATGGAGCAATTAAAGAAAATATTTACACCACCAACTAGAATGGAAACAGCAATGGCTGCACCAATTCCAAGGGTGTTAGAAACTGCTGTAGCAGCTCCAAGGGTGGGTGTAAACAACAACAACAACAGTAATCATTCTCCAAGGGTGCCAGTAACAACAACAACAACAACAGATCGGTTACAACGAGTACTAAACAGATTAGAAGCTAAAACTGTGCCAAATAGTGAACGGTCCAGTAGCAAAAGAACTAAATCAGTACGATTTCCAGATAACTGCGAAGGACCCAGTGCATTAAGGACTAAATTATCGCGAATTGCAGAAGAAATATTACCACATCCAATCGGTACTAAGATTAGAAGATCATTCAAAAATAACAATCATATCTCCAAAAAGAACAAGCTAAATGGTACTATTACATCGTACGACAATGACAGAGAGTACTACATGATAGAATATGATGATGGTGATTCGGAGGAGCTAAGGCACAAGACAGTCGAAAAGTATATCATTACAGCCAATACAGAAATGGACCAAATGAAAAGATTAACACGATCAAGCCTACAAGCCAAGTCTGCGAATCACAAAAGAGAAGCAATGAAGATGGCATTCGACGCGTTCACTGATTCAAACCTACCACTACACCATGCAATGCCAGTATTCGATGAAGTAACAAAAAAGATGCTGGAATATCGACACCTAATCAATCACCCAGATCCGGAAATAAGAAAACAGTGGCAATTATCTGGTGCTAATGAATTTGGAAGGACCATGCAAGGAGTAGGTAAGACAAGAAAAGAAGAAGATCGAATAGAAGGAACCGATACAATGCACTTGATTCACAAGAAAGACATCCCAAAGAACAAGAAGATCACCTATGCCAGATTTGTCAGTGAAATCAGACTACAGAAAGCAGAGATCCATCGAACAAGAATGACAGCAGGAGGTGACCGACTAGACGACTATGAAGGCAAGACAAGCACTGAAACTGCAGGATTAGAAACAATCAAGATTCACATCAACAGCACCATCTCAAGAGCGAAACTAGGAGCAAGATACTTAGGTATTGATATTGGAAATATGTACTTGAACACCAAGCTACTATCACCAGAGTATATGAGAATCCACAGTGACCTAATTCCAGATGAGATCAAGCAGGAGTACAACACTGAAGCCTACACTGACGAAAATGGATACGTCTACATGGAAATAACAGGTGCAATATATGGACTAGCACAATCAGGATACCTAGCAAACCAAGATCTAATCAAGAACCTCGCACCATACGGATACCATCCAGTGAAAAGAACTCCAGGTTTGTGGGAACATGAAACAAGAAAGACGACATTCACACTAGTAGTGGATGATTTTGGTGTACAATACTTCAACAAAGATGATGCAGATCACTTAATCAATGCAATCAAAGCCAATTATCCAGTCAAAGTTGATTGGACCGGATCCAAATATATTGGAATTGATCTGGATTGGAATTATGAAAAAGGAGAGGTAATATTATCAATGAAAGGTTATGTGATCAAAGCACTAAAAGAATTCCAACATAAGAAACCAACCAAACCATTTGATGCACCAGCCAAATTTCACCAACCAGAATTTGGACAAAAAGTACAGTATGAAAGACAAGATATATCAGAAAAACTATCACCAAAGCAAATAGAGACAATACAGAAAGTATGTGGAAAATTTCTATATACATGTCGAGGAATTGATGGGACCATGCATCATACACTAAATGAATTATGCATTGCAGCAACAAAAGGAACACAAGAAACACAAGATGCACTAGAATACTTCCTAAACTACTGTGCCACTCATCCAGAAGCAAAGATTATCTACAGAGCAAGTGACATGATATTAACAGTCGACAGCGATGCAGCCTACCAAGTAGCACCAAAATCAAGAAGCAGAGCATCAGGATACCACTATCTAGGAGACATGGATGGATTACTGTTCAATGGAGCAATTTTCATCTTAGCAAAGGTCATCAAAGCAGTAATGCAATCAGCAGCTGAAGCAGAATGTGGCGCCTTGTACATGAATGCAAAAGAAGTGATGCCAATGAGGACAACATTAGAAGAATTAAAACATCCACAACCACCAACACCAATGCGAACAGACAACAGCACAGCAGATGGGATAATGAACAAAACAGTTAAACAGAAAGCATCAAAATCAATGGACATGCGATTTTACTTTGTACAAGACAGAGTAGAACAGAAACAACTGAAAGTTTTTTGGGCGCCAGGAGAAATAAATCTAGCAGACTACCAATCAAAAGTACAACCAACATCAGTACACAGAGCACTAAGACCAATATATCTATATGAAGAAGGCAAAAGCCCAGCTACACTGCAAGGGTGTGATGAGATACTCAAGTCACTAGCAAGTGGGGCGCGCAAACCCGTTACTAGAGAGTATTCAAATACAACAGCCCAGCCAGCCAGTTGCCACCAGGCGAGCTTGACCCATTCAAACCAACTGAATATCAACCACTCATTAGCTAGAATCGCGTACGAGTGAGTGAACCAGTTGTAATAGGATGGATCCAACACCCAGTTGGATGCTAAGATAGATAGCTCATAATAACTTTAGACATTAGTTAATAACCAAAGTATACGCTATATCGTAGCTCAACATTAGTTGGTCATTTGGGGAAAATTCTGTGAGGTTGTATAGGGATGGGAGGCAAATTTTTGAATTGCTACAAGAGGTGCATAAAAGAGAGGAGAACTACGAATTGAATAATAGAGTATGAGCTACTACTATTATAATATTAATAAAACATCCTTCAAAGGGGATCCATTATCTCAACTGGTATGGTAGACATGAACTTTTGGAAAAGTATATCATGTGTCTCTTTTTGTAGGCCAGTTTTAAAATGGGTTGGTAAGATACTTGAATCACTAGCAACCAGGACTAGAGTCCCCGTTACTAGACAGTACTTTTTTAAATAAAAGTTACAGCCCAGTTAAGCAGATGGAACAAGATGAGCCATACCAACTCACACCTCATTTACTCAGTGCAGAATATTGCGTAACCTGTTGTTGTAATATGGAACACCCAAGTTGAGTAGACAATCAAATATATAGCTCATAAATAACATTTCAGATACTACTTTGATGGTACAAAAGGACAATCTATTATACTGTAACAGCCTGAACAGTCTTAAGCTATATTGTCAGCAATAAACCAACAATTGAAGAAACTAAACAACATACTGTAAGTTCAAAACAGAAGGGAAAATATTAAAGTTAAGGAACAAGAACATAATACCAGGAACCATGTCGTCAAATCAACAGAGGAAAGGATCAACCTAACAGATGTTACCCAGAACAACAACATACCACCAACTCTAATTTATATCACTAAAGCAAGGGGATAAATCAGCAGGCAATTGCAAACAAGGATACGTGTCAATCCCCATACATATGACAATGGTCATTCATGATACATTTCTGGATCAAGACTAAGTGGCTCAAAAAGAGACAAGTGGCATAGCATCACCACCAATCACTCCACCAACCAATCCAGGAGAATATGATGGGACAGCGCACTTAACAGCTAACAGCTGTTAATATCACAAGAGATGCCGTGTGTGCACCAGTTAAGCATGAAAAAAGCATATGGCATAAGCGCTTTCTCCATCCTCGAGCGGGATGCAAGGAAGAAGTTTGGATTGCGATAAGTGTCGTTTGGTCCCTATAATTATTGTTTTCAATTCTACGCGCGTGGAAAACTGGGACGTCCCATTCTGATATTCTATTTTTTTGATTACTATCAGGCAGGAATGACAGAATAATGTATTAACGGATGTCCGTAAGATTTAATCTACAGGAAAGCTGTTAATTGTTTTCAATTCTGATATTCGTATTTTTTATGATTTACTCGCGGGCACAGATAAATGTTACGTAATGTATACGTGGATCTTGATGTCGGGAAGATTATTGCGGACTTTTTGTTAAAGTTTTATTCTTATTCAAGATTCACGAACAAGACATGTAATTATTAATTGATGAGTTTATGAAAAGAATGTTAAACAAGAGAAGTACAGAACACAGCCCTGTTCTTTTTGCTATCTGTGTAAACACCCAAGTCGACATCAAAAGTTTCGCGATTCCTTTATTTTAGAAACAATACCACAATATACATATTGAAATTGGATGTTTTTGTTTTCTTACCAGATTTACATTTGTTACATAAGTCGAAAGATTAGCGCTTTAATAATGATCACACTTCAATAATAGGTCCCCATGATAATATTAGAAAGGATCGTATATGTACAATTTCAATTGATATTTTTTGAAATGATGTGGCGAACTGTCGTTATCCTCATCTTTTGCAAAGAACATGAGGTAAATGACAATTTAATACGGATCACTTATTGAATCAGTCAACAAATAAATTAGTATAATTACAATTAAAATTGATATTTTATGAAATGATGTGGCGAACTGTGTAAATCCTCATCTACCGGTAGTGTAAAGAACATGGGATGATTGACACTTTGATACGGATCACTTATTGCATCAGTCATCTGGTTCGCAGATTTCTAATACCGTGTCATTACAAATAAATAATATTACAATCAAGAACAAACGCAAGGTTAATTTTGCAATACGTCGCGTTTCCTCACATGATAATTGTCACATAAATTCTAATTCGCAAAATAATATTATACACTCACTCGTAACTCACGCCACTACTTTTACTAATAACATCATGATTTTGAGTCGTCCTCCTCCTCCTTCCGATAATAATAGTAGTACTGGCACGGCAACAACAAGGCCAAGAGATATGACACTATGTTCATCATACTATTATGAAAATGAAAATGAAGATATTGTGTTCGAAGGAAAGCTAGGAGATACCCTTGCTGCACACTTCCTTCCTTCACCAACACCAACGCCGACGCTATCATCATCATCATCAATGGAATGGAACAAAAACAAGAACAGCTCTGGTGTATCTAATGTTTTATCAACTCGAACATCAAAGGTAAGTGGAAGAGAAAAGAGAGAGAGAGAGAGACATATAATGCGTGTGTGTATTTTCCGCCGTTCTCTTACCGTTCCTATTCCTCATGTTAATTTCACATTCCACATCTCACTTTTCAGAAACTATCATTTCCAGAAACATTACATCGTATTCTTGACGATGTTGCCGATGGTAACGTGTGCATGACGTCATCTTCAGCAGCTAGTGAAATGATTTCATGGGAAGAAATGGGTAAAGGATTTAGGATATATCAACCAAAACCATTTAATGAAATGATACTATCAAAATACGCTAGACGTAAAACAAAATATCGATCCTTTCAACGTCAATTGAATATATATGGATTTAAATTGAATAGAAGATCTGGTATATATCATCATGAAAACTTCACAAGAGGTGATATCCGTTCATTGAAAAAGATTCGTCCAGCACCCAATAAGAATTATATCAACAATAGTCTTAGAAAAACTAGTAAGAATACCTACAAGAGCAGCTCCTCAAGATACTCTGCCGTTGCTGTTGAACAACGACGAGTACGAGAAAGAAGCATCGTTAGCAGCGAAGAAGATGGTGACTCAGCATCGTCCTCCTCATCAGCATCCTTTCCGTCAGTCGTATCATCAAACAACAAGGTCAACAAAACTACCTCCATCAGGAATAAATCCATCAAGAACATGCCGATCGGTTGCTTTTTTCCTCTCCCTTTGATGCGCAAATTGTCACGCAGTATAATCTCGTCGTCGCCATCACCTGAAGAAGCTTTTTCTGGTGGTATTGATTATAATATCATGCCTATCGTTGCCGGTATCTATGATGATTGTCTCGAGGATATTGATGTTACGAATATCAGCAATATTATTGATATCGATACTACTACAAGTAATGCGAATGCAAAGAATACAGCAGTATACACAGTATTTGATGATCGTGATTTTTTATCAGATATAAGTGATATTCCAGTACTATAATAGAGATTGTACTAATTGTACCGTTGTGCATGTTATACAAGCCTTATTACTACCTCCATGATGGGATTGTGAAGGATAATGAAGGACTGGGATGGGATGAAGGTGCACCATCGAAAAGCTGGTATTATATACTATACCGGTATTACTATTTGTATATATGTTTCATACAACCAAAAACAAGAAGAGAAAAAAGAACTCAGAACAAGAACTAAAACCATGTTGAACACACACACACACACACACAACTAACAACAAGCGTGCACATGCACGTATACGTACACCTATATCAATAGTTTGTCTAATTAAGAATGAAATAATAGTTACTATAATAGTTCAAATACAATACTAATTACAGCTAGCAACCACCATTCAGATGTACTTTTTATTTCGCTAGTAGTAGAACAACACACCTAGCTAGCTAGTAGTATAGGTCCTAGTAGACATACAACCTATTGCATGTACACAAATTTTTTTCTACCTTTTGTTTCATCATGAGAGTGGACCATTGAGATTGGACAAGACAAGACGTAGCAAATTTCCACATCTTACGAAAAAAAAATCGGAACATCAACAAAAGTTAGTCCGACATCTAAACATTGTAAAAACACTACTGTAGTTAAGGAAATTGCTCAGTTATTCCGTCTTCGTCATATTCGTTTACTTAATCCGCTTCTCGTATTATTCTTCAAAAAATGAGAGTCAGTCTACTCTCCAGGAAAATGTTTTTGTTTTGCGACTTCTTTTTCTTTTTCTTCGTTTGTGTACATTGCCATATTTGTATTCGGTAACTTATGTACCTCTCCTTGCTCTCAAAAACCTCGAATTGGTGCTCCCACGATGATCGTGCGTGTTGTTCTTCTTCTTTGACGCCAAAGAAGAAGAATGATCGTCGATTTGAAAAAAAACGAAAATCAGCGAAAATTCGCATCCTCCAGCGTGCGCGCGCTTGAGTCAATGGTTCGACTCATGACTCGAATGGTTCCTTTCATGAGTTGAATGGTTAGCGCCCTTTGGGGATGCGAATTTTCACTTATTTTTGATTTTTTTCAAAGCGAGGATCATTTCAGCATGCAGGGGTGGGTGGGGGGGGGGGGACTAAGTTGAAAGTCTTGTTTTGTTTGGATTATTTTTCTTAGACTCACTCCAATCGCTGCGCCCCCAGAAACAAAGAGAAGCATAGGATGCTGCAACTAACAAACCAAATCCAGTCAATAATACCACAACGACAGCCGTCGTCGAAGTTGCGCAGTTAATAGCAGACAAAATGAGGAATGAAAAACGGAGAATATAAAAAAGTAATGTCTCGGCTTGCAGCTGTTGAAAAAGCAAGCTCTTGCTGCTGGAAATTTTGGTGGTTGTGGCGACGCAACGTCGACGTCGACGTCGATGTCGATGTCGAATGCTGACGGTGTTATCAACAGCAAAAGCAGCAACAGCAACAACATGATTAGAGCAATTGTGTTATCAGCAGCCATTTTGCGGGATATACCATTTTGTATAGACGACATCCGAATAAGTTGACGAGTGAGTAAGCAGGTTAAGTTTTGAGTTGAGATGAGTTAGGTGGATTGCATTACATTGCATTGCATTGCGTTGCATTGCTCAAAAGAACAAAAGCAAAAACAAAGACAGAAAAAAACGCATGCATTTCTAATGTTGTGCATAGTACAGTAGTAGTATTAAACTAAATATACTGCAGATCCTATACACGTGTATGTAGTTCCTACTGAACTACTTTTATGACAAGACATTTTTATTTTATTTTTTATTTTGTTTTTTATTAAAGTTACTGTGCTGTACTCGTACTTGTAATGTGCGAACGTACACATTTTATGTATTACAAATATTTCTTTTGGTGTGTTATATAATGCAATGATGGCATATCATATCATATCATATTCATTTTCCCTCTTTCCTTCTCTAAAAAGTCTGGTTTGCGGTAGGGTAGGCTATTTAGCGTTTTACTCCATTCCCTTCCAACTCTAACCTCACGTACTGTACTGGTACGCAAAATCAAATCAAATCAAATCAAATCAAACAATTCCTTTTCCTTATATAACCCACTGTACTGTACTCTCCCCCTTTCTCTCGTCTCTTATATATATTTTAAATAATATCAACTTGATCCTCATCTTCTTTATCACAATATGGATCATTTGGAATGGCATTCAATTTAGGACCATCAGAAAAACCACCACCAATACCATCACTAAATCCTGTACTACCTTTACTACTATTATCTTTATATCCTCCTCCTAAATCATGACCTGTCATTTCTGTGACATAATTCCGTCCATCATTGGTCATTTCTGTCACATAATTCCGTCCATGATTTGCATATCGTCGACCATCATTAATTGTACCATTAAGACCATGTTTTTTAATATAAAAACCTAATACCACACCACCCATAATTAATAAAAACCAAACAAAACCATGGTGTTTTTTCTTCTTGGAAGATTTGTTTCTATTATTACGAGGATTTGCTTGCATTTCTTGAATATATTGTCCATTTAAGACGTTTTCAATCGATACTTGAATCTCACCTTTTTTCTTTTTGTTTTCGGCACTACCACCATTGTTACAATTCACTTGACTTAGTAATGCATCAAATAATAATTGATTACCATCTTCCACCGTACCAAAAATATCTGCAATATTACCGTTATTAGCAATATTTGTGTAATCCATAGTGTCATCATATCTGGTAATACCATTAGTACCAGTTTTTAATGATTGATAGACATTCCGCATTGTGTGTGCACTAATATTATTTGTAATTGTATTATCATCCACATCATTACTACAGGAATTCCAGATAGTATTCCTCATCACAATATCAAATTTCGGATTTGTTTCTAACTCTGTTTCATAGGCACAATCTCGATATAAAAATATTTTTTCAGCATTATCAATTAATTTACGTTCAATGGCACCTTGTCCTTTTTTAATATCAAAGACATGATTCGTGATCGTTTCATCGACATGTCCTTTCACCCATCCTGATTCTTCACATTTTCCACCTAATATATTACATCCAATCGTATGTGAAATATCGGTACCATGATCGGAAATACCAGACATATCAATCATTTTGACATTGTATCCTTGTTCTAAAAATTTAGTACTTAAATACATGGGATTCATGGTAGTACCTAATTCACGGATCCGATTTTTTTTATCACTCGATGTTTCACTACACATATGGTCTTCATAGGAACGGATAGTTTCATCTTCTTCATTTTCTTCATCTCCTCCACTTGAACTTGAACGGCGTGCATTAAAGTCATTATAAATACTCATCCAATGTTCAAATCGTGATAAACGATAATTGACAATAATTGTCACACAATCTTTCGATGGAATATCAAGATGATTGACAATATCTGATATGGCATTCATCGAATCATACCCACCACCATTATTAGCACCACCGATGTTTTCACCATTAGATTTCAAAAATGGTTTCAATTGATCATATTCTTCACCACCAAATAGAATTGAATTTACATCATTGGGTAATTCCCAATCTCTTTTAATACTGTCAAAAATTTCAGTCCGTATATTTAAATTTGTACTATCGGAAATAATAGAATTATAGCGACGATAGGGTTCTTCCACATATGTATCATTCGTATATTCACCATAAACCAGTGGCCAACGAATGTTTTTTAAGGCATGATAGGTCTTACCATGACTTCCACCAGGTTGACGACCTCTTGCATATTTATAAAAAAAATCTTCCACACTAGTCGATGCAGAGCGATGTGGACCAATAAAGACATATAATTGTTTCGATGTTTTTGGACAGACATCTAATCCACGTTCTTGTGCTGTTACTGCTGAAACTTGCCCTGATGACGATGTTGTTGTCAATAAGAGTAGTGACAATAATACTAATACTACTATTGGTACTGCCGAAAAAGTAGAGAACTTTGAAAGAAATCTCATCGTAATACGTTTGATTTGTTGTGTTATTGCTTGTTGCTTGTGTTTGCCGTTCGTTAACGTTACGTATTCTTTTTTCGTCGTTAGTATTAATGACTTGATAAGCGATATGAACGAATCAAATCTGTTGCGTATTGCTTGTTGATATTGCTTGTTGCCGTTCATTAACGTTACGTCTCTTCCTTTTCGTCGTTAGTATGATGTCTTGATACTGTGTATGCGATATGATACAGTACTGTATATGCGGTTGGTTAGTTTTGTGTTCACTCTACTCTATTCGATTCGATTCATTCAGCACTCCTCAGTACGTATTTATCATCAATAATAATCATGTTGGTAGCGGTATGAAACAGTTTTGTTCATTAAAATATTTCGAGTCATAGTCTAATGCCTGCCTAATGTAAGAATGACTTTGAAAACGTTTTACAGTGCGATGTAGTACGTTGTAGTGAATGGGTGTGTGTACGTACGTGCGTGCGTTCGTGATTCGTTACTGTACTTCACTACTTATTTGTTGGATTGTGATGAGAGTAATACAGTAGTAAAATGCTTGACTGATTTTGTGATTAGAGAGCGAATAATAGACACAAAAAATACTGTATGCGTTTTGTTTGAAAAAAATATACTTGTACAAGTACAAGTATAAAGAAAAAACATATTCAGATATGAAGCGTGACTGAAATAGAAATAAAGGAAAACTGACTCAACTCGACTAAACTCGACTAGACTCGACTAGACTCGACTCACTCGACTCGATTGAATCTTTATTTTATTCGACCAATTCGTCTTCTTTTTATCGTGTCAACAGGCAAACTCAAGCAAAGAACAAATCACGATTTTCCAAATTTCAAACAAAAATCGACATACAAGTATCCTTTGTCCACACCGTACGACACTAGTACCGGTAGTACATATATCACATATCAAAAACAAAAATAGAGAGAGAGAGAGAGAGAGAGAAGAGAGTAAGAGAGAGAAAGAGTAAGAGCAAGAGAGAGAAAGAGAAACAAAGAGAGAGAAAGAGAAAGGAAACAAGTGACATTAGTCAGCTATAAAGTAAAAGCAAATACACATCAAAACGTTACGTTACGAAACAGCCAAATAAAATAAATTAAAATGAATAATAGTAAAATAGAAGGACAATGTGATTTTTCCGAAACCAACGATTCCATTGAAGAATACCACGGCAACATTAACGACAACAACGACGACAACAACGACGACGACGACGACCACTCTCCTTTTGGTGGTGGTGGTGGTGGAAACAAAACTAGGACTATAAAGATGATCTATTATCTGCTACTAAAAGCAATGTTGAAGACGAAGATGATGATGATGATGATGACGATAGTTTCTACGATGATTGGGTAACGGGTAGTTGGGGATGGATAAATAATCATAATGATCACAAGAACCATGACGATCACAATCACAATAGTGGCGTTGTCAATAATAACTATGATGATGAAGCTGGTATACTGCATAATAGTACTACTACTACTCGTCAACAAAAACGAAAACGGCATCATCATCATCATCGGAATGTGGATGATTTAATTCAGAAAGAAGACAAAACTAACGACGACATGAATAATAAACCTTCCATCAAAAAAGAGGATCCTACAGTAGCTACTGACACTTCTGCTGCAGCTACTGCTGTTGATGATATTATTATTATGAACGATTGGAAGAAATTAATTGCTGATATTGCTGTTGATTCTATTCGATCGCCATTGGATGAAGAAGAACAAGAAGAAGAAAATGGTCGTATTATTATAAGTGCGAACAATAAAGATCAGCATCAGCATCAGCATCAGCATCAGCATCAGCATCAGCAAAATCAGCGCAGCAGCAGTACCACCACCAACAACAACAACAACGAGGAGGAGGAGGAGGAGGAATCCTACGATTCTAGTGATGATGAGGCAGTCATACGAAGGATGCATAAAAGATTGAGAATAATAGTAGCAGCAAGTGGAGGAGAAAAAGAGAAAGAAGGACTGTTGAAGCAAAATAATAATGAGGAAAAGAAGAAGAATATAAGTATGAAACATCAGCAACATCAGCAGGAGGAGGAGGAGGAGGAGAGTACCATCGAAGACAATGAAAGAATAATGACAGTAGTAAGAAGATGAAACAACAAGAGCAACAACAACAACAACAAGATCAGCAACAAGATCAGCAACAACAGCAGCAACAACAGCACCACATCGCTGATCCAAATGAGAATGATGTTCTCTGTGGTCCTGGTGGACGCATCAACAGCCACGCTGGAAATGTGCAATTTAGAGATACCATTCACTCAAAGAAGAAAGAATATACAGCTCCATCCACAAAGAAACTAGAAAAAGCTCATATGCACTGGCATGTCAATGATATTCGTACTATGGACCCACCTGGACGATTCTTGAAGGAAGACAAAGGTACCGGATTATGGTTTGATATTGGTGACGTGAAGGCTATCAGGAAGACTGGTCAAGCACTCCAGGAGGATGCTCCAGATATTAGTAATAACAACCACGAAGAATTGAATATGGTAGTATCACCAGAGACCAACTGATACTACAACAACAGTTGCAGCAGTATCACCAGCAGTTCACAGCTATCAGCTACACAACGACATCAACAGCAATACCCGCAACATCAATACCAGCAACAACAATATCAATATCAACATCAATATCTGCAACAAGTCAACAACTGCATGAATTACAATTATATGTCACTCCTCAACAGCAACAGCAGCAATTGAATCGTCTCCACAAGAATTACAACTTCGTCACAGATTACAATTCGTCAATACAATTGCACAGCAGAACAGCAGCATCTTTTGGGAACAACAACAACACACAAAGCAATAGCTATGATTTTTTCGCCCCAACACAACAACAACAACAACGGGCATCGATTCAACTGCAGAAGCAACAGCTACAACAGCAGCAGCAGTTACAGCAGAATGCTTCATCATCAGTTGCAGCTATACCGTACCGCTACCTCTTTTAAAAAAAACACCACAACAATAAGGCTACTATGACAAAGTAATAGATAGACTTGATAAATTTTATAGTATACTGATTCGATTCACGATACACATATGTACTAACTATTCGTTTTCCTTTTCATTTGGATCCGACAGACCCATTTCAATGATAGTATGCTCTCTATTATTATACACACTCTCTGCAAACGTAGTCTTTTTATCACTTCCCTTTTTTATCTTTTGCGGTGCCTATATAGTAGGCTATTCAATGTATTTCAACAGAAAGTTCACTCTCAGCAATGTCGCCGTCCATTCCAGAACTTGTTAACATCTCGATGTCCTCTATAGGTAATGTGTGCTGTTTAGTACTGTTTACTTTCCAAGCGTTGTTATTAGCATGTTGATCTTTTCTTTTATTGCAAGCCTTACAGTTCCTACACCAATTACAGCACCTATAACAACAGCAACAACGGCAACAATTGCTACTAAAGCACCTCTGAAGACCACCACCACCACCACCATTCTTGTTCGACGACGATACAAGAATAGGATTCCATCTTCATCGAAAACTGCAAACCTGATGTAGGAACTGCCAACATGGGTGATTCTGTAGGAGGAGGAGGAGGAGGTGGTGGTGATTCTGTAGGTGGTGTAGGTAAACTTGATAGGAAACAATTAGCACCAATCTTATCTTTCACTTCTTGATGGGTCATATATGGTTCATCTGGAAGATTTAGTTGTGTACAACTTGCCTTCGAAACTGAACAAAATGCATGTCCAGCAAAGCATGCCCCGATTTGTACTTTATCAGCCGTACATGTTTCATCATTTTGAATATATACTTCACCTTCAAGACAATCGTCTTTGGACCATACGCAACGACTTCCACATTTACCATATGTTACATATTCGTCATTTAATAAATCTTGTGTTGTGGTACAGGTTGGATCGTATTCAATAAATGGTAGCAAAATCTATTACAATCATCGTCTTCGCACTGCAGCTTATCATCACAACGGGATTGTATGTTAGTGCACTTGCCACTACCACAACGACCAATAATAACATCTTCTAAATCCCCAGCACAATATCGTAATGGATGACCAGAGTTCGATCTCAAAAAGTGAGCTGGTAGATATGTCCCTTCATCACAATAATCTTGAGGCTGAGTGACACAAGTCAATGTCCCATTTACGGTACATCCACCAGCAAATCCATCTCTAAATTCAAGCCTTTTAAAAGCTGACACCATTCTGCTGGTAGCTACAGTAACTAACTTATTAGGTACAAGAGGATTGAAATGAAAAATAAAAAATATACAACTATTTATTCTTTGCTGAAAGGATGCGATTCTGATCTCCTCGCGTGTCAATAAGTGCATATCATACTGTACTGCCTTCCTCTCATGTCACACTCTTTCGAAGTATATAATCAATACCGAGATTTTTGCTGAAAATTTAATTAGGGTACTTCTGAGAAGTAATTGAAGGAAAATTTGTTCCCTGCGAAGCACACTTTTATTGCGTGTTCTGTTGCGTGCTCTCTCGTCGTCGCGTTCACACTTCAACTTAATTCACGAAGAAGAATTTAATAACCATTTATTTTATTTATGTACTTTTACCAACCAAACAAAAAATCTGCGACGGAATTATATGCGTAATAATATATATCACAAAACGACAATCATAAGAATGAACGGGAATCGGACGAATGTACTACTAGATCAAGTTGAGGGTGGAGGCAAGGCGGCATATGATTCGTCCTCGTCGTTACATCCTGCTGGATCCAACTTTGCATGTAATGATGAAAGCACCGCCGACTTATTGGTAGACGACGATACCAGACAACAACGAGCGGGAGTAGTCAGAGTTAGACGTGAATGGGATCATCTTAGTAATTATGACAGAGAATTATATTTAGATGCAATAGAAACAGCAATCGAACGTGGAATACATCATCAATTTGCTCGGTTCCATCATGATTCCATATCTGAAATACAAGCACATGATACATGTTTGTTCATGATTTGGCATAGAGTATATTTATTAGCATATGAAAATATGTTACGATCATTAGAACCAAGATTTGCATGCTTAACGATGCCATTTTGGGATATTTATCGTGATTATTCAAAACAAGTCTCAACCACCAATGTATGTCGATCCTATGCAACATGCGCTAAAATTATTAATGACTTGGGTGGAATTGTACAAAATGATGACTTTAATGAATTAACATACTTTGGTACAAAAGTGGATGGATTATGGCATTTCAAATCACCAGTACAAAATTTACGTGATGATCGTAATAATATTGGTTGATCCGATATGATATGTGGTTTGATCCGATACCACATGAAGTGACTATTTTAAATACAACTAATATTGTCGATCTTTTTGAAAGTAGTATAGAGTCGAATTTTGGGAAAAATTGCATCACGGAATTCACGATGCTATTCATGATACGATTGGTGGATTTATGAGGACCAATGCTAGTCCAATAGATCCAATTTTTATGCCTTGGCATAGTACTATGGATTTATTTGACTATATATGGGAAACCTGTTACTATAATAGTAATGATATTGATAATGATAATATTGAGATAGCTACTAACGAGAACGAGAACGGAGTAATACGTGCACTTATACAAAGGAAGCTAGAAATTCTTTCCCAGTATTTCTGTTCTTGATAAAGATGACGAAATCTATATGAAACTTAATAACAAACTGATATTCGTGACGATCCACTTATTGGTCGATACTTTTCTTTTCAAGCTGACGACATGAAGTTTATTAATTTTTTGAATATTCAAAATTTGAATCAACATCAACGATTCCGATATGCAGACATTCCCAAACAATTTATTGACGTGCTCGCGAACAATACACAACTTTGTCCGAAGGGTCTGAGTTCAATAGTAAATAATGACGGCAACAAAAAAGAAGAAAATGCTATTCCAGTGAGAGGACCAACAACTTTCTCCAGCTCACAGCTAGAATCTTTCAAAATCGATTGGATCGAACAAGCTCAAGTCTATTATAATTCAAAAGCAGCAGCAAATAATGATACTTCTTCTACTTCGACCACCATTCAGCAGCAAATTGACATCGACAATAATAATATCACATTCCTTCAATGCCTTCTTGATGCAATGGATTACGATACTATAGAGCGCTGGGCAATAGATAGTGATACATTTTTGATACAGGTCGTAAAGAACAAGCGTTACAATAAACATCCATCTTGTCGTGATTTTCTTTCTACGGCTCGAGGAGCAACTCCTGTAGTAGATCTAAATCAGAACAACACATCGGCAAATACGCTAAATTCCAACATGACGATTAGCAGCAGTAGCGCTATTCTCCAAGGAGCACCACAGCCTTCGTTTTGGTTTGCTATTCTGCTGATACAGGTTACAATTAAGCTTATATGCCATGATTGAGATGGCTATAACAACATAGTACACACAACTACAGTAATTTCGCAAAATAAATATAGTAACGCCTTAAATAATAGACTGTACGTGTAATTTCACTATGTCCACCTTGTAGCTTTTTCTTCGTCTACTTTTCTGCTACTGTACACGTTTTTTGTGTTTTGGTTCGAAGTGTGATTGAATGACACGTGGAGGTGACAGGTGGAGGTACAGTGGAGGTACGTACGACTCCGTTCCAATTTACAGCTGGATTCGACTGGTGCACCATTGAAATCCACTCACCTCCATTAAAAAAAGACATCATGCCTGTAAAATAGTTAGCATAAACATTCGATGTTGATGCGTGTGAATTGCGTCTCATTTGATGTTCGAAGGACGAGTACACGAACAAGCATGGAATGGGGCATAGATTAATGGGCTTCTCTTTTGGGCTGAAAATTCAAAGAATGATTTTGAATCACAGATGCTGCTTATACAATCTTTATCTGGCATAAGAAACAGCACCATATGGATGAGACATGAATGAGACGCTGCTAGACACGGTGACAGGTGTTCCACTGAACTTATAAATAAGAAACTGCAACCTACGTCGACCATGCGATGCATGCTAGACATGGCCTAGCTCGTGCCAAAGAGAAATCGCGTAGAATCCTATCGAAATTTACGTATCTTTCAAAAACAAAAACAAATCTAGTAAATTTCACAGCAATCTACGGTTGATTGGGAATACTTGAAGTAGTGTTCTAAAATTAGCACAAATCAAATAGAGGTACAAATCGTCTCATAAAATTCCTTTCCCTACCTTTTTTTATCAAAACAAGTAACAGGAATAACATTTGCCAATATGAATCTCATTTTTGCTATTGCTAGTCTTTCCCTCCTTGCGTCTGGAACGATCGGTAAGAAAAGAATGCGTTGTGTATCTTCGTATACTTAAGTCTTCACATCATTGTTGTATTGATTTATCGTTACATCCATATCTAAACTGTGTCTTCTTCTACTTCTTCTGTATACTACCTGTACATATATTCATAGCTCAAGGAGATGTTGAAACTAACTCCATTAGAAGTCCGACTCGCCGTCGTCATCCTCATATGTGGATGTTCGGTGAGAATGGTGTCTCCATCTACACAGCCGATGGTTCCGAAGAGGTTAAGAACATCGCACCTGTAGACGTATGTAAGAATGTTACATCCGATGATGGTTCGAGCCGTGTACGATGTGATTTCAATGATGTTGTTAGTGATGGGAACAAATTCGTTTGGGCATCTGTTGCACGGGGTGTACCAGAGATTGATGTATTCCGTATCGATACTGGCGACCTTGTCGGATCTTTTCCAACATGTGGCAGTCCCGGAGACATGGACGTACATCCTATGCGTGAAGAAATCTGGGTACATTGTCAGGGATTTTCAAATAATTCCGACAGTCATATTGATGTATTTTCTACCGTCAGTCCGACAACACCTATCTCCACTTCCATTGTAATGCATGATAATACAAACCTCCGCGCATCTGGAAAATTAGCAGTCCATGCCGGCCTTGGTGATGTTGGGTACAGTACCGTATCTGGACAACCGTACCTGTACAAGCTTGACTTGGCCGATCGATCGGTGATTGAACAATATTCTTTTGAAGAAGGTAACCCCAGTAAGTTTTCTTTTGAGATGACCGTCCGTCAGCACGATATATTATATTATCGTCGATTCGTTCGAGCTGCCGCCTTCCGTTTTACTCACACTGTGTATTCATTGTATCTTTAAACTAATACAATTACAATCGGCAACATCATATAGAGTTTTATGGTCTAATGCTATGGTCTACTCCCCCAACAACGGACACTTATTTGCCCGTTCTGAGGTGTGTTGTACTTGTGGATCTGAGGGTGCCGATACTCTTGAATGTGGCCGATACGGATCTAAGAATATCACCATCAGTGGTGAAACAGTTGAAGGTCAATGCGGAAGACATTGTCAAGGTGGGCCCGTCGACAATATTGGTATCATCGAATTCGATACGAAGACCGATACCGTTGTGGGTAGACACGAGTTCGTTGGTTCTGCACCAGTGTACGAACCATTCATCTCTGAAGATGGAAAATACATTATCTTAGCTGGTTTAGATGGCGGCCAAACGGTTCAGATGCTCGAGGTCGGTGAAAATGGAGCAAAGTCGGTACGTACTGCTATATAATCACAGAAAGGATACTCTGTATAGAAATCAACATTTCACGCCTACTTCGTTGTTTACTAACATTTTTTTTTTTTTTCGTTTTCCAACCCCCAACACAGAAAGTCGCACGTACCCTCAGTCTGAACTTCAATACGTCGAATGTAGAAGAATCGAATGTTTACAGAGACTTTACCTATATTAAGAACGATCAAATGAATCTATTTGTTCTGGCTTCATGCAACGATTATCAAGTTGCTATTGTTGATATGGATAATGACTTCGACGTATCGTATGTTAGTCTTAAAGATATCCCATACGAAGGTCGTTGTTACAGTCGTCAAGTTGAATGGGTCGAAAATTCCAATTATGTATGGGTTGCTGGCCGACAACAGGATGAAACTTACGTCATTGATCTTTCTACGAAAAAATTGGTCAAGACTTTTACTGAGTCCGATGCACGTAAGCTTTTATCGGTCGCACCTCATCATTTCATGGGTATGGCCGATGAGTACAACAATTACTTTCAAGCAAACGGTGCATTACAAGGTAGTAGCAATGCCATGAGTAATGGGTCAAGTGGTGATGAAGGTAGCAACAATGCTTTGAGTATTACTGCCTTAGCAATTTCTATTGTAGCAATCGCAGCTGTGGTTGCTAGTTTCTTCGCTGCGAAACAGTCACCGCAATCATCAGGTGGTGTTGCGAAGCCAGAATCTGCAGTTGCGAATAGTGTCACTGGTAGCAGATTCGATGATCCATCTCTTGCTGTTGCTCCAAGTGTTGCCTAAACAAATTTAGGAATGGTAGACATACTTTACGTACGTTTTATACTACTTGTTCTTGCTCTAATAGGGCGAAAGTGGATTATGGTCGGATCCATCCATCCCCCTCGTCTCCCGAGATGTATGTGTTGAAATTTTATATTGTGTTAACTTCCTGTAGAAGTTATTTATTTGAGATAAATTTAAAAAAAGATATTATTATATACTACTTGTACACGTCTACCAAATATTGCTCCGCCATAGTTTGTTGTTGTGTTACAGTAGTTTGTGTTTCGTTAGTCATACCATTTTACCGATGGTATGATACTTCAGTTTTTGTGTACAAGATGGCGTGGTAGTAGATGCTGCGCCTCCCCTATTGGTACCAACCCCCGGTACGTTCTATTTTCCTGCGGTATTACGGTGCTCATCATACCAGCAGCCCTATTAAAATTTTGGCTACAGAGTTTAAAAGTCAGTAGTGAAATCTTAACTACTTAAACTCTCTTTTAGAAAAAGACACACATGATCGGATTTTTTGAAAAAAGCACGTCCAACATACCCGTTGACAATGTGTCCTCCTTAGTATAACAATAACAATAAAAATTATCGAATTACTAATATAACGATAATAGAGACACCTGTATTAGTAGTTTATCTATTACTCTATTATTTAGTTTTTAATGCTCCTCTCTTATGCACCTCTTCCTGGCGCTTTGAAATTTGCCTGCCACCCATATACGTCCCCATAGAATTTCCCCAAATGACAAATTCAACCCAAACTTTTTGTCTTTATTAACCGTATAGATATCTATATTTCGTCGGTAAGTTTGTACTAAAAAACTGATATCCATGGAGGTTCGATTCAATACATTCCCATTATCATGATGATGTGAATAATTTTCCATTTCAATTCTTAATAAATTTAAAAGAATTTTTTCGGAATATTATTTGAATCAAAAAATAAGTCCCGCGTGGTCAAAAAAGTCCACACGTCCAACCGGAACACGCCCAAAACACTAGTATTTATCATTTTGTACATTATCTCTCTCTCTCTCTTTATCTCTCTCTCTTTGTGTTGGTATGAACAAATACTGCTAATTACATTGAGAGAGACTTTTTAAATCTGATAATTAAGAAGAAATAACAATGTTTTAATAGTAATAATAACATTGGAAATTGATAATGTGAATTATTAAACATTGTTGTGTGTAGAAGAATGATTTGAAGAAAAATGCCATTCTCCCAAAAAAGGGTCTAAAGGGACCATGATATGTATGAGATATAATTTCTTTGTGGTAGCTAGCTAGGTGGTTAGTGATGATATGGGGTGTATTTCTTTTCACCTGGCTCTAAGATACCACAAGTAAAAGATAGCAGTATTGATCCAACTCAAGAGGAGAGTATCTTGCATTGCATACCTGTACAACACTGTATAGAATATCACTGGTGGATCCTGCGTTTTTTAGAACATTGGACTGGAAATATATGTCAGAATTTGGCTGATGAGTAAGTTGGAGGGATTTTGTTGAGTGTTTCATCCTGATGCTACTCCAGTTCTTCTTCTTCTTCTGGAAAATTTGTACTCAAGGTCAAGGAAAAAGTAATAGGTACTTGCTTCCTGTACCACTCCACTTTCTGGCATTCTAACCCATCCTAGCATGTATAAAGTCCAAATCAGATGGTATAATCTGAGCTTAATCTACATAGGGTGGATAGCTGGACCGGATTTTGGGGCGCTAGGTATGTGCTCTTTGCACTGGAAGGTGGTAAAGGATGTGATACATCCTAGGACATGGGAAAATGGCCCATTTGGGGGGGGGGGAGGGGGGTATGTGACCTAGTATACACTCAAAGGGACAAATAGTCCCAAAGTAAGCACATGGGGCTGACCATATACACCAAAGGGAATATAAACTTGGCAAGCTATGGGCAGGACCATGCTGATGTGGGCGCTAAAGGGGGAAAACCTGTTTTTGGGCCTAAATGACTTTTGGGGGGGCTTAGCACACCCTGATACCTTCCTAACCTCCCTAGAGCCCTAAGCAATAGTTGGGCCTTGTACACATAGGTATAATGTTGAGCTCCATATAATCTTTCAAGGTTATTAGGTCTGTATTGATGGTGCATCACAGCCTTGATTACTACACGCGCGCGCACAAGTTTGGCTCTTGGAGAAATTGTGTGTTTTAATAGCGGTGGGTTTTGACCCATGACACCCCAAATATATGTATGACTACCTAAAACAATGATATGATCCAATACCTTTATGAGTTTAGGTTGATGCCTAGCTATTCTATTTGGGACTCAGTATACCTGGTATGGGTGCGGTAATAACTCAAATATTTTTGCAATGTGTGCATTTTGGGCTATTTTATGTCGTCTATTCTATTGTTCCCCACCCCACCCCACCTTCTTGGTGTATTTTGACCATATACATATATGGAAGGTATTTGGGTGTTGAAACCATGGTCTGATTCCGTTTTTTGATGTTGTGGCAGCCTATTTCTTAATGGTACTTTTGGGCATGGAAATATGACATGTTGGCCAAAATGCAATGTTTGTGTTCTGGAGGCAAGCATAAGGTAAGTATGAGGGACTATGACCCTTGGTTCATCCTCTATGGGTATAGGATGGATGACTGGGTTGTATTTTGGTGCACCATGCTGGTTCTAGAACCTAAGGAGAAGTTATTCATCTTACCATTCAAAAAGTTGTTTAATATTTCAATAACCAAACCAAACTCCACTGGAGAATTTGTGAGATAAAAATGATACCAATCAGGATCACTTCAGTCAAGTGATGATGAACCACCAGGAATGGTAGGAGGGAAGCACAATGTTCTAGTACTGCACTATGTGGATGTTTGTGCACCTATGCTACCCATCTGATGTTGTCCTCTGTAACTAATTGTTTCAAATGAGATATTTTGTTGTTCATTATTTCTGATCCAAAATCATGTTGTTTGTGTGCCTGCCATAATAGCAAAATAAATTTAATTCCACAACCATAAGGAGATAAAAGCAGTAGGAGGCACAGTAGTAGGAGGCACACACAATGTTCCAGTACACTATGTGGATGTTTGTGCACCCGGCCCATCTGGTATTGTTGTCTGCAATCCTTTCAAATGAGCTATTTTGTGTTCATTTCTTATCCAAAATCTCATTATTTGTGTGCCTGCCATAAAAGCAAAATAAATTTAATTCCACAACCATAGGAACAAAAAACTTGTAGGAGGCAGACACAATGTTCTAGTACACTATGTTGATGCAAGTGCACCTGACTCATCTTGTGTTGTCCTATGGAACCCTTTCAAATGAGATATTTTGTGGTTCATTTCTTATCCAAAATCTCATTATTTGGGTGCCTACCACATTAGCAGAACGAATTTGTTTCTGCAACCACAGAAACAAAAAACTTGTAGGAGGTAGACACAATGTTCTAGTACATTATGCAGAGGCTAGTGCACCTGACTCATCTTGTGTTATCCTTTGCAACCCTTTCAAATGAGATATTTTGTGGTTCATTTTGATCCAAAATCTCATTATTTGGGTGCCTACCACATTAGCAGAACGAATTTGTTTCTGCAACCACAGGAACAAAAAATTTCAAGGAGGTAAACATAATGTTCTAGTACATTATGCAGAGGCTAGTGCACCCGCCCCAGTAGGTGTTATCCTTTGCAACCCTTTCAAATGAGATATTTTGTGGATCATTTTGATCAAAAATCTCATTATCTGGGTGCCTACCACATTAGCAAAACGAATTTTTTTTCTGCAGCCACAGGAACAAAAAATTTCAAGGAGGTAAACATAATGTTCTAGTACACTATGCAGAGGCTAGTGCACCCGCCCCAGTAGGTGTTATCCTTTGCAACACTTTCAAATGAGATTTGTTGTTGTGTGGTGTACGTGTACATACATTTTAAATCCTTAAAATGTGTGCTGTGTGTGAGCCTACATTGTGAGATACCAGTAGGCTTACAAGACTAAGGAATATAACAGTCCTCCATCCAATAGGTCAATTGTAATTTTCATAGTTTAGGTGTATATACTTGATGCTAAAGTTGTTATTATATACTACACTAACAAATACTAGTAAAAGGACAGGCTGAAAAAAAATTGCGCGCCATTTTAAAAATAATGTTTGTTTAAGCATTGCATTGGTCAGGACCATGTTCTGATTGCGCGAAAATAAAAGAATTTATCGCACAATCAACAATAAGAGATGCAAAATATTTTATTATTGCGCGATCGTAAGATGGTCCAGTTCTTGACGCTGCTTTCTTCCTTAGTCGTTTTGTGTTGATGATGTGTTGCTTTTTTTGTGTGGATGATTCTTGGCTACTGTAACGACAAAAACCCAACCAAAAGGAGAAGTGAAGTGAAAAGAGAAGGGAACCCTAACATTAGAGTTCATCGTACATATCTTCCATCTTCCATCTCAAGTCAAATACGGTAGTGAAAGTGAAAAAGCAAAGCATAGTGAAAGAAAGGAATTGAGCAGAAGTTGTGCAAAAGCAAAGTAAAAGTAAAAGCATGACGACAACAAGAACAAGATCGGCATCGAAACCCAGCGACAAGGCGAATAATAATGAACAGCAACATCAGCAACACGCATCATCATCATCAACGTCCTTACCATCATCATCACGTAAAAGACAATTGGAAGAAGATAATCAAGGAGATCAAGATAATAATGGCAGTAGCACTGCTGCTGCTGCTGCTGCTAACATTGGTACTAAAACCGATTGGAATGCTATGTCTATGTACAAGAAGGTGGCTTTAGAAAGAAATTCCGATTCAAGAATAATTGATAAAGAAAATAATGTCAATAATGCTGTTGCTGCTACTAAAGAGATAATAATAATAAATACTACTACTACTACTGCTGTTGCTGCTACTGCTGTGGGTATTGCAAATGTCGAAAACGACGACGACGACAACAACAACAATGACATCAGCGATGATATTGTTGATGATGATTCGATTTATTCATTCGATTCATTGCCATCATCACCTCCTCCTCGTAAAAAGGCGGCTGTCACCAATGATGAAGAATTTATCACATCATCTTCTTCTTCTACTCCTCTTCCATCAGCACCATTGCCAGAAATGATAACACGACATATAACAACTCCCGCCATAATCACCACAACAACGGCGTTAACACCTTCTATCGCAACTCCTACCCCTCCTGCTGCTACTGCGGATGGGACTATTGCTGCTGTTGCTGCCGTTGCTACTGTTACAACAACACCTGCAGCGGCTGCTACTACTAATCTTGCTGCTGCTGTTTCTGCAGTCAATACATCATCTCCTACTACGAATCATAATAATCATAATCATCCTACTTCTTCCTGTATGATCGATTTAACGTCACCTGAAACTGTTTCCAATAATATTCACTACCTGAGGATCCAGAAGTTTCTATAGTTGATCCCACCTCCCACCGCCACTACCATCCAACGACAATAATATGGACATTGACAATAATAACCATGATGGCAGTAATAAAAACAAGGCAGAGGACGATGACGACGATGATATTAAAGTTATGTCATCCACAACAATTAATCCGAATATAGCATATCCACATATACGTCCATTATGTGGTGTTTATAGCTTTGATGGCGGCAGCGGTGATGATAAAGGAACAGAAGATAGTAATAAAGTAAAGTTTTGTGAAAATGTTATTGTGTTGTTTGTGATATACCTGCAAAGGATTGTACACAATGGAATGATCATTCTATAATAGAAACGAGGAGTAAATCGGCTGATGGTGGGGGAAGAAGATGAAATTTTATTAGAATCACCAACAACAACAAGAAGAAATTCTACTCTTCGTAGTAGTAGTAGTAGCCATCATGGTCGTGATTTATTCCCTAATGTACAAGATCCTATTGAATTTAGAAGGAGTTAGAATCTATGTTTGGTGCAGGTCATGATGATGCATTTTTTGAAAACATAATTAGTGGACGACAGCGACGAATACATGAAGGATTAGAACGTGACAATAGCAACAGAAGAATAATAGTGGCAATAATGGTAACAGTGATCCTAATAATAGATATATAGAAGCATCTAAATTGCGTATAGTAGACGTTCTGGCAAAAAAATTACATACAGTTCTACATTTTTCGGAAGGTGGTCGAATACCATCAGAAGAAGATAACGATGCTGATATTATTCAAGCTAAGAGCGAACAACAAAAGATAATAAGAAACAATCTGTAACGACGATAATAAAAAAGAATAGAATGGAAGGTGATATAGCACAATTAGGATTGCATTCGTCGTTTTTTGTGGAAGGTGTAAAAATTGGTTGGCCATTCCCTGCAATTATGTTACCTCAAAGACAAATGGCAATACATATCATTAAGGGATTGAAAAGGAAATTACATGTTGTATTAGAATCACCAACAGGTACAGGGAAATCGGTTGCTATTTTATGTAGTGTATTAGCTTGGCAACGATATCATGCACAAAATTTCCGAATGGTGATCACGATGACTATGATGCTATTGATGTTGACAATGAAAACGGTGATGAAAGCAGTAGGACGAGAGCAGGTCCTAAGATTATCTATTGTTCTCGTACACATTCACAAGTAACACAAATGGTTGCAAGTTTAAAAAAGACACCGTATCGTCCTAAAATGACTGTTTTAGGTAGTAGAGATAGAATGTGTATACATAAACAACTTACTGGTAAAAATAAGAAGAAGAATAAAACACCGATTAATATTGCATGTCAAAGCCGTAAAAGTAATACAGAGTCAGAACGTAAACGCCGATTACAAGATAAAATTGCAATCCCGCCATACGATGATGATTCACCTACAGCACCAGAGGAGAATCGGAATGGTGATGATCGTGGTGAAAGCAGTATATACGTCCCTGGCGATGGAAATGGCGATGGTGATGAAAATGAAGATGGTCAACGGGCACCAAGGCAACCACCAGCAACGTGCCCACATTATCGTCAACTACATCGGAACGGACGACTAGAATGATAGCTAAACAATTTGTTGGTGCTAATCCTCTTGAGAGAAATTCGTCATCATGTGGATGCGGTTCCGCTGACGGAGCTGGTATTGGAGGAGAAGAATCTGCATTCGGTGTACACGATTTGGAAGACTTGGTACGGTTTGGAAAAAATCCACACAAAGAACATAATATTGCTATATATCGTGGTGAGGATGGTAAATTTGGATTTACGGTTAGCGACAACACTACCATCACCAATGATGGTAATACTTCTCCAAATATTATTGCAAAAGGTTGTCATGTTGGTTCATTGAAAGAAGGTGGTGCAGCTACATATGAGTCAAGATTACAAATTGGTGATAAATTACTACAAATCAATGGGAAGGATGCCCGATCATGGAACAAAGAACGTGTATTCGAAACATTGAAGTATATGCCAAAAGATGACCCTGCTCGATTAACTGTACTCCGTGCCAATGCCGATACAAGTCCCGAGGATGAATTACTTGATTCGTTGATGATGACGAACGATGAGGATGGTGATGGACCGGAAGAACCCTACTCGGAACATTCCGTCTGTCCGTATTATCTTTCTCGTGCCATCCAACAACATGCCGAGTTAACTTTTGCTCCCTATAATTATATTTTAGATCCAAACATACGCAAGGCTATGAATATAAGCTTAAAAAATGCCGTTGTCATCCTTGATGAGGCACACAATGTCGAATCGACATTATGTGAAAGTGGTTCCGGCAAATATGGCGAATTTGATCTATATTCTTTATCAATTGCGTTAACGAGTTATTCACGTCGTAGTGAAAAGACGGGAAATGTCACTTTGATAACAAGAGGAATAGATGTCGATACAGCCAAGGTTGCACACGATTTGTTACTGTTTGTGGAAAGGATAATTTTTCATTTACAAAAAGAAAAGACAAGATTCGAAAACGGTTCAGGACGGCAAAAATTGGAAAGAGACTACAGGAAATTTCATAACACCCCAGACGATCATGGAGAAGAAATTTCCTACGATGGTCCAACGGGGTGGGGTCTTAGAGGCAAACCTGTTGGATGCAGTACATTTCTTGAAAGACTGGGTATTACGAAGGATGAATGCGCGAATCTACTCGAACTTGCACAAAGTATGGAACAGGAGATGTTTGGTGGTAAACAAGATGGTCAAGTTGAAGTAACTGGACAAGGTGATTCCTCCAACGTTTTGACAATATTGACTGAGCTGTTGTCGAAATTGATGACTGGTAGTTTTTAAGACTATTTGCACTTTTCACACTCTTCGACGTGGATACGACGTGCCATCAAATTGTCCCTAATTAAAATATGAAATGATTTTTATTTTATTGTACGCAATCTTTTATTTCGCCTCTTTTTTCTTCTTCTTTCCTTTTCCCACAGCGGTCGAACATCCGGAACATTTTTACATTGCTTGCGTCGCACAAGGTAGGACTAAGAACGTGTGCTGTCTACTGCCGTCAAAGTCTGTTATTTTTTCTCAAGCTCTTCATCACCGCGTATCACAACTAACATGAATCGTTTTTCATTTTTCGTCTTGTTTCCTCACCATCCTCTTCGATACAATTTTCTCTATCAGCCAATGGGAATTTAGACCATGCATTTAATATTGGCGAGGAAGACAATGGTGCAAGATCTAGACGTTGGAAGAAAAAACCTCGTAAACTTCCATTGATAAGTCCCCGAACTCCCAACTCACCGAATGCTTTTCTTCCTGCTTGCCAACACGTTGGGTGTCTCTCTGCCGGAATGATCGAGCTTGGTGATGGAGTCAGCCACGGGGACTACTGCAACGGAGATACACCACCATGGGAATGCCATTTGGTGCTAAAGCTGCTATCACCGGGCCTCTTACTGAGAGAAATTTCAGATGAGTGTCGTACTGTTATATTGGCTAGTGGCTCTCTTGCTCCTATACCAAGTCTATGTGCCGAGTTGAATCTATTTGGAAAAGAGTCATCATCGTCATCGTCACAGGCGTCGTCTCAATGCCCCAAAAGCAGTACTTGTAGTGGCAAAAAACTCTCATATTCTTCGTCACAGCCAGCATCCTTGTCTCAAACTCCGGTGAATGCCAACAGCAAAATAGAGAAGAAGTTTGTTGATAGACTTCAAACAACACCTAAACCATTAGAAGCCAATCACGTTGTGAACCTACAAAAGCAACTACTTGCTGTAAGTATTGGCAATTTTCCGGATGGAGAGAAATTGACAGTGAAGTATGATAATTACAAGAACCCTTCTTTCTTTCCAAAGTTGGGATATGCTATTTCTTCTGTTATTGAAAGCATACCTCAAGGTGGTTGTTTAATATTCTTTCCATCCTATTCATTTCTTAATAAGTGTATTACGTGTTGGAATCCTATCGGTCCGGAACGATATTCAAGATTTACTGAAACCGCTCCCGACGTTTGGACTCGATTGCTTCGAAGCAAAGGAAAGCTGATCGTTGAACCAACAAAGAGCCAAGAAGAATTCGAATTGGCACGAGATGAATACAAGAATACAATTAAAGAGACTGGAAGTTGTATTTTGCTTGCGGTATTTCGTGGGAAAATGTCCGAGGGGATAAGTTTTAATGACGACAATGCTCGGGCTGTGTTGTGTATCGGCATGCCGTATCCTAACTGGCACGACCGTGGCGTCAAAGCCAAACAGGCTTACAATGACGAACAACGGAAATTACGAAAGAAAACTTGTCTTCTTCCTGGATCGGAATTTTACTCGCAACAAGCCCACCGAGCGATAGCCCAAGCGCTTGGACGGTGTATCCGACACGGTGCTGATTACGGAACGGTCGTGTTGATGGATTCTCGTCATTGTGATGATGGATCACCTATTTTGAATCAAGATGGTATTTGTAGTGCTCATAGGAATCTTCCAAAATGGATGCGAGGTTCTGTGCGGACATTATCAATGCGTCCCAATTTCGGTGTTGGTAATGCACCAATTTTAGGTGCCTACGGTGGTCTACGAAGAGAAATGAGCCAATTTTTTGTCCAAGCTCCGGTTGCTGCACAAGCGGTTTTAGATAAATGGAAGATCGATTTGAAAAACATAAAAGAAAAGTCAACGGCATCACAAGGACAACACGTCTTTAATAGAAAAACAGGTGCATGGACTACCTCAACGCCGAACACACAAAATTCTAACGATGAGGACAAGAAACCAGTTTTAAAAAAGGGGGAGATACAGATATGAGAATTTTTATCTTATTTTGAATAGTATAATCATTGTTAATTATCACCATTGTTATCTTTATATATACACTTGTACTATATGGCATTCACCCTCAATTTTAAGTACCGCCGCCGCCGCCGTCCTTCTTATCCTTTCTTTTTCGCTTTTTCGGATTTGTAATTTTTGTCACAATTGTCTCGGTGCTGCCTACATCATTGTTATTGGTGCTGTCATCATCATTGTTATCGAATGCAACCACAGCCACCGTTGGAGATAGTAGTCTTTGTAAAACATTAGGTTCTCTCCGTATCAAATAATATACACAGTCTAAATGAATATCTTCGTCCATAGCTGCCGTTATTAATGCCTCCACAATATGTAATGGTGTACAGTCTGAATAACGTGTTAGAGTATCTTCTATGCCCATCATCACTTGTTCGTGTCCAAATTGTTTACAAGCACGTTGGAATGATGTATTCATATAGGAAAAATGCTTTATTTGGAATAGAAGATTGATTCCTTTCTTATGAGGAAAGTATTTAATTCCAGCATCAAATACCGATAGGAACGCTTGAAATGATTTGTAAAACGATACGGAATGGAGTGGAACGGAATCATTTTTACATGGCATTAATGCGGTCGGATCCCAATCGACTAAAAATCGAAATCGCCTTTCTGCAAAACAAAAAGAATTATGTTGCGCACATAATTGGTTCAATAGACGATACTTGTGAATGTCTTCTTTCTTTAGAAGACCCATTTTTCTTAATCGTATCAAAACCTGTAAAAATATATTCTCATTATATTCGTGTTCTTCCCGATCACCTACTTTGATTGTGTCAGTACACATGAGGTCCTGCAGAACATTTCCATTGCACGAATCTTGACATAACAATCCTCCACGATATTGTTCCTCAAACAGCCCAGTTCTATTGCTACTTTAGCAAAGACAGGGATGAATGATACAGCCTTCGCGTTGCACCTAGAAAAATTATTAGATCGTACGCATGCGATTAGTTGGAATGGATAGAAACCTTCGACGACATCCTCCTCAAGTTCGCCGTGTTCGTTGTAGCAATCCCATACAATTTCTTTTCTTCTTGTTAGAACTTCCGGAAAGAACCTAACAGTAGTTTCAACTTCAGCTTCTGTATCACGATTACTATCTAAACCTTTATAATCCTCGGTACCAACCTTGAGGTCACAAATCATAGCATGAATATCATTTACAATTTTATCTAGGAATTCTTCTGTTAATATATCAATTTTATTTCTGGTACGGAACGAATATGTTTCTTGCCGTTCAAGGACCGACATTAATCTTAGTCGTCTCGTCGTCCTCCGTGCATTATTGCCATCATCATCCTCATTCTCATATCCTCATCAACGGCTTGTACGTGCTGATGTACTTGTTGTTCTCACTGGCGCTTGCTGCTGCTGCTGCTGCTGCTCTCATCATCATCTTCGTTCACAATATTGTTGTCATCCATGATGGCTGCTGCTTTCTGATATCTTCGACGTCGTTGTCTGCTTTCTTCTTCTTTCTTTTGTGTGTGTGTTGTCCTTTAAAACTCTGTTGCGGTAGATTTCCAAATTTTGGTAAATACTATTCTGTGTGACCGCAATACTCGGCCATTTTGAAGATTTTGGAAGTTCTTTTTTCTATTTTTGGTTACTTTTGGAGGGTGGCTACTATTCGCATAGGAGGTTGGAAGCAGCCCTTTTTGTGATTGAAATTATTGTCATCGCGTTTGACACGTGACGTCACAAACATACGAACTGTTCTCGTCTGTAACAAAACGAAACTACAGTAGAATCACAGTAACAAAATGGACTAGTTTGATTCAAACATGATGGGGGTTGGTTTCGCCAGGGGTAATAATATACGGGGTGCGTCACTGCGCGATTTCGATTGAAGCTACCTCATTTATGTTTGACTTCCTGTACAGCTCTGACCCCCTAAACTTGATTGGTGCACTTACCTCGGGTGACGGTACCAAACATTGGTCTCCATTCACGTCTATCTTGACGGCTCGTTTTGGGTGGATTAAAACACGGGCAGGATATTTTTTATAATAATTTTGTTACGACATTATTTAGTTTTTTCAGGACATGATTTAGTTTTCCCCGTTATTTTTTAACAAAAAACATACTTTAAGAGCATATATTTTCCCTTATTTGGTTGCATTTGCCATGTCCCAGGGTTCGAATTCGTCGCGGTTCTACTAGTAATAATTTCATCGATGATTACAAAGCCCACAAAATTCAGAATCATGCCTATATGTATAGGGTAGGGGGTTGCCGAACAAAACTGAAATTTTGATTACTTTTATACAGTACAAACTCAGAATGTACAAACTCAGAATGTGTTGCCTGCAAAAATTGAAACTTTGATTTCTTTACTAGTATATCATATTTAAAACAGATCTATATGTATTATTGTTATTATTTTTATAGTAGATAAATTAGTGTTTTTGAGGTGTAATATTTTTCTAAATTTATGATAGTTAGCCATGAATGGAGGATTTTTTCAGAACCGGCATAGGAATACGGTCTAGAAAAGTGTTTTGAATTTTTTTATTTTATATTTTTTTTGTATGTTATATGTGGTCCAAAATGGTATAGTTAACTAGTGTTATCTAGTTAAAAAAATTCTTAAAATATGGATTTTGGGAAAATTTCCTTATTTGGGTACAGGGTAGTGATTTTGTTTGGTGCGACGAATTTAACGCGTCGCGCGGATCGTGACGCACCCCGTATATTATTACCCCTGGGTTTCGCGATGTGTATTTTTTTTGTTTTTTGAATTGAAACGGGATTGATTTATAAATTTTTCTGCATTGTTTTTAACGCTCGCTCGTTTCATCGCTAATTACTCATTCCCGCGCTACATGGGGCTTAATGAAACATTTAACAGTCAATTAACATCATCGCGGGAATCTTGAAACTGGCAAGGCAGGATGTGCACACACGTGCATGTGCAAATGACAATTTCATTATTAGTTTCCCTTTCATTCTCGTCGCCTTGTGTTTGTCGTTCCAATGGATAAACCAATAAAATCAATTTAAAAAAAGAAGAAGATTAGTTCTTTCTACCTGGTACAACAACAAACTCTGCTAAAGCTACTGTAAAGCTATCAGAAAAGGCAACAGCAGATCCTTATTACAGGCCGCATACAACAGCTTTATTTGTGTGTCTCGACTCGACTTGACTTGATTTACCCCCCCCCCCCCCCCCTCAAAAAAGTTTTGTCTCTTTCCGACGACGACGACGACGACGACAATAAATAAATATATAATATACCATAATGGCTGATCATGATGAGGGATTAATGGGAGCAGTAGGCGGTGGTATCGATGGTGGTGGTGTTTCTAATAGTGCTAGTGCTAGTAATAGTCCAATGATTGTTGTGAAAAAGAATAATATCTTAACTAAATTATTTTCATCCTGTTCACCAGATCCAAGAGGATCTGTTCATCGAGCATGGGGGATTAGTTTATTATTTGTGGTGATGTATTTTGCATTATCAATATTTGAAAGTAAGTTTAAATGTTACGTTTGCGTTACTGTTACTGTACCGGATGGATGGATGGTTCGGACGGAACGGAAAGGAAAGGAAAGGAACGGGAATGCCATTACATTACAAAATAACGAACAGAACAGGGCGGGGTAGCGACAAAGTCGTGTGGGCATTATGATCCTTCAAAACGAAAAAAGTCCGTTCCATCACCATCAACACAAAACCCCGTCGTCGTCCTTTCTTCCAAAAAAGAAATAAATCGCATTTTTAATCAATGACCCTCGACCTCATCATCATTATCATTCATCGATCGTGACTAACTTTAGATTTTTCTTTTTCCAATTCTTTTCTTTCTCGGTCTTCATATGATTTGAATATATATATAATAATAACAATAGTGGTTAGTTTACAACAATCTGGTGATGGATCCGTGGCATTAATTGTGGCAGCAATCTGGACCGGAATCATACATTTAGCATTAGGTGTCTTAGGTACCTTCGTCCTCAAGAGATTTCCAACATCTTTTAGTGTTGGGTTCTTTCTAGGTGTCTTAGTGGTATTAGCCAATCAAAATATTATTTTATATGCCTCCTTTCATAAATATACACAAGGATCACAACGTGCGAATCAAGTCTTTGCATCCTTAGGATTTGTGTTATTTGTCGTCTTATCATTTATGTCATTGCTTTTAGTACATTTTAAAGAAGAGGTGGTGGTTTCACCATTAGATGAGGATGGTATGGATGATGATAATAATGACAACAATAATGAGAATGTCGTAGTGCAGAATAATAATACCGGTACCGTTAGTGGTGGAGTAGTAATGGCAACAATGCAACAAATGCACATTGCATAAAATCAAGCTTATCAGAGAGAGAGAAAGAGAGAGAGAATACGTATATCAAAAAGAAATATATATACATATAGTTAATAGCTTGGGGTATTAAAGAAGGAAGGAAAGAAAGAAGAAAGAAAAAACTTGAAACACTTTTGCTTTCTTTATATATGTAATTTTACGATTGGACGAAGTTGTGAGTGAAACCCTTTTTCTTTATCTTTCATTCCAACGTTTCAAACTACTAGTAGAAAGAAGAAAAAAAATATGAAAAATCAAAAACAAAACAAAACAAACAACGTGAGAGAGGTAAGGAGGAAATGATGGGAAGGAGGAAGTTATATAAGCAAAGAAAAAAACAAAACAAAACAAAAAATGGTATATACCGGTAGTAATAGTCATCAATCGTCGTAGTAGTATTGTATGTTGAAAATGTCTTTTTTGTATACATGCTATCTTTCTTCATCTTTCTTTCCGTCCTTCACTTTCATTTCCATTTAAAGATTGAAACTCTTCTTTCCAATCAAATCGAGAGCTAGCTAGCTAGCTACAGTAGGAGCGTGCCACATCGATTTGATTTGATTTGATGTTGAGAGGGAGATCAAGATATTATGTAAAATAAATAATAAAGAATTAATAATACAAAAATAACACGATACTATACCATACTGTTACTTACTGCCACTACATTGCATCGAATAAAATTTCGGCCCTGCATTCCCTTCCTTCTCGCTTTTACTGTATCTCTCGTTTTTACACCATTTAGTGCTGAGTGCTGAGTCGAGTGCCACCTGGTACAGTATGCTCAACCTGCTGCTGGTATGGTATGGCACTCATAAAAGAATACTACAAACAGATCAGAGTGAGTCATAGAATAATAATACATCATCAATCTTCTATCTGCGCACCCCCTGCATCTCCCCCTTAGCATGCTATGGTGCAAAGGAACAGGAAAAGAAAAGCAGCAACAGAGAAAACCAAGAGGAAGAACAAAACAGAAGCCTTTCATGCCTTCTTTCAAGCTATCATTCCCATAGTACAAGAGATAAGTACAGACAGATGCATAGACCGGAACAAGCCTGTATTAGGGGGACATATATTGTATGCAAAAAAAAGGAATTATTTATGAACACTTTAACTTGTCTTCAAAGGACAGACCTGTACTAAATTTAGTTTTTATTTTAAATAATGCGAAAAAACTAAATCATGTCCTGTGGTACTTGCTACCTACCTGTACCACTCCACTTTCTGGTATTCTAACCCATCCTAGCATGTATGTATAAAGTCCCAATCAGATGGTATGATCTGAGCTTAATATGATAGGGTGGATACCTGGACCGGACTTTGGGGTGCTAGGTATGTTTTCTTCACACTGGAAGGTAGTAAAGGGTGTGATGCAGCCTAGGACATGGGAAAATGGCCCATTGGGAGGGGGGGGGGGGGGGGGGTATGTGACCTAGCACAAACTCAAAAAGGTAAAATGTCCCAAACTAAGCACATGGGGTTGACCATATACACCAAAAGGAATATAAACTTGGCAAGCTATGGGCAGGACCATGCTTATGTGGGCGCTAAAGGGGGAAACCTGTTTTGGGGCCTGAATGACCATTTCTGGGGCTTAGCACACCCTGACACCTTCCTAACCTCCCTACAGCCCTAAGCAATAGTTGTATCTTGTACCCATAGGAGGTATAATGTTGTTCTCCATACAATCTTTCAAGGTTATTAGGTCTGTATTGATGGTGCATCAGGGCCTTGATTACATGCGCACTTGGTACTTAGAGAAATTGACTGTTTTAATAGCGGTTGATTTTGACCAGTAACACCCCAAATGAATGTATGGTTACCTAGAACAATGATAGAATCCAGAACCTTATGAATTATATTGATGCCTAGCTATTTTATTTGGGACTCAGCATATCTGGTATGGACGCAGTAGCATCTCAAATATTATTGCAATGTGTGCATTTTGGGCCATTTTATATCTATTCTATTGTTCCCGGCCCTGCCACACCATCAATATGGCAGATGTTCCAGATTTTGTTGGTGTATTTTTGACTATATACATATATGGAAGGTATCTGGATGTTCAAACCATGGTCCAAATCCTTTTTTTTGATGTTTTGGCAGCCTATTTCTGAATGGTACTTTTGGGCATGGAAATATGACATGTTGGCCAAAATGCAATGTTTGTGTTCTGGAGGCAAGCATAAGGTAAGTATGAGGGACTATGACCCTTGGTTCATCCTCTATGAATATAGGACGAATGACTGTGTGGTATTTTGGTGCACCATGCTAGTTCTAGAATTTAAGAAGAAGTTATTAAACTCCACTGGAGAATTTGTGAGATAAAAATGATACCAATCAGAATTACTTTAGTCAAGTGATGAAGAACCACCAGGGATGGTAGGAGGGAAACACAATGTTCTAGTACACTATATGTGGATGTTGGTGCACCCGACCCATCTGGTGTTGTCCTCTGTAACCATTTCAAATGAGATATTTTGTGGTTCATTTTGATCAACAATCTCTTTTTTGTGTGCCTACCACATTAGCAAAACGATTTTCTTCCCCCCCAACCACATGAACAAAAAACTTGTAGGAGGCTAAAGCAATGTTCTAATACACTATGGGGATAGTTGTGTACCTGACCCATCTGGTGTTGTCCTATGGAACCCTTTCAAATGAGATATTTTGTGGTTCATTTTGATCAAAAATCTCTTTTTTGTGTGCCTACATTAGCAAAACAAATCCCCCCCCCCCCCCACATTAGCAAAACAAATTTTATTCCACAACCACATGAACAAAAAACTTGGAGGAGGCAAATATAATGTTCTAATACATTATGAGGATGTTTGTGCACCTGACCCATCTGGTGTTGTCCTATTGAACCCTTTCAATTGAGATTTTGTGTGGTTTATTTTGATCAAAAACTTGTTATTTGTGTGCCTACCACATTAGCAAAATGAATTTTATTCCGCAACCAGAGGAACAAAAAAGTTGTGGGAGGCAAACACAATGTTCTAGTACACCATATGGATGCTAGTTCACCTGACTCATCTGGTGTTGTACTCTGCAACCCTTTCAAATGAGATATGTTGTGGTTCATTTTGATCAAAAATCTTGTTGTTTTTGTGCCTACTACTTTAGCAAAACAAATCTCCCCCCCCCCCCCCCCCACATTAGCAAAACAAATTTTATTCCGCAACCACATGAACAAAAAACTTGGAGGAGGCAAATATAATGTTCTAATACATTATGTGGATGTTTGTGCACCTGACCCATCTGTTGAGATTTTTTGTGGTTCATTCTGATCAACAATCTCTTTTTTGTGTGCCTACCACATTAGCAAAACGATTTTCTTCCCCCCCAACCACATGAACAAAAAACTTGTAGGAGGCTAAAGCAATGTTCTAATACACTATGGGGATAGTTGTGTACCTGACCCATCTGGTGTTGTCCTATGGAACCCTTTCAAATGAGATATTTTGTTGTGTGTACGCATACATTTTAAATCCTTAAAATGTGTGCTGTGTGTAAGCCTACGTATATTGTGAGATACCAGTCTTCGGGGGACGGAAGGGGGGAGAAAATGGATATATATAAAATGCCCTTAAAGGTTACTAAAGAACTGATCATTAAATTTAAACGACACAAGCAACGATGGAGACACTTGCTTGTGCACTAGTACTGTAACACAGCAGAAAGCAAGTAAAAATAATACAGAACGTAGAGAGATGGAACCCCAAAAGATCCAAACAACGGTGGAGAGGAAAACGAAAGTACGATATGTGAAGCAGAAGCACTCACGGAAGGGAAGTTGGCGTTGAAACTGAAACAATTCAAGCTGAATATTGGAGGTACGAGGTATGAAGTTTCGAACTCACTCTTGGATCAATTCCCAGGTTCAATGTTGCGTCGAATTACTTCAGATACATGGAATAACGAGAGCAATGATCCATTATTGGATCCGGACCTGACGAAGAAAGAAGAAATTTTTATCGAAAGGGATGGCGGAAGATTCAAGTTTGTCTTAGATTATATGAGAGATGGAGAAGTTTCCCTTCCGTTGTCTATTCCTCGTCAACAACTTGTGAGTGATATGGAATATTACGGCATCGACTTCGATGAGACGCGAATCACTCTGGGTGTGGCAAACCCAAATGATGCATTCCATAAATTATCAGAATATTACTATGAAAAAGAGAGATTCAAAAAGATTTTTCAAGTCAAACAAAAAGACATCGAGATTAGCTATTGTAAGTTAGCGAACCAAAAAAGATAGTTCGACAATTGGGAGAAAAAGAAAGGTTTTATTACACATTTAAAGAATTGCAACCTCATCTAAATTCGTATGGGTTGAAGGGGTTTGATATAATACAAGGGGAAAAGAAGGTTGTACCGCGTGGCTACTACCACGATGAATCTGTAACATACAAACAAAAAGAAGCGCCATATTCCATAGAATTACAGGTGAAAATGCTCTAATCGGTTATAACAATAACACAAACGGATGCATACAGGCTGACGGAATAACAAATTTTCAGGCAATCTTTGTCTCTATCTTATCACGCTGAAATCATATTATATAAAAACTAAATAATTGTATTCTGCTCTATTGGAATTCTTGCCTCACCCTACCATACTGTACAAGTAGTTAACCTAGAATTCTCACGAATGAAAAGATATATTTCTATCACGACCACAACAAATTGGGGACTGCTATTCAGATACCAATATATTATTACAATGTTGTATTCGCCACTGTAACAATCAACAATCAATAATCAACAATCAACAATCAACAACCACCACAACCACCACCTCCATCACCATCACCATCGCACCCACCATCACCATCACGACAACCACCACCACATCCGAACCCTCCTCCCCAACCCACAATTCCAGCACCACTGCGTTCAAGTTAAGTGCAGGTAAGATCTGGGAAAATGTCAAATTTTCCACACAAGCGCAGCACAGTACCATTTCATTGTGGAATTATGTAGCTCACAAGACATGGTCACTCATCCACACAAACATGTATCAACAGAGACGACAGGAAAGAATAATGGTTGGACAAAAGATAATATAATAAGTTCCAGGACCAAGCGAGACTCTAATTCTCACTCACAATAATTTTACTATGCAGGAAATTTGGCAGGAAATTTGTCATTGCATACCACTTATCAGAAAGTATATACGCAACACCATCTACCCACACCATTCACTGGATCCCAATCCCTTTGAATGTCAGCAAATCCTTTGAAAGAAGATCAGTACTGGAAATTCCCTTGTAAAATCAACAGGGGTAGGAAGGACCATCATCTGGCACACAAAACATGCGTGTATGGTCTCTCTCTCTCTCTCCCTCACTATGCTATGCTTTTTTCTCATTCATACCTGTGTTTTAACTTATGGTAAAATGTTTGGTCTTTCTCTTTCTCTTGCTATCTACCTAAATTTCACCTTCCTCTTTGACTTGCTGGTATAGATTCAATATTAGTGCTAAATTCTCCCTACATCTTGTGCAATTATTGCAGCAGGCTTACCTCCATGTTGAGAGGCAATCTTGATAAAGAAAGAGAAAAACTTAACTGTCTGCTGCTGGTAATTATCATAGTAAGGGCTATGAGTGAACTCAATGAATAGTTCTACAAAAGATGCCTTTAATACTAATAGCTATCCAGTACACTAAGCAAAGTTGTGACCAGGTGCTTGTTACCGCTATTCCACATTACAAATCGAATAGATATATCTAAAATCCTACTGTTTGCAGCAGCTATGTTTGTCGGAACAAGTAGTGATTCATTCGAGATACCAACTACTGTTTAAAAAGAAAAGAACTCAACCACAGTTACGATTATAGTATTATCTTAAAAAAGGAGACTAGATTTTAATTTGTCTACTACAAGCGAAGTTACACACACTCGAAACGCATACCATCAATCTTCTTTATCTTACGTACAGTACATAGAATGTAAAGTAACGATTTTTTCTAAACTTTCCTTTTTTCATCTTCATTTCTAAATCAATCATTCATTCTCTCTTTTTTCTTTCTTGCTTTATTCAAATTTTCCCAAAATATCGGATTCACGGAATAAAAATACTTCCTCCTTCTCATCACCAATTTTAATTTTCATACCACCATATTCTGGTAATAATACTTTATCACCCACACTTAATGTGGTGGGATGTAAGTTCCCGGTGACATCACGATCACCAGGACCCACTGCAACAATTTCACCTTCATTCGGATCTTTGGTAGTATCCGTTGGTAAAAATAAACCAGAGGATAATTGTGTTTCTTTTGGTGCACGTTTTACTAAGACACGATCAGCAAGTGGTTGTAATTTACGAAATAATGTCTGTTGTTACGTTACGTTATGTTATGTTTTGTGTGCACGTGATGTGTATTTTTGTGTTGTTTGTAGAAAATATTCCATTTTTCAGTCAGCCAGTTCAAGCGAATTGTTTTATTTTATTTTAATTTAATTTAATTTTTGGTGGAATGATTTCGTATCGATAGATGGATTGATTGACGAAGAGAAAAGTTCAGAGATGTGAATGAAACAAGCGAAAGGAAAATATGTTGTTAGATAAAACAGATAAAAAAGGAAGAACGAGAATAATTGGGTCAACACAAACAACACGAAAGATATTATTCAATTGGAACACTACCGGTACAGTAACAATCGATCGTCGTTTCACGAATGAATCAAACCAACCCATACGAAACAGAACTCGATAACTAACAGCTCAAGACGATCCGATGATTGCTTCAAACTTTTATCTTCTTTATCTCTCTTTCTCTCTGATGATCATACTTACGCGTGTTCGGAACATGATGATGGATTGTCTTTTTTTTTGGATTAGGTTAATGTAATGTTGTTGTGAATGGCTCAAGCATGAGTGAATCAAGATGAGAAAGGAGAGAGCGAATGCAAAATCTTCACATCATCTTTTCTTGCTTTTCAAAACATACAATTCACGTGACTCGCTGTGCGGCTGTGACTGCATTTTGTGTGCTGTCACGAATGGAACAGAAGATGGCGATGATGCGAAGGAAATTATTATTCATCGATTTTCTTCTTTTTTGTTCGGGCGGGTGCAGCGGACAGACTTGCATGTTACTTTGAGAGGTATGTACATACCCTTGTATTCAAATCTTTGAGCATAAGTACTGTAGACTACTATCATACCTATCATACTCGCAATCATTAATGTACGTAAGGTATGATGATACTGATAATGCTAACGGTATGTGGCGTGACATCGAGCTCGGCGATCACTTCGCGCACCTCGTGCTTCATATTTTGTTTTTCAAAATTAAATTTCAATAAAACGCTTCGGTTAGAACAAAATATTTCATTTCGTGACTCTTTACCAGACTCAAATCAAATCCACCAGCCATACTTCACCTAGTTGTAGAGCTACCGTACGTGTACAAGGCGTACCGTAGTATTCTACTAGTACTTTTGTTCCTACCAGAGACAAGATCTGAAACGGAAACAAAAAGATTGGACCGGTAGCCGAAAAAAGAAACGCACAATCGAGATAGAGTTCATTCTATTGTAAGGTGGAACATTACAACCCCCGTGAACGACACAAATACTGGCTCTCTGATAAAATATATTACACCAACAAATACTAGCAGTAACAACAACACCAACAGCAGCAAATACAAGCAATAACTATGAACGACTTTGCAAACATTCGAGTATGGGAAGGAGCGGATGCTACCAGTAACAACCCGATCTTGATCATTGAAGATGACAATGATGTGGACAATAATAATATCTATCATCAGACAGAAGAAAAGAAGAAAAGTAGTAGTAGCAGTAAGAAAAAGAAAAGAAGACGCCGTAAGAAGAAGGTATCAGAAGAAGAATCGTCCATTGCAGATTCTATGTTAAGTTCAATTTTAAGTGAAAGTGAACTTAGTAGTGATGATGATAGTAATATGAATAATCATGGAGCTGGTTATGGAGATAATAGTAGGTTAACAACTTTATCTGAGGAAACGACAACGAACAATGATTATTATCATAACAACAACATTAACAATGATTTTTATGGTAACCGTAACACTAGTAATAATAATTACAATGTCAGTCCCTCCTCCTTTTCCCCATCGAAGATGATGAGCAAGCAGCAAGAAAGATTTCCTCGTTTGGCCGAGAAGAATCGTCATATCGCTGCCACTCCCACCATCCTCCCCGCTGCTGCATCCGGTAACAAAAGTCGCTTGTCGGCTCGGCAACAGAAACGACAACAGGAATTGAAGGCATTATATCCCTCTTCCGAAGATGAAGCTGAAGATAAAGCTGCCGTCGATAATGATAATGATAATGATAATGATGATGATGATGGTAGTAAGAATCCATTCAGTGCTAAAAATGAAGGAAAACAACAACAAGTTGTTGATACTGCCGATGATGACGGTAGTAGGAATCCATTTGGTAGTAACGATAATGATTACTCTTCATCTGATAATGAACAGTATGAACAAAGGAATCCATTTAAGGAAACAGCCAAAAACTCTGCATTGAATCCATTTGATGATAATAATGATGATAGTGATGCATCTTCTGCTGTAATTCCTCCTCCACGATCGACGTATCGTAATGAAGAAGTAGCAGCGGTAGCAGCAGCGAATCAAAAAGAAGTAGTTGTTGATGATGCCGACGATGATGGTAGCAAGAATCCATTCAGTAGTGGTTGTGTTAGTGGAAAACAACAACAACGAGAGGCCGTTGTTGATGATGCCGACGATGATGGTAGCAAGAATCCATTCAGTGGTGGTGGTGGTAGTGGAAATCAACAACAACGAGAGGCCGCTGTTTCTGCCAATACAAATCCATTTGCAGAAGCTAATGATGATATTGAAGAACACGACGAAGTTGATACTGATGAAGATGAAATGAGGACAGTTGTTTCCGAAGATTGTATCGAAACGACCCTTCAAGAAGACAGAGGAGTAGTGGAGATCCGTTCCTTAGTCAAGTCCAGGAGTGATGTAGAGGAGGAAGAGAATGAAGAGGATGAAGAAGAAGAAGAAGAGGAGGAGGAAGAGGACGATGAAGAGGACATTATCGAGTCATCCAAACGTCTACTACGTTGTGTCGATCAACGTATGCAGTATCAGCAAAAGAAGGATGGTGTCCAATCACTCAAAGCAACGATTCAGCAAATGAAAACACAGGCTGAAGCTATGGCGGAACAATTGCGACGTGCAGTTGAAACTAAGTGTGATTTAGTTCTAGCACAAAATGAGATGGAACGCCGTCACGAGCAAGATCAGATTGCCAAAGAAGGTGAAGTTAAGGACTTACGTATGTACATCCAAGAAATATTAGAAACACAGGCAAAATCTGAATTAAATTTCATGAATGAGATTTCATCTTTGGCCAACAAATTAGATGGTAATCAACGGAAACATAAAAAGTTAACCCAAGAAAGAGATAATGAAATTTCTAAACTAGAATCGAAGATCGATTCAATGAAAGTTGGTTCAGTCCGAGATAACTCATCTCGTAGGGCTTTCCGGAATAGATTCAGTGACGGTGGTTCTACCTCTTCAAGTGTGGGAGGTTGCAGTTATTCTTCAGGCCGATCTGGTCGATCCCGTAGTAGGAATATCCATCCAGCTGAGTAGTAAATAAGGCAGTCAAGATAAAAAATTAAAAATAAATTATGGGGTACCCCAGTTACCGTGTGATTCACAACGTAATATTGGCGATAAAACATACTATGAGACTCTTAGAATGATAAGTAGCTGTTGACAACAGCCTCAAAAGTTATCTTTATACGTAATATTGAACTACATTTATATATTAATATCCCTTCTTTCTCTTTTTGACCTACTAGTACCTTTAATCGAATCTCATTCACATTCACATACGGTACGAAGACGACGTGTCGTGTACTGTATATCTATGCACCACGAACGAACGAACGACGTACATTTTCCCCATCGCATCGCTTCGCCTCTCCTCAACTCGATCAATTGTTTCGTCAATCACTTCTTGTTTTTCCGATTGCGTACCGTATACAGGGTATGTTGTTGTTTTAGGATACTTTACGTAATGATGGTATACATACACGTGCACGTGCTATACTGTACTGTACTGCATACCAACCAACGTATACTCGTCGCATCTCTCGATCCGTTCATTATTTTCACCACATCTATTTCTTTCTTTCTTTCTTACTTTATATATTTGTCTTTGTGCTAGCATGTCTTGGAATTTGCTTCATCGTTGATCAGGCCTTCCACTCTGCTATCGAAATACTTTGAATTGCGTCGTTGATAGACAGTGACCGCAACCACAACAAGTGCAACAGCAGCGGCCAATATGACAAAATTCATCGGCGAAGACGCCACTTGCAATTCATTGTTTCCGTTTGCTGCCGTGGAAAGGCTGCTAAAGTAATTGCTGCTTCCTTGAACTCCACACTTTTGCATCAGACAGTCCAATGCATCCTGATACTTTTGACTTCCCGATGCTTGTTGCTTGTACGCAATCAAAGCCTGGGCATTGATTGCATCACATACTACATCTTGAATGGCATCGCAACCTCCTGCACTTTCAATGTAGCTTGCAAACGCCCACTGGCATACGCACCAGTTTTGAATCTGACAGTTTAGACTCTGATCTTCGTGGCATGGCATTTCCGAGCTGCACCAGTTGCTTTGACCTGTCACTGAACAAAAGTCTCCGCCAGTAGTACTCGCCATGTCAATGCAAATGTGATGCGAGCCTTCATCATCGTTTTGATCGACACAATATCCATTGCGCGTGTATCCTGTCAAGGCCGTACCATCCGAACTGCACGACGAAAGCTGACTGCCGAAGATGTTCTTGTAATCTGCAGCATTGCCAGCCGGCAAAGCGACCAATGCCAAAGCAGATAAAATCGTAACAGATTTCATCTTGAGTACTAGAGTTATTAATGATACTACTGTTCCGTCTGAAGTTTTTGTTTCGGCATTAGTGTACCCTGCAGCAACTTAGGATCCTAGTCTTCAAAATAAGAGTATTGTGAATTCTGGATGACGTGTCAATCAATCATCTCATTATTCTTTTCTCCACATCCACGCAAGAAGCCATCAACATCAGCCGCGGTAATAATCAAACGATTCGTGACTCAAGGAAACGAGAAAGTGACTATTGAAGTCTTTATCAGCTCATCATGATTGTATCGCACTTACATTTTCTACCAGAAAGTAGACCACATTTGTTCTTTTTGCTAACGTAGACATGTTCATTTTCAAGATGAGGAGGTCCGTCGGTATCCTTTCGTATCAAAAACAGCATTCAAGTTTAATAGCCAAGTCCTTTTAGAAGTTGGCAGAGGCCAGAGGCATAGATGATGAACCGTTATTTTTTACAGTGAGTCTTCTGGGATTGACCATTGAACGTGTTAATACACGCGCTAAATTTTTAACCGATAGCGCGCGGTCAACAAGCGTTGCACGGAGGAAGTAGTACAGTGCTGTAATATGTTCGATTCAGTCGTGTGATTTTTTGTTGTTGTGCGTGTGTGAAACGATGTGCTGGTGGTGAAGAAAGAATATATCATCGTCGCAATATTTTTTATTTTTTGTCGTACAAGTTGAAATACATGGTGTATCGATGGGAACAGTGATAGATTCTCGCAACGAATAAAAAAGAAGGAGAACGGTATCCGAAACGAAAAAAGGGCAATCCCACATTCCCATCGATGCTTTCGGTCGTAGCAAAGACAATATTAGCGTCGATTTTGAATAATACTTTTCGCGTGGAATGAACCTGCCGTCTACTGTGTCCACTCTACTCGTGTCGATCTCGTTCTGGAAGACGATTGGCAAGAATCCAAAGTTTATGGTTCCAATGACTACCGCGGCATTTTCGACTGCTACTGCTACGACGACAGCTAATAGTACCGTTCGAGTGAAGGGATCGGGAGTGGAGAGTGTGAACACACACTATGAATGGACTCCCGCCACTGTCATTCCTCCTGGATTTGAAACCGTCTGCGTACAGAACCGTTGGGGAGTCGAGAGTACTTGGAAAATGCTCAATAATGGAAAACCGTGGTTGCGAGCCTCGAACGATGCCTACATCTATTTAAATTCCGCCGATGGCCAGTGGTGGATCGACAAGCCCGACGGAGACGGAGTATACGTTGCTCCGAAGGAGGATCAAGCAGCACCACAACAAGGGGATGCTACTAGTAGTAGTAGTAGCTGCGGCGGTACTGGAGAGGCCTCTCACGCTGTACCTCCTGCGACAGGATGGAGAGCGTTGTCACCATTGTATGATCCAGCACCTTTGGTCGAGCTTATCGAGAACAGCAATATAAATAATGATATATAGAGTTGATACTAAATTCATTTCCGAAGTCATGCTCTAGGCCGTCATACTCTGTCTCCGTGAATAATGCATTTCGCTCTAAAGTATGAATGTTGATTTTTGTGCCATATTTCGGAAATCGTCTTGTTTCATTTGTGATACCTAGTTTTAAGAAGCTGATTAGTGTCTAAGTTCGAACACAGTTTTGTTTCAGACAATATAGAGACGCAGCAAACCAATAATTGAATAAATCATAAATGTGAATGCTCTCTATGCTACAAGTTATTTATATCGAATTTTTTAGAATCGAGTTTTATCTCGCAATCTTCCTATGACTTCTTTAACTGAGCTATCGAATCACATCCACATCCACATTCACATACGGTACGACGACGACGTGTCGTGTACTGTACATCTATCTATGCACCAGGAACAAACGAACGACGTACATTTTCCCCATGGCTTTTCCCCATCGCTTCGTTTCTCCTCTCCTCAACTCGATCAACTAATTGTTCGTCCATCACATCTTGTTTTTTTCCGATTGCGTACTATATACAGGTATGTTGTTGTTTTAGGATACTTTATGTAATGATGGTATACACGTGCACATGCACGTACTATATTGTACTGTACTGTACTGTACTGCATACCAACCAACGTGTACTCGTCGCATCTTGATCCGTTCATTGTTTTCACGTTTGTTTGTTTGTTTGTTTGTTTGTTTGTTTGTTTGTTTGTTTCTTACTCTATCTATCTGTCTTTGTGCGTGCGTGCGTGCATGCATGCATGCATTTATACATTATCAATTCAATATTTATTTTTCTTCAAGAATGATTATTATCTCACTCTGTCATTTCCGCAATTAATAAATACATTCTATATATTAAATCATATTATATCATCATGCTAAATATTGATCGATCGATCATGGGTAGTTTCTTTCTTCTTATATTCAATTATACTGCATCTTACGATAAAGGGGGGAAGAGGGGTGGTACTAGCAACAAGTACAGTGGTAGTGGGATTGATTGATTCGAGTTATAATGTACTGCAATGGTGTAAACCCGGACCGTTACTGTTGCTGCTGCTGCTCCTGCTGCTGATATTACCTGTGATCGACTTCTATCTTCAATTCAATTCAATTCAATTCAATTCAATTCAACTCAACTCAACTCAAATCGTTTCAACTCAGCAAGCGACAGCACAATAACTCAATCGCCTTCCATGTCATTAGTTTATATCAGCAAACCGCAAACACAACAACAAAAGCTTTTCCCATCCCACTCCACTCCCATCCCCTCTAGCACATTTGATTTTATTATCATGATTTTTTACATGTTTTACTGTAGGCCAATTTTTCTTTTTCAATTTCTTCACCTTCATTGGCGGTTAATAAAATGTACCCAATGATTAGTATCGGTGATGTTGCCATTAGTATACGTGATAATGCATATCCATATTCATATATTGTATCAAAATCGATATCGATATCGATACCAAAAACAACAACCATCGTACTACCGTAACTTCACTTAATTTAAATTGTGTCTGCCCGATGCCGATGAACATCATCTGAACATCCGTCAATCCATCATGTCGTCTGTTCTCAGTTGGGTGTTGCGCGAGAATATAAAATAAATATGCGTGTTTTCGTGAATTTTTCGTGCGGGATTAAAATCGTAGATCTTCTACGACTTAGGGTCAAAATTTCCCTTTCAGATCGATCGATCGATTGATTCGAACGAGTCTAAGAACGAGTTTGTCAGATTTTCCAAGACCTCAGCCTTTTTTCATAGTCATACGGTACTGTAGGTCATTATTTTACATTGCCATACAAGACACGTGATATGCCCTTACCCATATTATTATGTATAAATTCCTACTAAAAAGGAGAATTTCCTTATACCGCATGCAATCCAGCGCGATGAAACACAGCACCACTGCCTGTTCAAACAAAAAGCAACACAAGACACGTGATATGCCCTTACCCTTAAATCCCTAAAAATGAGAATTTCCCTTACCAGAACATTTTTTAATTCTAAGATTAGACACCGCATGCAATCCAGCGCGATGAAAAACCTGGTAATGGATCTTTTTTTTAACATATATGATCACATCACAACAACTGTTACAGCCTACAACAAACACATCTTTGCTACTTTATCACAAACTAATCAAACAAAAAGCGAATATTGATTAAAACAATCGTGTTTATGTGTGACGAACATTTTATTACCGGCATGGACAAGAAGAAGAAATCGAAGAGAACTACAAATACACACATAAAAAAATACACAGTGTTCGTAAAAGAGAAAGCAACAAAATGAATAGCACCAAACAACAACAGCAACAACAACTCGTCCATCACTCCTTATTCCGGTAATCCAACAACAGAATGAGGATGATGATATCAAAGCAGCAAAAGCTGCTAGAATCGAATTATTCGGATTATTAAAATCTGGTGATATTAAACTTGTCACCGTTTCGGAGAATGATAAGAAGAAGAACAGGAAGAAGACGAATAGTAAGATGAAATCTTATAAACCACCACCACCACCACCACCATGCTCACCATCACCGAGAAGAACGAGAAGAAAATCATGTATGTTAGTAGGATCAACACCACGAATATCACCATGCTCCTCACCATCACCGAGAAGAAAATCGGTTTTAGTAGGATCAACTGCGCCACACACACCATGCTCCTCACTATCACCGAGAAGAAAATCATTTTTAGTAGGATCAACACAGCCACACACACCATGCTCACTATCACTGAGAAGAAAATCTACTATTACTGGTAGTAGCAAGAATAAAAATAAGATGACGACAAAGACGACGATAACGACGACAACGACGACACCGAAACGACGAGAAAATAGTAGGAAGAAAGTAGTAGTAGATAAAGATCAAAGTAATAACCCATCTCTATCATCACTACTAACGTCTTTAGAATCAAAGAACCCTGCTGCTGCTGCTGCTGCTGACGGTAATAACGAGAACAATGAGGATGATAATAATACATTCTTTCAGGATGCGCATAGTTCAATGGGTGATTTCTATGCTGTTAGTGGTAAGGATTTTGATGATCAAAGTACAATTGGTTGGATTCATGGTCCACAAAGTAAAAGCCACGAAGAAGAAGAAGATCATACTATTAGTACTGCTACTGCTGGATCATCAAAGTCTGGTAGTTCTAGTAGTAATAGAAGGTCATTGAATAATTCCAGTCCAAAAGCATTAAGTAAACGAAGCGGAAATAATGGAACACTACCATCGTCGTCGTTGTATTTGAATTACAATCATGAAGAATCATTTGGAATGTCAGGGTTGTCTGTTTTGAATGGCAATTCCTCCGCTGAATGTAGTGGTAGAAATCAAAAACTGAGTAAAGTAGGTGGAGACAAGAAGAGAAACATCACGCCACCAAGAACTACACCCACACAACGAGATAAAACTCGTGTCAAACTCATTCCAACAAATTCAGGTGATGATTCATTCTTCTTAACAACAACACCCATACGAGAAAGAAGAGGTAGATTAGTCTCAACACCCTCATCATCGAGTAAAAACTCCAATAACTCATCATCAAGTAAAAATAGTAGTAGTAGTAGTAGTGAACAAAAAATGATGATGAAAATCAAAACATCCCCTCAAATACTAGCACCTACCTTAACAACAACAACAACCGCATCATCTTCTACTGATGTTATACCATCATCATCGAAACAACAACAACAACAACAACAACAACAACAAAGACATCAAAACAACTCAAGTAGTAGTAGAAGAGCAAAAAAACTTTTGGCGATGAAGACAATGATACTACGATCATCAAATTCAAGTTCAAAATCAAAATCAAAATCAAAGTCAACAAAAGCTGAATCAATGGCAGCAAAAAGACCACCATCCTCGTCATTATCCTCAAAGAAGTCTCGTTCAAAGTCTTGTTCAGAATTGGCAGTACACTTACCATCACCTAGTAGTGGGAATAGAATGAACAAAAATATCAACAGTAGTAGTTTCAGTAATGATATGGTATCGTCAATGAGAAATTTTGTTAATCTAAGAGAAGATGATGATACTACCGAAGAATTTTTGTTTGACAATATTGCTACTGATGATAATGATATTGACGAAGATGATATTGAGGAAGATGATATTTACGAAGACGATTATAATGACGATTACTCAACAGAATTAGAGGATAATACTAGTACCATCACAGTGGCTGATCGAAATAAGAACGGCTGCGGCGGTAGCGACTTGTCCGTGGGGGACAATCATGATCATGAGAATAATAATCATCACTCCTTCTCCTCGAATAAGGACAAGGAAGAGCGAGATCAACAACAACAACAACAACAACAACACATTAATGCCACACAATCAAGTAAAAGAAAACACAGAAAAACTGGTGCCGGTAAAGTTCTGGATGTTCGTACACAAGAAGAATATACTGGATTCTTCTTAGCAGGTTCTACTAGTGATAGTAACGGTATTCCTGAAAATACAACGATTAAACATGGATATGGTACAACAAAGTATACAGATGGACGGACATTTGAAGGTTTATACAATGAAGGTATAATGATGGAAGGTAAAATGACCTATATTCATCCTAATAATGGTCATAATAAAAAAGACTCAGATAATTTAAAATCAAAAACATCAACATATATTGGTAAATTTGATAAATATGGTTTAAAATATGGTCGTGGAATATATACAGAAGTTTCAAATTCGAATCCTAATAATTCGAATGATAATGATGTTACGACAACAACAACAACAACAACAACGTATTGTTGTAATTTCTTAGATGATGAATTGGATGGTTCAGGTGTTGTTATGTATTCAATTGTTAATAATGATAATAATGCATTTTGCTGTAGTAGCCAATTTTTTGGACATTGGAAGAATGGTGTACGACACGGACCCGGTAAAGAAATTACACAAGATGGTAAAATCCGTAGAGAAGGGGTATGGAAGGATGGTCAATTTGTTGTTTAGAATAAAGTGGGGGGGGGGGGGAGAGACAGATCAAGTAATGTAAGAGTCAAGCAAGCACGAGGCAGGCATGCACGCAGCAAGGCAGCAACAGTTTATTCAAGAGGAAACTTTGTATTCTATAGCAATACTACTGTAGCGTTATTTTTCATTATATTATATATATTTAAGTTAGTCTTCTTTTTTTAATCTTATAATCCAAATTTTCTTTTTCATTCTTATATGCAACGTTACTTTTGTGCCGTACAATACTTATGTGTTCATCACCCACCACCACGACCATTCGATCAATCGCGATTCGTCCGTCTACCTCATTTACCAATCTCACAATATTGATCGTTACCAATGATTTACAACTAAGCATTTCTTTACTTTACATTTTATAGCATTATAACTCGTCTGCCATTTTTGTTGCTGCATTTGATAAAAATTGATTCAAGATATGTTTACGTCGTTTTGCCCAATTACGTAACGAATCCTTCATTTTACCATCTTTTAATATACTTTCAATACGTTTTAGATTCTTTTTAATTGTAGCCCTTTTATCATCATCATCATACCGGTAATAACCTTTTACTAAACTTGAACTAATTTTTTTAATATATTCTAATTCACGTCCAGTACATGATGTTTGTTCATCTTCGATATCATATGTAGATTTAGTATCAATACCATTCACTCTATCAGATAATGTAGTACCACCACCAGCAGAATTAGTAATAATAGTATCAATATTACATTTTAATGCTGCTGTTGTTTCACCATCAATCGATAAAATTTCCATTATAAATATTAAGACATCCCCACCACCAATTTTTGGTGGTGAACCACGATCACCATAGGCTAATTCACTTGGTATATACATTTCCCACTAGTAATATTGAGAAGGAAGAATTATAAAAAAACAGAGAAACGTCGTTTAGAAAGGAGTGAATTCCTGACGTTCTTCCTACTATCTATCAACACATTCACACAAACACACACACACATCCCTCTTCAAAAAAAATGTCGACGACGACTGATGCCTTTTTCTTTTTCGCTTCGCTTCCTCTTTCCCTTTCTTTGGGTTAAACACACACACACACACACATAACAACACACAAAAAACGTGCTAACCAAACAACAGAACCTTTTAAACTCATTATCTTCTGTCTTCTTCTTCTTAAAGGTTAACAAAACTATAGAAACGTAGACGTAGAAACATACCTTATCACCAGCTACCATCAGTTGCATCGCTTCTGTCCAACCTTTAATCACTTGATTTGGTGCAAAGGATGTTGGTGAATTACGTTCATAACTGGAATCAAATATTGTACCATCGAGTAGCTTGCCTTCATAATGACAACTACAGGAGGAATCAATAGTTGGATGAAATTTACCATCCCCCTTTTTTAATATTTTATATTGTAAACCACTGTCAAGAGTAATAATACCGTCTTTAGGTTTATTTTCTGCTAGAAATTGAATACCAGCTTCATTGGATGCATTTACAACAAATAATAATTTTGATGACGATGACCAAACACCAAGAACGGCCAATAGAAATAAAGAGATATTCATTTTTGTTGTTGTTGTTTAGTATGAGATATATTGTCCTGCTTGCTTGCTTGCTGCTGATGGTAATTTGTCGCTTCTGGATTACTATTGACTGTGGATTGTGGGAAGACCTCCCTCTGCTTAAACTTCGGATACTGTAGTAGGATGATGTACACCAAGTACAGTAACGACATTACAAGTCGGTCCTTTCCTTTCAAATTTTTTTATGTAACGTGTCGTTAAAAAGATACGTTCGTGAGTGAATCGAATCGATTCAATCATGAATGAGTGAGTCACGAGTAATTATATACTTTTGTGGCCGGCCCTGTGTAGGAGTAACGTTAAATAAATAAAATTCGATATATCAAAGCAAAGGATATCACTGGTCATTATTATTTGTATTTAGATTTCGTCATTTTCGTCGAACAATTACAACAACACATCAATCATACTTGACTTTTACCGTAAGTTAGTGCATCAAACGCAGTGGACAATATAAAAATAAAAGCAAAAGCAGCATAACGCCATAGAAACATACAATTAGCATAACAACAGTTGTCATAAACACACTAATACTAATACTCATACAACAAACAAACAACAATCAACAACGAAATAGAATCATGAATATCTCTATATTTCTACTTTTAACCGTAGTTCTTGGTGTTGTTGTGAATGTGAATGTGGTAACTGCCACGAATCAAGTGGGTAGTATAATGTTAAAAGGTAATAAATATAATCCTGCTATCACTACATTGGAGAGTGGTTTGCAATATAAAATAGTACGATCAGGAGGATCTACCGGTACAGGCGAAGAACATCCAACATTGTATAGTCCCTGTAAAATAAATTATATTGGTAAAACATTAAATTCAAAAATATTTGATTCTAGTTCCAGTAATTTTGTCTATAATGAAGATATGTATCATCTGGAGGAAGAAAAAGAAATTGCTAGTAGTAAAAGTAGTAGTGGTAAAATACTAGCACCCTATCAAGTAATAGTCTGTTTACAAGAAGCGATGCAACTGATGGTGGTTGGTGATAAGGTAAGCGTAACAGTATAAGGAATTGAATTTTCAGTTCAGTTCAGTTCAGTTCAGTTCATTTTTTGTGCGTGTCTAAAAAACGTCGTCGTCGTCGTCTTGTTTTTTTTTTCTTACCTAATTGTTTTGTTTCGTTTCGTTTCCATTTCCATTTCCTTATTAGTGGTCATTATATTGTCCAAGTGAATTAGCCTATGGTGACATAGGATCCAATGAGAAAAATATTTATCCAGGTGATATGTTAATGTATGATCTAGAATTATTAGAAATTTTTGCGGCACCTGTCCTCGGTGAAGATGGTAGTAATACTAATGAGATATTAGAAATTTTACCACCCGTACCTATGGAAGAACCACCACCACCACCAGTCACATCCACTACAGATACAGTCGTGGAGGTTGAAAGTGAAGGAGTTGAAGATAGAGATGCTCCTGATTCTTCTTCTTTTGATTCAGAACTGTAAAAAATTGGAATAGTAATGAACGTTAGCGTAGTTAGTGGAAACAACTTGATAAGAAATACTACTTACTGCATGTACAAAGACAGACAAAAAAAGAAAGAAAGAAATGAAAGGAAGAAATAGATGCAGAGACAATCAATGCACGGATCGAGAAGGCAGTGACGAGAGTGCAGTACTGTACACGTTGGGTTGGTATACAGATCAGTGCAGTACAAGTGCAAGTACAAGTACAGCATATATAGTGCGTGTACTTGTACGTGTATGTCATCATCACTACGTCGTAAAAGTAAAAACAACAATAAATAACATACCGTACTGTACTGTATACGGGCGGTACTGTACGCAATGAAAAAAACCCAAGAAGTGAATATTGACGAACGAACGGACGAACGGGTTTGCGGAAAAGATGTACGTTCGTTCGTGGTGCATATATATATAGATTCATACCTTGTGATTGGGATTCAAACCGACAAATGCATATCAATGAAGAGATATCAATAGAGAGACATCGATATCGGTATCGATATCGATTTGTAGTATATAATTTAATTTAGTACTATTAGAACGTGTTAACTCTACTCTACGTATAAATCCATAAAAACAATATATCTATTCGTACCACTGTAGTGGTTGTGAAACTAGAATCTATATATATATATATATATATATTGTCAATAGTATAATCTGCTATATCACATTTAACACTTTAGGACTATTATTTATTAGATATATATATATTGTATTGTACTGCTTTTTCATTTCTTCTTGATACATTTTTAATAATTGACACATATTTTATATTATAATTCCACTACCAGTAGTATTGAAAGGGAAAACAAGCAGTTGTTGTTGCAGTTGCAGTTGTCGTTGGAGTTGCAATACCCAGTAGCAGTAGCAGTAGCAGTTGTCATGGTAGTTGTAGTTCCAGTTCCAGATCTAAACGGTAATTCATTCACTCGCAAGTTTCACAAAATCTCTTCGATTCAGCGAAGGGAGATGTTGGAGTTTTTTTATTAACGCATCCACTGTTTTTAAACATACTGTTTACCGAGGCTGTATTCCGCATTCTCTTCCCCCATGTACAAAGATTTTGTTGGAATTTTTTTGCGGATAGAAACATGTTTTTAAAAGTAGTCCCAGATTTCACGTTCCATCTACTGATATCTCGATTGAAGACACTTAACTCAAACATGCTTTGAAAACTAGTCCCAGATTTCACGTTCCATTTACTGATATCTCGATTGAAGGCAAGATTCTCTTGAAACATGCCTTCAAAACTAGTCGCAGAACTAACGTCCCAGTCATTAATATCTCGATTGAAGGCACTTCTAATAGCCATGAATTTAAAACTGGTCGCAGAACTCACGTCCCAATCACTGATGTCATTATTGAAGACACTTGCCCCAAACATGCCTTCAAAACTAGTTGCAGAACTAACGTCCCAGTCATTAATATCTCGATTGAAGGCACTATTTTCTGCAAACATGCCTCCAAAATTGGTCGCAGAACTCACGTCCCAATCACTAATAACTCGATTGAAGACACTGTCCCCAAACATGCCTTCAAAACTAGTTGCAGAACTCACGTTCCAATCACTGATATTTCCATTGAAGATTCTATTTAGTAAAAACATGTTTTCAAAACTAGTTGCAGAACTCACGTTCCAATCTCCAATAACTCCATTGAAGACACTTTGAAGAAACATGCCTTCAAAACTGGTCGCAGAACTCACATCCCACTCACTGATATCTCCATCGAAGACACTTGACTCAAACATGCTTTCAAAACTGGTCGCAGAACGCACGTTCCAATCACTGATATCTCGTTCGAAGGCACTTGAATCAAACATGCTTTGAAAACTAGTCCCAGATTTCACGTTCCATTTACTGATATCTCGATCGAAGACACTTGCCTCAAACATGCTTTCAAAACTGATCGCAGAACTAACGTCCCAATCATTAATATCTCGATCGAAGAAGCTTAACTCAAACATTCCTTCAAAACTGGTCGTAGAGCTAACATCCCAATCATTAATATCTCGATCGAAGACACTTTGTTTAAACATGCTTTCAAAAGTAACAGCAGAACTCACGTCCCAATTACTAATAACTCGATCAAAGTTACTAAGAAGGAACATTCCTGCAAAACTAGTCGCAGAACCCACGTTCCAATCACTAATAACTCCATTGAAGATACTTGCCTCAAACATGCTTTCAAAAGTTCTTGCAGAACTCACGTCCCAACCACTAATAACTCCATTGAAGGCTAAATTTTCTTCAAACATGCTTTCAAAAGTAATCACAGAACTCACGTCCCAACAGTCAATACGATTTTCGAAACTCCTGTTGTCAGAATTACCATTATTACTATACGCAAATTGCATATTTTGTACCGCTGATACGTCCCAACAATTGATATCGTTTCCGAAGTTTCTTCCACTTGTACTACCAGCTTCACCGTTAACATTAAAATCATTGATATATTTAGCAAACTCAATGTCGGTTGTTCTTGCAGGAAGTCGAGTTCCACGTGCACCTTCTGCTTCGCATAATGATGCGCACCGAGAAAGAGATGGTCTTAATGATGGACGTTGTGATTCTGTTGGTGGTCTATTTGTTGGTGGTCTATTTGTTGGTGGTCTATTTGTTGGTTTATTTGTTGGAATATTATTAAACTGACTTGGTCTAATAAAATTATCTATTCCATATATATACCCATTGAACCTCCTGATTACAGAACTATCAATAAATTGTGGTCGATCAGCGTTTACATTTCCTTCACCAACTTGATAGATAGGTAGACCATTTGCACCACAGATTGTTCTTGTTGTTTCACCATTGAATCTTGTTGGTATACTAGTACCACAATTCCGACTTAATTCAAATGGCGAAAGAGAACGTTGCACGACGTGTGTTGATAGAAAATCATCAATAGATAAACCTGGTGGAAGCAAAACGTCTAATGATTGTCCATTAAATGCAGTATTTACTGGTGCAAATAATGTAAACTGTTCATTGGAATTAATTTTCCAATCAATTTCAGCAGAACTACCAACAGAAAGTCTTGATGAAAAGATACCGTCGTTGCTGTTAACTGTTTTTTTCCTTAAATCAGTAGTTTCGTTGAAGAGGTTACACAAACTTGAAAATTGATCACTCATAGAAGGTGAACAAACAATATCTTTTAATGTTGTGCTTGTAACTACTTCATCAAGATCTTCCTTCGCCGTCGTTGATAACGTCGTTGCCGATGCCGGTGCCGTTACTACTGCCGTAGTGTTGTCAACCGAAACCCCAAGAAGAAACGTCTTGTTCATGTTGTTGTTACTGATGATAGAACTGCTACTGGCTACTTCATCGTCCGCCGATGATGTCGTCGATGATGTCGTTGCCGTAACTACTCCTGTTGCCAAAAGCAGTAACGACAAGAGTACAAAAACTCCCTGCCGAGAAAAGGAGAACATGCAAGGTGCCATTTTGTTCTATGTTGATGTAATTAAATTCGATTTTAGAAAGTCTTCTCTATCTTACACACTCTTATTTTGATATGATAATTTAGATTGTTGTGAGTGAATAACTTTAGAATTGTTTGCATAATATTATATAGCACTGCTGCCCGGCGGTACCGTATGGTACGATAATTTTCCATTCAATTCTTAATAATTTCAAAAGAGTTTTCCTTGAACGTCGTGCGTTATTGTTGTAGTAATAGAAGATACATGACATTGCACAAAGATACACTTTGACAAAGATACACCGATGCAGATACACTTTTGACAACGATACAACGACATTGACGTTAGAATTAAATACTTAGGTATCAAACGGTTAGACCAATCGCCACTTACTGCATACTGGTAGTATGGTAGTATCACAATATATATCTAACGGTCAATTAAATCGCCAGTTTAGATATTTCGAAAATTTCATATTCCATACCGTGACATCATAAGATCACAAGATATATATTAGGATACTTAATTTGGCTAAGTATTCTTATTCTCTGCGTTAGGATTGACGTTGGAAGTAAGAAGTAATAAAAAACGGTCACCAATCGCCAGAGTTGTTTGGGAACATTGATTGATTTGATTTGATTTGATTTGATTTGATTGATTCATTCGATTCAATTCTAGATTCAATTCATAACAATTCAATTCAATTCATTAGAATGAATCCCTTTCCGACAAAACACGCAATGTAGAACATCCAATCACTAGTAGCTTGAAACGTTCCTCCTCGATCATCAAAAGTTCATTCTGATTTCTTGATTGACTGTGTTCATCTGCACAAGATCATTTATCACGAGTGCCTTATGTCGTATTTTCTACTATACGCACTTGTTGTAACCCCAAATAGTCCGTCCGTTTTACCGTTTAGATAATTTTTGAAACAATAGAAATCTTTATTTACATAGTATGCACGACGTTTTTGTTTTCCTCGCCAATTGTTTGTAAACCGGACTATTTTGCACGCAGCAAATGATACACGATGAGTATGAATTCATTAATTAAATTTTAAGTCTTGGCAAAGCGAATAGCATGCGTCGACAAAATTGAAGAATATCTTCTCATTCACACATCAAACAATTTATTCGTTCACATTTTATTGATATAAAAATAATAACTTACTCATCCAAATAATATTTCAACCGATGAATCAACAAAAACATACTCATCAATCTTATATTTCCACCGACGAATCAACAAAAACAAAACGGAACTCACCAAAATAAATTACGAAGTGCGCTGTTACGTTATTTTACACCATCATCATTGTGCAAAATTATCTACTAATTCTTGTTTTATTGGTCCATCCTTGTGTTCTCACACAATTCTATACTACCATAACTTTAGAAAAATTATTTTATTAAAGAAGCAGTAATCATTCCTCATAAAAACAAATCGAAGCAAATCGAATCGAATCGAATCTAACACTTTACTTCTCTCATCATCATCATCATCATCATGAAGTATTCTATTGCAACCATTTTAACTGTTATTGCCGTCGTGGCTGTGCCTTCTGTTGATGCTGTTGTCGGGGATATTACGGGAGGAAATGAGATATCGTCAGTATCGTCATCAGAACCACTGCATGTTTCAAGGAATGCAGCAACATCAAGAAATGGTGGTACGGGGAGGCATAAGAAAAAAGTAAGTAGATGACGATGGAAATACAATGTAATATGATGAATATTCCAATTTATAATAACTAACATCAATTTGTTTGTTTTTGCTTTCCAATTATATCTTTTTCTTTTCACCTTCTACTACTACATCATCATTTTACTTGAAAATTAGGGGAAATCGGATAAATCGCCGAAAGCGAAAAACTTCATTGGCGACTGTTCCGTCTTGTCGGGCGCGGAATTTGAAATCACTACAGGGTGGGAAGTTGATTCAGAACTTCTGTACACGTACCCATGTTCAGGTGGTTACGCCCCAAACTTTGCAGCAAATGATCAATTACTAAAGGATGTCCGTGGAGCAATCAATAATTCAGGACGGAGCTTAGGTATCGATGCTGATTGTGCCAATCTATGTGATGTTGATAACGGATCCTACGAACTTGTCGGTGGTGATGCTATAACCGGCAGAGTATCTGTTGCAGATGTATACCCACGTAAAATTGCGAATATCTTTTGTGACGAAGAGTTTGGAGTTTTGAATAATGACAATCCGGTCCGTGATGATGCTTTTAATACTGGTCCAAATAATGATCTGAATGCATGTCGTTGTGATCCCGACGATGAACTAGGGGGTGGCAAATACATTTCAGGATGTTACGAATGCGAAGGATCACTCAAATTCAAGGTCAAATCCTGTCTCAATTCGAGTGGTTTTAAAAAATCAGAAAAAGATAAAAAACTGGGTTGGGTTTAGGAAAGGACGACATATTGGAATGAAAAAAGTCCATAACACGTTGGGAAATGCTTAAATGATGAATGATAAACCGAAATAACTACAGATATGATGGATAGTGAATACATATATATATGTAAGATAATGATTGTAATTTCGTTCTTCCTCTCGAAATATTCGTATGTGTAATAAAAGAACTCAATAAATAAAAAAGAACTCTATAAAATAAATCCAAACATATTATATAATAAAAAATGTATTAAATTTTTTTCTCCCGTGATTTATTCTCATTCGATTCATTCGATTCAATAGAAATCTCGCTTCCGTCAAAAACGACAAGAAGAATGTAGAACATCTAATCACTAGTATGGTGCATGTACTACTGTACACTACTAGAACATCCAATCACTAGTAGTTAGTGACAACAACCATCGTCATTTATTTTCAATATATATTTCTGTCATCATTTATTATTTCATCATCATCATCATCATCATTATCGGCATATTATTCATTCATTCATTCATTCATTCATTCATTCCTTCATTCCAATGAAATACAAATATAAAAAAAGAAAAACAAAAAAAGTTCTTGTACAGTAGGGAGCATCTCTAATTATCATTGCTAGTAGTAGTAGTAGGACCAATAGTTGTACTGTAGTACCGAATAACAAATCATCGTTATCGTTATCGTTATCGCCATAAATAATCGTCATCGTCGTTATTGACGGTTCATATTCTATTTACACAACAAAATGCATAATAATAATAATAATAATGATAATGATAATAATCTAAGACAACGACAGCGACAGCGGCAATCATTATGGTCCATGATGGTGGTTATTCTAATGATGATAATATCAACGATGACAATGACAATGATGCCAACAAAATCTGCTTCTATGTATTCTTCTTCTAGCAGGAGTAGCAGTAATAATAATAATGATGCAATAATGAATAAAAGACGACGACAAAGAACACCGTCGTCGTCGTCTACGCTATTATTCGTTCAAGGAGCTGCAGTTCCTAAATATAACTATAATAATAATAATAATAAGAATCGAAATCGTCATAATCGTAATCGTAATGATAATGATAACATTCTGATCAGAAAAAGGTACGTTTTACGTTATTATAGTAAGTAAAAGCATACTATAATACTAGAACGATACAATGGGATAGAATTGCAGCATACAAGAGAGAAGAATGAATCGAATCGAATCGAGTGTTTTTTTGAGGGGATGGATTGGATGGATGGCTGCGAGAGAAAGAGAGACACAAACCACCGGAAAGAGAGAGGGAGGTGGCACAAAAGCGAACGAAACAAACAAACAACACCAGAGAAGAAGGAAAGCCATAAGAACGGATAGAGAGAAGGAGAGAGAGAGAGAGAAAGAAAAAAAGAGAAGCAGAAAAGAATTGAGGGCGGTGGAAGTAGTGGCACACACGTGATACACGAACTCTCTCTCTTTCTCTAAAAGGAGAGATGGGGGGCGAAGAAAATTAAATCGACACACACACACACAGAAAAGAATGCTTCTACCGCCTGCGTGGTTAGCTCGATGGATATGCTGTGCCGGTCAACAGTTTGTAGCCCTGTCCTGTCCTGTACCAAGACTCTATATCTCTATCTTTCGCGTTTCCTGATTGCTTCCTATTATTTGAAGTTGTATGCATGTTCCATCTTACTCTATGCGTCTCGGAATAACAGCAATGCCACCCCATTGCCGTGGTTGTGTGGATGGTGCTCCTCCCCCTCTCTCTCTCTCTCTCCGTCTGAATTCATATTCTTATTCTATCAATTATACAAAAACCCACTTTCCTATTTCTAACCGAATATTTTTCGTTCTGTCTCTTCTCATTCCTTCCATTTTACTTCATACGGCGATGATGTTGCTGTCATCATTATCTTCATCATCATCAAGACGACACAATAATAATAATGAACATCAACTACACCAGAATAAACACCAGGCTTTGTCATTATTTAGTTTCTTAGCATCCACGTGGTCATTACGTAATATCAAAGGATCACTATTGCAAGTTCCACCAAAATTGATTATTCTTGCTACCATAATAACTGGAACTACCACAACATTATACAAAGTCAATACGGTCATACGTAGTGAGAGTGTACGTCGTGCAACATACTTTTGGTGGAATATTGGACCAGTGGTTGTACATTATAAATTTACAAAATTTTGGTTTACAAAAATAAATACTAATGCTGATATAACAAAACGAAATCAAGTATATCATGAATTACATACCAAATATGCTCCCAAATGTTACGATTCGGCACTTCATTTAAAAGGTTTATATATAAAATTGATGCAAATATGTTCTAGTCGACCAGATTTTATACCAATTCAATATATAAAATTATTTATTTTAGCACAAGATTCATTACCACAATATCCTATTGAACAAATAAAAGATATTATAAATAATTCATTATTGACATCAAATGAACAAGGTCTATCCTATGATGATATATTTATTAATATTGATGAAATTGCATTAGGTACGTTATTAACACCACTTGTGTTGTCGTTTTATTCCATTGTATCTCAACGATTCTTCCACCGAAAGGTTGGAATTCGAATTCGATTCGATTCGATTTAGTACGTGACATGATGTGATGTGTTCCAACCAACCCGGTGACGTAACATGACTCCTTTTATGTTACATATCACTCCTAGCAGATCTGTCGCCAGGGAGTTGATTTGAGTTGAGTTTGAGTTGATCGGGCTACTGTACTGTACTGTACTGTATGACTTGCGTTGCGTTGGAGGCTAGGATGATTTGCTTAATTCTTTCTGTATTTTAGTTGAACTTTGTTTTCGAGCCTTACATATGGCATTCTTGGGTACTCAACTTCTCTTTCTTTCTTTCTTTGTTTCTTTCTTTCTATCTCTTACCTATGTTATGATTACTCACAAACACACACAAATATATAGGTTCGGCAAGTATTGGACAATGTCATAAAGCAACAATTAGACGAAAATATATCACTGCTGATAATAACGATGCTTCTAATTCTGTTTCGAACTCTATTGATGATGACGATGATGATGAAGATACTGCTACAATTGATGTTGCTGTTAAAGTGATGCATCCTGATGCAGAACAACGTTTTCAATATGATTTTCAAGTATTTCGTTGGTTATGTAGAATTGCTTTGACGGGTTGGACACCAATATTAGATGAAGCCTATCGTCAAATTATGTCTGAATTTGATTATAGAAAAGAAGCATCGTCATTAGACATAGTACGTACAAATACATGTTTAAAACAAACAAACAATAATAAAGCAGGTAGTAGTAGTAGTAAAGATAGTATTAGTCCATTTATAAATAAGGTATATATACCAAAACCATACAAGTCGTTATGTACAAAGGAGGTACTAGTTATGGAATTATTACATGGTATAAAATTAACAGATTATATAGAAAATGAATTATCAAATATATTAGGATCTAAAAAATCAAAACAATTATTGGAAAGAAAACAATTGGAATTAATATTAGGACAAGATAAATTACAATATCTTGATGGAAATGAAAAACAGCAGCATGATAGTACTAATACTAATACCAATCCATCTACAACTACAACTACAATTGATGATATCTTGAACGATTGTGGATGGAAAACGAAACTACAATTATTGAAATTATATAAGAAAACACAAAAAACAATTGATTTATTAGTTGATGTACAAGGATATCAAATGCTTAGAAATAATGTATTTCAAGGTGATCCACATCCAGGTATGAATAAAGAAAACTTAGCTACTTCAGTACAGTAGTCCTACAGCACATCGTAATGTTCACGTATACGTAAATTCTAGCTGGTATACTTGATTTTTTTCCAAATTTGTATCCTTTCTTAAAGGAGACTTTTCTCTCCCATACATTTAAATCTTTTGATTGGCCTTTCTCTTCTCTACTCTCACTTTGTATTGGATTGCATTGTTTTTGGTTGGTGTCATTTTCCAGGTAATATCATGCAATTGAATCAGAAAAAGAAGATTTTTGGTCGTGGTGGTCCGTCCTTGGGTTTGATTGATTATGGACAAACAAAGACAATAACTAATAAGGAACGATACGGGATTGCAAAAGTCATTCTTGCATTGGAAGATGATGCTGACGATGAAGATGCAGAAGATGCAGATGCAGCAGATAAAAGCAACAATAAGAAGGTTGAAAAAATTGCAATAGCAATGAGACAACTTGGTTTTATAACAAAAAATAATGATTCATTAATACTTTCAAAGTATGCACGTTTATTCTTTGATTCCGATGAAGAACGAATGATATATCAAAATTGTCCAACACCCCAATCTTATTTTAAATTATTAACAGAATTAGATCCATTAATTGTGGTACCAGACGTTGCGGTCTTTGTGGCACGATGTGGTTTTATTTTACGTGGTATGGGTACATTACTTGGGAAACAAATTAAAACCTCCAAACGATGGTCTGTTTATGCAAAACAAACAATACAAGAAGCCGAAGTTGAAAAAGAAAAAGAAACAAATATAGCTAATGGTTATGATTGAGAAGGACGGACGGACGGACGAGGAAGATAAAGAAAATAAACAGTACTATATATTGCAGTACGCTACTATGTACCTGCCTATTTCACTTAGGCCTCTAGTAGTAGTAGTAGTAGTTCATTTTTAATATCTCTAGTAAAACGGTAGTTTTAGGTATCTATTATCTTATTTGCACTCACTCACTCACTGGTCACTGGCATTCCTGGCATTGGCATTTTTATATAATTCTATCCCTTTCCTCCAATCACTTTCTGTTAGTCCATTTGGTGTACGATGTGTCACAACCCCTTTATTGGTATCCTTTTCTTTACATGATTTAGCCACCATACCACAATGATCCCCCCAATTACTTATAATTTAAAAGAATAATAGATAGAAGAAGAAAGAAGAATTAGAAAAACAGTTTTAAAAACAGGAACCATATTATATATCAAAACATACACCAAACATAGATAATATCTATAAATATATATTGTATATGTTACTTACCAATCATCAAAGAATAACATTTTATCATATCGAATATTTGTGAACTTTCGTAAATTAGGAAAATGACTTGTTGCTTTATTACTACTTAATAATGGTGGTTGACGTCCAATTTGATTAATATCCAAATTATTCCAATCTCTTATACAGACAATATCCCATATTGATATCCCTGGTTTAATTTCTAATAGCTTTAGTGTAGCACGACCACATTTGTTCGGCAAAGGGTGTATCAGCAGAGGAGGCAAAACATACTTTCATACCAGGATATTGGATTCCATCGAAATGTTCTTGTAATGCTAATACACTACCAGTATGAAGTGATATTTTATTCTGTCCAGAATAGACACCAATTACACCTTTTTCATTGTCGTCACCTTCATCACAATCACCTAATGAACCAAGAACAATATTATCTTTGGTGGGTATTGTAGACATTTGATACATTTCTTGATCCCAAAAACAAGCATCTAAATCAAAGACCACTAATTCTGGATAATCAATACCACAACGTGAATACTGTGCATTAGTGTTAGTGTTAGTGTTAGTGTTAGTATTAGCACTGGGTGTGGGTATGGGTGTTGATGACGATGACGACGATGATGATGACGTCATGTCGGCAAATAATTTCGTTGTGGTAATAATGCCGATGCAGTTATTACTATTGACGTTGTTGTTATTGATGTTGACGTTGACGTAGTCGATTCTATTACTACTCGTCCTACTATTAGTAGTAAAGGATGTCGCTGTTGCTATTAGTATTGTTAGCAGGAATAATCTAGTTGTAGTTCTACTAATAACTGATCTCATTCTGTAATAAATCGTCAACTCATATCTAACTATTACAGTAATAAAATAAAAAGAGTATCTAGTATTTTCATGCATTGTGTTGTCGTCGTCGATGTTATTAAACTTAAACTTAAACAAGGTCCTACTAGTAGCGACTACCGTACTAGTACACTGACTACTTACTGTACAGAAAAGTCGCCCCCGAAAAAGGGAAAAAAAACATTTCTCGTCCCCCCCCCCCGAACAGTACGGTTGAAGGTTGAACAGTTGGTACAGTACGACGTACACTGATAGTATTGTTTTGGTACAATTTTGATTGAAAAAATTACTTGCAAAGCTAGCTAACCAACCGTACTATAAATAAACTTTTACATGTATCTTAGATAATTAAACAATCAAATATAATGCAACAGACTTATACAATTATCAGCAACAGTATAAGCAATCGATAAATAATGTTGATTAATAATCGATATATAGTGCATTGTACAAGTAGTTGTTAATGTCCAAGTTGAGAGTTTTTCACAAGATAGAAAAACACGTACAATATGGTAGTGCTATCTCAATCCGATAGATCGTCGGGAAGAATATATAGAGCCGAAGGAATTGTTATCCTATGATCTATAAAAAGTAGAACGAAAAAGACAAAACTAATGGAACGAAAAGCAAAATAGTAGGAGTATTTTCATTTGTTGCAGTAGTAGTTGCAGAACTCTCCTGTTCTTCATCGGTACCCGCATCATCCGCATCCTCATTATCAGAACTCCCCTTTTCCTCATCGACGTCGTCATCATCTGCATCATCATCATCTGCTCCTGCTGTATCGTCTTCACTTTCTACAGTATTAGTGGTAGATGTTTCTACCACTGATGGTAGGACTTTGTACATACCAAACATACCAGCATCTTGATGAGCTGGCATATGACAATGCACGTTGACCATATATCCAACATCTGTGGGTGGGAAACATACGGTAGCAGTAATATTATCTAATACAGGATACGTATCTCTCCAAAAGGGTGTATCCAATTCTATACCATGTTCCGATGTTACTAAAAATGGTACCGAGTGAATATGAAAAGTCTGTTGTATAAATTTAGATAAAAGAAAAAGGGAAGATACAGTAAAATAGTGTTGTTAGTTAAACGTAGTAGATACAGTGTACGCAATTCGTACCAAAGAAAGATAAGTAGAAACAAATTGTATTCAAATACTGTAATAATAATATTCACATTATACAGTACTACTACACTCCTTCTGTAATACTTACATGTGGAATAAGACCAGGTGGATTAGATGCAATCGTCCATTCTTCACAAGTACCAGCAGTGATATTTCCTGATACGTGATGCGGATTACCAATTAACATATTCATACCATAACCCCCACCTGGTTGAAAAATACCATCATATGGGATTTGAAACATTGGCACACTATTGGATAAATCCATTGTAACTGTTTTGGATGTTCCTGATGACATTGGTTGCTCTAATAATTTTGTTAAGTATGGTGATACTGTTAATACTGGCAACTGTAATGCATTTGCGGTATTATCATCATCATCATCATCATCATCATCATCATCAGTGTTGTTAACGTCTCTAGCAACACTTGTTGTTGTTGTTGTTGTTGTTCCATCATCATCGGTGTCATTAATAGTATCATCATCGTCAGGAACAACAATAATAGTACCAATAATATCCTCTTTATCATATGATATACATGTAGTAACACCATCAAATGCAGGACCAAATACTGCAGCACAACCAGGACCAATAATATTATAATCAGATGAACCACGCCTCATGAGGTATGTACCAGGTGTATCAAATTTCACTGCAAATTCTATTCGTGATCCTGCATCAATAACAATCCTATCAACTTCTTCATTGTCATTGTCATTGTCATTATCAGTAGTTTTTGGAATTGGATAACTAGAATCAGCACCAATTGGATATAGTGTATGATTATCAATTGATAATGGTACAGGTGGAAGTTCACCAGCATTCACTGTACGAAAATAAATAGTTTTTCCAACCGAGAAACTAAATTCCGGATTCAATTTTCCGTTTGTTAATGCGAACCAATCAAATGACATTATAATTGGTATAAAATTCACTGGTACTGGTACTGGTACTCCTTCTTGTCCATTATTATTATTGTCAACAACTTCAGTGGATGATTCACTAAAGAGTAAAATAATTTCTTCAGCAGAACCATCAGCGTTATCTTGTAATGCTGTAATGTATGGATCATTCTCTGTTTCAACAATAAACGCACCAAATAATCCTGATAATGAGGAATAGGTTGCTGTACCATGAAAATGATTATGATAAAAACTCAAACCACCAATATGATCTAATGGTATATCAAAGTCATATGTATATTCAATACCACCACCATCAATAGCAAATGCATTCGTTTCAATATTTGGATTCAAATTTAAACCATGAAAATGTAAATTTTGATATGATTTACCCCAATAATCTTGATAGGACAGTAATGATTCTGATATACCATTTGAATTTAAACGATTAAAAACAACTGGTTGGAAGAATAGTAATAGAAAAGAATTCATAGAATAGAGAGAATAAAAGAATTAGATTTCGTGTGTGTGTGTGTGTGTTTTGTGTGCGTGCGTGCGTGCTGATGTGTGTGGGTGCGTGCGTGCGTGCTGTGATTTGCCTTGGATATATTCGATGATGATAGTAGTAATAATAATAACATGGGTAGACCAGTCGGTTTCATACATAAATTTGTAAGATTACAGTCAGTACTTACTAGTTTGATTTATACTATCATCAGGATTTGGATCTAGGACATATTGATACAATTCACGTCCAACTTCTGATTCCGGTGATAAGTTATTGACAAGTGTAATTCGAATTGTATCACCAGGTTTGACACGAAACGTCGGTCCTACACTTTTTCCATTATATGCTGGTGCATATCGTGTACCATTTAATGATACTAAATAATCCACAGTCAATGTTGTATCTAATAATCCATCTTTGGAATAAATTTCATCCGGTTGTACATCGGCATTGACATTGACATTGCCATTGACACTACTACTGGCTTGTTCTTCGGCTTCGTCATCAGCAGCAAATACAACGTCGTTTGTACTACCCAAAAAGCAAATGGTTATTGCGAAGACTACTACGAGAAGGTAGTTGATGGACAGAATAAATACTTTCATGATAGACGGTAGCTAGTGGCGGATGGATGATCGATGATCGATGAATAATAAATGATTATATATGCTTCAGGAAAGAATATATGATAATTTTTTTATGTATGAAAGCAAATGAAAGTAATGTCCACTTGGTTCTGCTTTTACCAACAGAAAAACGGGAAAGGTGCGTAAAATCAGACGAAACATTTTTTTCTTGTGATAAATCTTTCATTTCATAACCTTGATTTTCAGTGTTCTCGGGTTACAAAGATATTAAAGAACGACAACGTCACACTTCAATAAAAGAACTTCAATAAAAGAATGATTACATCTCCCGTTAAAAAATTCTAAAAGTTCAATCCCGTTTGTCTTGGTAGCGCGAAAACAAGTCTTCATATCAAGACTAGATTTTATTACATAGACTCCTTAGAAAATAGATCAATAAAAACTAATCTATTTTCATATATTCAAACGTGCAATTTGACATTCATTCACACGTGGTTCTGCGGCCAACAAATCTTTTTGATTTTCGCGAGCTTGGACAAAATCTGTTTCAGAAAACGCCATACCGTGAAAAATGGCGAAGATCTACTATTTTATTTTAGTTCATTCAACCCTAATACTGTAGCAAAAGACTACGGTCTACAATAGAAGATAAATGAGCAACATAAAACCTTACGTATCATGAATATTACTACTGCTACAAGAACCGAACAAGAACAAGAACGGATCGCAAGCGCCAAGTTTGTTTACATCGTTGCAGAGGCGGGTTGTGGAAAAACTTTTACCGGCGATTATCTTAATTTGATGCACGGATATTCTCACGTCGATGGAGATTGTATCCTTAAGAACTGTTATATTCCCAAAAACAGAGAATTAACTTACAGGTTTCTCAAATCATACGATCTCGCAAATGATCATGGTGAAGATGGACCAGAAGAATTGTGGAAGCCGTTTTATGAAGAGATTGCAATGTTGACTTTGGATGCCGCAAAGCATTCTAATCACGTGGTTCTTACTCATGCATCATACCGACAAGCATATCGAAAATGCGTTGTACAAAAACTTATCGAAGGTGGCGCTAAGAGGGAAAATATTACAATCCTCCAGTTGACAATTGATATGGATGTGAAACTGAAAGGATTATATTATCGAACAAAAGAACAATGTGAGAGTGGTGGTATGACCCTTGGAGACGGTATGAGATCGGGTGGATGGGAAGGTGAGGGAGATATAACTTTGTCTGGATTCATCAAATTTAGTATAGAACAGATGCAAAAGTCTACCGGTGGTTTTGAAAATATTCCAAATGGATACGGAATCACTGTGGATGTTTCTGGAAGGGACTTGACCCACCTCCATGGTGTAGATGGAGCACTTTTGTTGAAACGTAGTACTGATGATGAAATCTTGTCATTCGAGGAGATTAAAGATAAAGTACAATTGATTGATCAGGCTCGGGATGAGGAGTTTGGATCAAATGGTTCACTGGAAATTATGATCCAGATTTCTAAGGAATTAAATGGCGAAGGTACTGATGATGATGATGATGACGAAATTGATAGTACCAATACTGATGCTGATGTTGTAGAAAATATAAAAGAGCAAGAAAAATCCAAAAATCGTCGTTCATCATTGGCTTCCGTCGAATACTTATCGCGTGAATTCCTTCGATCTAGTTTAAACGACAACGACAGCGAAGAACAGAGAAAGGTCATGAAGGGAAGACGTGCTAGTTTGATCAATACCGGAAAGATCTAGACAATAGTAATTGTTAAAATTGTATGTCTGAGTGCATTGTATATATACATTTGAATAAAAATCAAATTTGAACATGATACATTACACTTAAATTTTTGATAACATATTTTTCTTATAGAGTGTAGGAAAAAGTTTTGAACATGCATAACACTAAATTGATTAATATGACCATTAATCTGAGAAATTTATATGTATACAAAGGCAAGCAAAATCTGTTCATTCGTCTTTAAATTAGATCCACCTCTATTTGTGTATAGGGTGAGGGATATCGAGCATCGCATAGAAGTGATCCACGAATCATTACACCATGTGTCATGTTTTTCTCTTGAAATATCTTCTGAATCCAATCAATCAGTTAATTCTGACTGACTAATTACATATATTGACTCATGTTGCTGTTATGTTGCTACTATAAAAATTTAGACGGTTTGATTTTTGCTTTGATTTGATTTGCTTTGCTTTGCTTTGATTTCCTTTCTTCAAGTCAGCTATTATTTTCCGAGGAAGGAAAAATGAAGTAATTGGATGCCCGGATGGTACGTGCCATATACGGGTAAATGGGTGTGAGAGATGCTATGATAAGATGTGTAGCAAGATCGGTCGGTCGGTCATTCATTCATTCATTCATAGTTTTATTTGATTTGACACCAGTGAACAAAGTCAAAATCAAAACCGAACCCCAACCCCTGGCTGAATATTCGAGGAGAAGCCATTTTTCTTCTTTTTATTTTTGTTCTTTATTGAACTAGGAATTTTCTTTTTTAATGAAGCACTACTAGAAGAACCACCAGCAGCACGATGACGACGACGTTGTTGTTTTCGTTCATTACCTTCATTATTACCCTCATCATGATGGTCGTCTTCATCTTCACATTCAATACATGCAGCATCAGTAATTATAATATAACATGTATATACAACAATAGAACATCCACATATACCACCTAATAAGGTAATAATTCTTGATACTGTATTAAATTGTAATGTTGTCCATGCTACTAATATAACACTAATAATATAGGATGCTGTACCAAATAAAAACTATGTAATAGAAATCAATACAATACAATACAATACAATACAATGCGAAGCAAAGCAAAGCAATGCAAAGTTAAGAGAACAAAAATAGTAGTGAGCGAGAAAGATCTGACGAGATGAACAGTTTTGTAACAAAAGTTTAGACGTAAACGTAAATGTAAACGTACCTTATACCATGGTAGTTGTACTAATATTGGATGACGTTCCACCCATTGCACACCTGCTTAAGGTGAGTTGACACGTGTGATACTTCTATATAAGAATGCTGATACTAATGCCGAACAGGTACATCCATGTACAGCTAATATTGCTAATGTATAGGAGGACAATTCAATATTGGATACTACATTATTTTCATTTTCATTATTTTCATATATATTCATTTCCCAGGAATTTGTTAATGCAAAACCACCCACTAATGCAGCAATAATACCAGTATTCATTTGATCATCTCTATATCTTTCATATTTTGTTTCAATTTCAATTATAAGTTGTTGCTGCTCTTTTTCTTCTTCCGATGCATTTTCTTCTTCTTCTTCTTCTTCTGATGTGTGACTGTTGTTGTTTGTGGAGGTTCTGCCGTTTCCTTCTTCTACGTCGTACTCATCACCATACTCATCATCATAAACGGCAGTTTCAGCAATTTGTTCAACTACTTTCGTCATTCTCTTTTTTTGGTTCTTTCTTTTCCTTTCTTTCTTTGTTCTTTCCTTTCTTTGTGTACCGTATGACCCTTACAATTATAAGATACATTATGTGATGTGCCCGTCTTCGAATGCATTATTAGTTCGCAACAAAGCACAACTCGCCGATCCTCGCTTCAACAAACGAACTTCAGGCACGAATGGAAGGATCAATCACAGTATTATTTCTAGTATGTACAGTACGTACAGTCCTACTGTGCATAATAATATGTTCAACTTCAACCTTCCATTGTTCTTTATACAGGGCCATCCTCATATTCGTACAGTAATGTAGTACTATGATAGTCCTTTCAAGATGATAAAACACATACACACATCATACAACACACATGCAGAGGAGTGTTCTTTACGCTATGGGTTGCAAAACAACAACAACAACAACAACAAGTAGCCATCTTCAATTTGTAATCCTCACACCTTCTAAAAAAGATACTTTACCACACTACTAGCATACTACACATCTTCCAACACAGGATTGATTGCCTATTATTGCAATGAATTTTATATGTAGACTATCATGAATATTTGGAATAATTACATTGTTTTATATAGTATTTATTATTGTTGGTAACAGTTACAGTACTGCTCTGTTGGCTTCGTTTCTCTTTCTTTTTTGTTTTGTTTTGTTTGTGTTCTTTCTCTTTTTACTGTTCTCCTTTACTAATTTCTTCATCTTATTATTATTTAACACTCGATTTTAATTTCTTTCTTTATCTTCTTGGATACTTTTTTTCTATACTGGTAATAAATCATTAATACATCTTGGCAATTCCATTGATGTTGCTGGTTGTATTTCCGGTATGGGACGTTTATATTCCATAAATTGACGTTCACGATCTAAACGTTGTGGTAAACAATATCCCATTGCTTGATCAAAATCTTCAAATATTGGATCACATGGAAATGGCCATGAGAACCATCCCTGTATACCAAAGACATCCTGTAATGGTATTGGTTCTTCATCGGATTGATTCATTGTATTGGTTGCCTTTTTCTTCAAACGATCAATAGTACCAATTCCTGTCATTAATCCATAACAGACATTCATTAACATCGATGATGTAAATAAGAATGCACCAACACACAGTATTGTCATAACTCGAACTAAATGTACCACAACTGGATGGAATGTACAATTTTCATCGGCACAAAAGAAATAATTCCATCCAAATAATGCTAATGCGTATGCCGCACATGTCCATGTATACACTAAAAATAATAGGAAATGTTTTAAATTGTTACCACCAACGCAATTATTCATCTGTGTTTTATTTTTGTTTTTATTTTGTAGTCATAGTGAAAGAAGAAGAGTGAAGTGGAAGAAGAACAGAACAGAACGTGAGTATAAAAAAGGGGGACGGGATGGATCGAGAGAAATTAGTACTCTATCGAGATTTTATGCTATGATCAATTATATATTATATAACGAATAACATAGTACACACGTACCCATGGACAATGATGATCCATTCTAGATATACATCGATTACATATTCTACAATGATGACTCATGGGTGGTTTAAATGTTTGACATTGTCCACACATCGAATGTGAATCTTTCAGTAGACGTTGACGTTCGGAGGGTATAGCAGCAATGGGTACCGATCCAGGATCCGTTAAGGATGTTTTAGCATGACAGGCTAATGCCATAAAACATAAGATATTATAGATCATTCCACAGGTGACCGGTATCCCTTCGGTCACTGTTAATAATGTGACAGTGGCCGAGGAATATAACATTAAGACCCATACTAATGCTGACATAATTGATCCCGCTTGATCCGAGGAATTAAACCATGTACCATTCTATAGTATTGCATTGCATTGAATATTATCATTATTTAATCGTGATTGTTTGTTTGTTAGTCGGATGAACAGAAGAAGAAAAAGAAGATGTTAGGTGAGAAAGAATAAGTGGTGCCTTCTGTTTGTTTTCGTTGGCCGGGCCTGACGGAATGAAAAAAGGGTTGTGTCGTATCACACATCCGTTTCGTTTCGCTTTCAACATTTCAATAGTTTTCAACTAAACTTACCTTTTCAGCTGTACCAAAAGAACAACTCCATGGTTCACCATTAAAGGAATCAATATAAAATTCACCACGTTCCCGAATTCTGGGATAAGCTTGTGCAGGTTTTTTACCATTAATATCATCATATTCATAATTATATTTTAAATTTTCACGGGATGGTTTATAACATTCAATACAACCACAGGTGGTATAAAAACTGGGATGTTTGGCAGGTGTTGGTTGTGCCAAAATCACAGATCCACCACCACCCGTGACTGAACCGCCGCCACCAGTAATATTCGTACCAACTGTTGCATTATCATTTCCTCCTATTGATTGTGTTGCCATTGTACGTGCTGTTACATACGATCCTGTTGCATCTCCCATTGATGCCATACCACTATCTTGTTGATTATGTGGATTTGGATTACCATTCCCATACGATGGCTGTTGTTGCCCTTGGTATTGCTGTGGCTGCTGCTGCTGATACTGTTGTTGGTGATGTTGCTGCTGTTGAGATGCCATTTTAGTCTTTCGTGCTTCTTTATATTTATTGATTGACGACGTGATTATTTTTTTGAAATCGTAAAGCATCAAGGATTCCGAACGTAGTATGCGTTGACTTTGTTGTTGTTGTTATAATAATTATTGTCGTCGTTGTTTGTCGTTCGTAGTCGCTTGTATATCTGATGCAATAATTAATGTCGGAAGAAGGAAGAAATAAATGATGTACTGTATGCAGATTTATGTGTACTATCGAGAAACGGTATGTTTTTTTCATCTAGAAATGACAAAACGGGGCGCTGTTGGTACTGTATGTGAAAAACAAAATAGCCGTTTGTGTAGCGTGCCAGTCATCGACTCACATGAAAAGAAAGAAATCTTTCTTCTTCGTTTTGTTTTTTAAAAATCAGTCACGCACGAATAGATTTTTTTGCTATAGAATTCTCAGATTAATGGTCATATTATTCAATTTAGTTTCTACACTCTATAAGAAGAATATGTTATCAAAAATTAAGGTATAATTTATCATGTTCAAAGTTGATTCTTATTCAAATGTATATAGACAATGCACTCAGACGTACAATTTTCATTTTTACTATTGTTTAGATCTTTCCGATATTGATTATTTGTTTTCTATATGAGTTCATCAAGTGTACCGACATAAGAATGTGTCATCATCGGCAAAATCTATAAACTCGACACGATCGCCAACTGTGGCTATACTGGCAATATTTTCATCGGTAGTTCCTCCCCACCATGCTTTGCCATTTTTGCACTCATATAGTACTCACCATCAGGTCCAAGAGATACACAATCAAGATCGACTTTGTCACGACCTCTTTCATCTAAAATATTGCTCAATCCGGCAGGGATATTTTGATATTGCCAATACCCATCATCATAAACGATAAAATGGGAATCCCAATGTTCTCCAAACGCGACAGATTTCACACGGCGGTTGGTATCTCGTAACGTGTTTGTCATCGCATCATCACCTACCCATTGAGAGGATCCGTCCGTACAACGTACATAACGCCGATCCTGTGATCCGATCGCAACATACTCTGGTGGTGACAACCAATTCCGACTTCCGTTCAGCTTGTTGTACAGGCTCGCTGTTAACTCTCCCGTCCAGGCCGTTCCTCCGTTTTCGTATAGCATAATAGTTTCTTTTCCTCCACACGCAATACTAGTTACTTCTTCATCAAAATGTGTGTTCACATGATCACCATCGTACAACCATTTTATGATGTACCTACCCCGTCTATCTCGATCCTGTTCGGTGTACTTTTTCGGAGGATTATTAGAACGGTATTTACCGCTAGGATTACCTGTTGTGCTTGGCCACCCTCCTGCATCACCTTGTCCTCTTCCACTAAAATCACGTTGAACAAAATCAAATGGTACGATTTTTTTGCTGGATGACTTCATCAATTCGAATGCGTTCCTCGCTAACGGAATACCAGCCGCAGCAGACCCTGCTGCGTACTTTGATAGAAAGGCAATCATAATATTAGAGTATGAATGAAGAAGGAATACGAATTATCTTACTTCACCGTCAAATTATACAAATGAAAACCTGGAACGTGACGGACAGACCAAGCATACATACGTCTAATTAATTAATAAATAAGACTGTAATAATAGAAAGAAATCTTTTCCTCTCCTTCGTTTTGGTGTGGCAGCATTTAAAAAAAATCAAGTCACGCACGAATAGATTTTTTGCTTATCACACACACTCCGAAAAGAAAAACAAAAGAAAGACAAGCAAGGAAAAGGTCCGAGTCAAGTCAAGTCAAGTCAGATAGAAAAAGGTCACACGACGGCGACAATTAATCGACGAGCACTTATAATGTGATCGTGTCATAGTACAACCCCCTTCGTTTTGTTTCCAACAACGGTCTTTTTTTTACAAAGGATGGTGTATAATATCACTGACAATTGGTGGTGCAAACGCATCGTCTTTTCCATAATTGTGTCAATAACGTTATCTCTATATGCAAGGGTCTGTATTGCTGGAGACACAACAATAGACATGGAGGTACTTCTACTTTTGGTTCCTGGTACAATCCAGATATTCTTAGGCGTGTTTTTACTAACAATATTTCGTCCAATTGATCATTGGACAATTGTACAAATTGTTGGATTCGTTTTGATAAACAGACGGAAGAATCAATAAATAGACACACTCCGAAAAAAGAAAAACAAGCAAAAGGTCCGAGTCGAGTCAAGCCAACAAGTCATATAGAAAAAGGTCACACGACGGCGACAATCTACTAATGTGATCGTCATATATACATACATACATACATACCCCCTTTTGATTTGAGGAGTCAAATCGAACGTCGAACGTCTAGTATTATACGTCCCCCATCAAGTACAGTACAAATTTAAAAAAAAGCAATCGTTCCTATAAAACATGTAATTCTAAAATACAATCTTCATTATAAATCTATATATATATATATTTGTTTTTTACCTTCCTTTCGGTCGCATTAGATAAATGTGCAGCCCCCCCCCCCCCCCCCCCCCTGGCTGAGTGAGTGAGTTGATGAGTTGATGTCGAGTTGATGTATTCGATTCTAGAGTCGATTCAATTGTATATATATTCCCCTATACACATATCGATCGATCATTAAGTTTTATTATGTATTTTTCGTCTTTTATTTCTTCTTCTCACATATGCAAATGGGGGGGGGGGGGGGGGTCAGTTCAATTCCGCGATCAATCTTCATTTATTCAGTCATCCTATCGTTTTGTTCATGTTCTTTTTTCATCTTCTTTTTAAAAGACCAAACAATCATCGTCGCTGTCGTAGTATTCACCACAACCATCACGCCATCCTGGACCACCGCTACCATCTTCTTCTGCAGCAACTGCTGCTTGTACAATTTTATTATTATTGTCACTGTTGATATTCTCCTTCTTCTTTTTTTGTTGTGGTGCAAACGACGACAATGTTCTTGGTGGTGATTGTTCTTTGTATGTTCTATCAAGACGCCATTCAAAATTCAATCCTTCCAATGCCATAATTTGTTGTAATGTGATTGATCGGGGTTTATTTTCTTTATAATTCTTGTAGTGTTGTCGTTGTTCACGTACCCATCGACCAAGATTCTTATATCCCTTATAACGAAATGGTACATTACAATCATTGTTTATAGAATGCTGTTCCTTATATAGAGCAAGTTGTGAAAGACGTTCGTCAAAAGACATAACTAACGTCCATTCAAAATTTAACTCTTCTAATGCTGTAATTCTTTCCACAGTCATTGGACTTTTTTTATTTCCTTTATATCTTTTATATTGATATCTTTGATCACCCACAAAATGTCCAAGATTACCATGTCCCTTATAAAGTTTTGGTACATTACAATCACCATTCTTTTGTTTATAGTCAGCAAGTTGTAGTAATCGTTCTTGAAATGAATAATATGTTTTACCTTTTCTATTAACTTGTTTCTTCTGGTGCTTCTTATTGGTCGGATCCTTGATATACTTATCATCGTGTTGTTGTTCAATACTACTAGAACTTTCTTGTTCGGGTTCCATTTTCATATTCATATTCATATCCATACTCCCAATAGTTGTTTTACTGTTACAACCTTCCTTGAGGCCACGAGAAATAGATATATTGGTGTTTTCAACACCGACATGCAAATAATGTGTAACATTTTCCGTACTCGTCTGTTGATTATTAACGATGTCTAGAATCTCTTGAGGATACGTATTCGAAACAGAGACGAACTTCGTTGTGGTTTTCTTTGTATCCGTTTGTTTTCGGTTACGATTACCGCTAACGATATCCATCGTCTCTTGAGGAGGATGTGTCTTCGTGAACTTCTTCGTTTTCCTTGTTGGTAGTTGACGACGAATGCATCTCTTTTTCAACGGACGAGGAAAAGGAGAAGGGTCATCCTCGTTATCACAACTACCGTCATCATTGTAATCACTGTCAGCATCACGGACAACAATTCTCTTGTTGTTGTTGTTGTTGCACCGTGATGTTTGAGATGATGACGGTAGTAGTACTTCTTGTTGATCATTATGATTATCATTATGCAACGCTGCTATTGCGTTTTCGTTTTGATTTTGAAATAACGTCTTGTTAATAACTTCAACAGCTTCTTCAGTTGAAACCACCGTCCATGATTGATGATGATTTGAAGTAGTTGAATTTGAATCTGAATCATTTGATGATAATGATAATGATGATCTAAGGAATCTTCCATGTGGTAGTCCTCGTTGATGAATTGCTTGAACAATCACTTTTCTTATCCATTTTTTCATATCATTATTATCATCATCATTGTCTTCCGCAGTAGTAGAACCACTAGAAGCAGCAGCAGCAGCACGACGATTCTTCATAATCAATGCACGATATAATTCATTTCTGGTATTATCTACTTGAAATGAATTACCCCAATCAACCACCACATCATGTGGATGTATTGATACTGAAAGTTGTTGCTCTTGTTCTCCGTCTTGTTTTTGTTCTTGTTCCATCGTATTCATAAGTTTCGCGTGTACGTGTACTTCATTCTTATCATTATTCTTATCATTCTTCATAATAAAAGCAGCAATAAGAGGTGTAACAATTTGTTCCGTTTCCTTCTCCATATTACTCGACAACGTACCATCTTCGCCATCATCTTCATTGTTGCTGTTGATGTTGATGTTGAAATCTATCAATTGTTGCTGTTTTACTTCTTTTACTCGTGCTTGCTCTCTTGTACGAAAATTATTCTTAATATTTTCATGATTATTAAAATTTCGTGTTCCTTCAGAAACGTAACAGCCGTTACTGCTGGCGGTACTGCCGTAGTTACTGCTACTGCTGCTGCAACTATGTTCATTGTCTGTGATATGATTATTGATATTATTTCTTGCTTGTTGTGACCACGATGATAATGATAATGACCCAGGCACGACTGAAGATGATGAAGGCAATGCCATTGCCATTGCCATTGCAATCCTATGGGATTGCATGGATTGCTGTTGCGACGTCTTCATCTTCTCGTTGCTGTTACTGTTGTTGTCGATATTGTTGTTATATTTTTTTTGTTGCTAAAGCTATTTGTGTTGTTTGTTGTGAATAGGGCTACCACTTAAAAATAAATTACTAAACAGTAGGTTTTCAATTATGGTGATTTGATTTGAAGTACCAGGTAGAGATTTTAAAGATGAAGAAGGAAACGTCTTTGCGACGGTGAGAGAATTATGATTTAGCTATGAAGGGTAATAGATAGATTAAAAGTGTATTAGTGTGTATTGTATTGCATGTAATGAGCGCCTTAGGTGACGGGATGAAATAATGTGGAAAAGCACAGTTCGCATTTCACTTACTTGTTTTACAATACGTGAGGACGTGAACTCTGTTATGATTGAGGGAAGACTCACAGTTGCCACATGCTCTTGGATGGTGTTACAGTACGTGGTAGTAGGTGTTGACACAAAATACCGTAATCGCGTGGTGGTTGTAGCGCGATGAATTCTTTAGCGATTACTTAGGGCGTTTGTAAGATCGCACAGAATGAATATAGCCGTCGCGTAACGTGCGTTATTTGAGATTGTGTCCGAAAAGAACAATGTTGACACATTAAATAGTAACAGTGTCAATGAGGTGTCATGTAGTGGTGCCAACACCACGGGCAAAGAATATAAGTAATCGTTTCAATTAATATAAAAAGAGTTTATCATTGAACACAATAATAAGAAAAAAAAGAATAATAATAGATCCGGTATTGAAAACGAATCGTGAGGAATACATAAAGAACCACGACCGGTATAAATGGACACAATTAAGAAATAAATCTGGAGGACTACTTGAAGTACTACGGTGGCAAAGAATATGTAATCGTGTCAATAATTTTTAAAAAGAAGAATTTATCAATGAACAGAATTAGAAAAAAAAGAATAGTAATAGATCCGGTATTGAAGATTCATCGAATCGTGAGGAATAAATGATAAAAGAATGACCGGTATATGGACACAATTAGGAAATAAATCTTGAGGACTACTACGAAAAGTTCACGCTACTAACGTATAAATCTATTAATAATACGGTAGGCTCATAAGTGAGATTTCACGCGACTAAAAGTTTAAAAATTTACGTGGTTCTTAAAAACATACATTCAGCATTTTTTACTAAATGGAGGCGGAAGGAAATGAACAAAAGATGTAGTATGATGCACGGGAATTTACAATTATTTTACAATTTTTTTCTTTCCAAAAACAAATAAAAAGATTTTTTCGATCAACACGACACAAAAAGATATGATTCTTTTGTGTTTGTGTCTGCCTCTCCATACTGTACATCTACTGTACACGCCATTGTACAGTGCGTATTACTGTGTGTTGATCAGAGAAAAGTAGTACCAGTAAGAAGCGAATAGTGAAAAAGGGAACGTTCTTGAAGGCAAAATAATAGAAAACAAACAGAATAACTTTTTTGCTTTATTGTGTTGATGAATCAATCTATATAGAGATATTCTAGAGTGACATACAATAAAAGAAAGATAAGGAAAAAACAGCCAACAATAATAACAATAACGCCGATTCATTGATTGATTGATCGATCGATATACAGTATCAGTATCAGTATATAGAATGTTATTATCATTATCCTTGGCGAAGAATCACAGTGCGACGAACAAATCCATTTTATTGTACTTATCCTCGTCCTTCTCACGTAATAAAGTTAATAGTAGTAGTCGTACAAGTGCAGTAACAACAACCGCTGCCGTATCATTATTTTCATCATCGTCTGGTGGTTCATCAAGTTCATCGCCAACACCACTTTCACTACGCCATAGTCATCTTCTTTCAACAGCAACAACAACAAGTGAGCTATTCTCGTTGTCGTCGCTTATGACAGCAGGAATGATTAAAAGAAGTACAATGAGTAGTGACAATTATCAAGCATGGCGTGTTGAAGAACAAGAGGATGGTTCATTTATTGGTAATGAAAAATCACTTTCAATAAAAGATACATTACCAATTCCACCAAATGAAAACCAAGAAAGCAATACAGTACTGATTAAAGTAACACATTCATCATTAAATTATAAAGATGCATTAAGTTCATTAGGAAAAAAGGGTGGTGTAACTAGAAATTTTCCACATACACCTGGTATTGATGCTGCTGGATATATTGTTAGTAGTACAGACGGTGTTGATAGTTCAGAGCTGGAGGGACAGTCAGTATTAGTTACAGGATACGTACGTATAGATCTTGAAGTAAAATAAAGTAAAGTAAAATACAGTACAGTACAAGACAATAAGACAGGCAACAACAGCAAAAGAACTAACCCAACCTAATTTTTTCTCTTTTTATTTCTACTTTTTTTCTTTTCTTAAATAATATAACAAAACAAAATAGGATCTAGGTATGAATACAGATGGTGGATTTGGTGGATATATACGTGTACCAAAAGAATGGATTATAACACCAAATCCATTTGAATTAAAAATAGGTAATATTGATAGTGATGAGGCAAATCGTACATCAATGATATATGGTACAGCTGGATTGACTGCTGCATTAAGTGTTGAAAAACTTTTAATGGCTGGTAATGCAAAACCAACCGATGGTAAAATTTTAGTTACAGGATCAACTGGTAATGTTGGTTCTATTACTGTTGAACTATTATCAAATTTAGGTTTTGATGTTATTGCAATTTCTGGCAAAGTAGCAGATGTTGAAGATACAACAACAAATACAAATAATAAACTAGATTTTCTAATGGAATTAGGTGCAAAAGAAGTATTGGTACGTATTATATTTATTTTACGTTACTGTATATACAAACGGTTTTACTTTACTTTAAAATGAATCCTTTCGATTCATCTTTTCTCGCTTCCTTTTTCTAACACTTATGTTGTCTTTTTCATTTGTTGTGTTCTATATCGTAGGGCCGTGAGGTATTAGTATCAAATAAACGTCCATTATTAAAACCATTATATGCACATGCAATTGATACAGTTGGTGGTACACCACTTGTTGAAATATTAAAACAAATTAAGAATGGTGGTAGTGTTACAACTTGTGGCAATGCAGCTGGTATACAAATGGATTCATTAACAGTATTACCATTTATATTACGTGGCATAAATTTGTTAGGTATAGATTCTGTTCAAATTTCATTGAATGAAAAACTTAATATATGGAAAAAATTAGCATCAACATGGAAATGTAATATAATTGAAGAATCTGTTATAGATATTGGTAGGAATGAAATTGATTTATACTTAAAATTAATGTTAGATGGACGATCAGCAGGAAAGATTGTACTGGATCATAATTTAACAGTAACGACGACAAACGATAATAGTAGATTGTAAAATTGAGGAAGAAGAAAGAAGAAGAAAAATGAAGAAGCGATTTGAATGAATGCAAAGAAATGAAGCAGTTAAAACACAAAAGCACTACAGTAATAAATAACGTACAGTACAGTACATTACATGGTTTAACTAACAAACAAACAAACAAAAGCATCTATAGTTTATAGGAAAACAAATATTGCATTGTTCTCTCTCTCTCTCTCTCTCTTTCTCTAGCTACACTACTGTAAGTAGTTGGTAGCTCTCTCTCTCGGTCTTACAAGTAGCTTCCAGAATATATACAATAAAGCATTATTTTTTGTTTGTTGAATTCGTCGTCGTCTTCTTCACATCTTCATCTTCGCTAAAAGAAATTTGATATGTTTACGTGAAATTCGAATTTCACATACGGTAACCACACCTTGTTAGAATATATAAGTACAAACAGCAAAAATAACCTTGTTCTCGTTCGCCACGTAATTTATTCGATGGTAGACTGACTCATTTTCGTACACAGATTTCTTGTTTCCTTCTTCTGGAAATTTGTTATCGTATGTCAGTCCTTCCTGATTTCTTTCAAAAGGATCTATCTATTTATAATGACGATGGTAGAATTTAATTTTCAGTCAGCCGTACGGTATCATCTATCGTTTCTTTCTCCTTTGTCTTGATTCAATAGCATTTGAGAGAGAGAGAGAGAGAGAGAGAGCCATTGGATGGATGGATGGATGGATGGATGTCTACCTTGTACGAGTTGATCTAATGTTGTTCCTGTGGCTTCTACTAATTGTGTTGGCAGCGAAATGTAATGTTCAATGTTGTACAGTACTTCTACGGTATTGTTTTTTATTTTTATTTTTTTATGTAAGTTAGTGATGGTTAAAAAAGATCCATTATTTTTTACCACATCTTGTACCGCGAGCGATCTGTACGGTGGGTGCCAGGGTAATTTCCCTTTATCCAATCATTCTTGTTTCTTTCATCTCACGCAATTAATCACTGATTGACTTTACCGTAGATTTGCATTTCAATTCTTCAATCTTCAATTCTTCAATCTTTATTGCCGGTATATGGAATGCTATACTATCACATCTACCCATGTCACCATTCATGATGGTATCTCTTTGAAGTAGATGGATTTGTTCCTGTTACGGACTATCGGAATGGAGTGTAATCGTTCCTAATCGAATCGAATGATACAATGCATCATTCGAATGAATCGAGTGAAGTTATTAGTTAAGTCAAGTCACTTTTGACAACTACGTACGTACAATGCGTTGCGTTCCGCCATCAATCGCCAATCAAGCAATATAGTCGTGCGCCGGGGACGCCGCCGCAACTGCTATTATTGGTGTGCAAGAGATAATGTTATTTGGGGGGGGGGGGGGAGAAAGGAGAGAGAGTAAGATTCCGATACTGGATTTGAAGGTAAAGAAATTCAAGATTGATGGAATGTTTAAAAAAAATTCAATTGGAGGAGATTGGTGTTGTATGGGATATGCATTCTCAACATCGGGATGATACGTTTACTCTTCTTCTGCACTACAAAGATAGGGAAGGCAACTGTAATGTTCCACAAAATCACAAAGAAGATGGAAAAATCTTGGAAAGTGGTTAACTAGACAACGTGTGGACAAGAAGAATGGAGAACTGAACACTGCAAAACAAATGCGATTGGTTGAGATTGGTATTGTATGGGATGTAGAATCACAACAATGGGAGGATATGTTCACTCTTCTTGTACAGTACAAAGATAGGGAAGGAGACTGCAATGTACCAGCTAAGCACAAAAAAGATGGAAAAAATCTTGGACTTTGGTTGACTAATCGACGTACGGGCAAGAAGAATGGAAAACTTGATGCTGAAAAACAAAAAGTTTAGAAGAATTAGGTGTTGTATGGAGTATTCATTAGGAAAAAATAGATAACCAATTTCATCTTCATTTTTAAACCATTACAGTACTGTACAATGTTCTTCAATTTATAAATACTACTTGATTCGATAACTTAATCTTTTGTTGTTTACAATACTGCATTCATTCATTCGTTCGTTCATTTATCCATCCATCCATCCATCCATCCATCCATCCACTAATTTTATGCATCACATATCATCATCATCAATTAAATCAATATCACAATTTAAATCATCACCCAAATCAATTAGTTATTGTTTAATTTTATTTGAATCAAATCCGGATGATAATGGTTCATATGCATGTGCAGTACCTTTCATACGAAAAAGTACTACACGAGTATCATTTCACATCATTAATATAATGAATGCAATACAACGTAGTTAGTAACGTAGTTAGTAACGTAGTTAGTAACGTCATGCGTACAAGAATAAAAATGTCAAGTACAGTCCAAAGTAAGATAATATACGATACGACACGATGGGATCCATTTGTTTATTCCGTTCGGTATATCATATTGATACAGCGACTGTCAAGATGTATAAGACGAAACGAGGCAAAACGAGACGAAAATTGAAGCACAACAAAAATATCAACAACAACAACAAGATTAATTTAAACTTAAAACGTACCAGTACCACCATGTGGTGCAGGTTCATCGGATGTTTCCATTGTATCAATATTTAAACCGTTATTTGATAATATGTGTGTTACCTTATGAACAATACCAGGATTATCTGCACCTTCTAATGTTAATCGTCCTTTATAACCAATTTTATAAGTACTATATGGTAATGCGATAGCATCGTCGTCTGTTTTACAAACACTTGCATTTAAATCTTTTAAAGTTTGTAAATTTTCTGTTAAGGAATCAACCTTGTTGATGGGTAAATCAACTAACATCATTAATGAAAAATACTTTCCTAATTTTGCTGCCTGAGATGCACCAACATTACCACCAGCATCAATAACTTCTTTTGTCATATCATGTACAATCCCTAATCGGTCTGTACCAACAGCATTAATTATTAATGATACTACTTGATTTTTCTTCGGTTTTTGCGTAGTCAGAAATCGACGCGACGATGATGATGAAGAAGGAGAAGAATGTCGTCTCATCACAGGAGACACTACCTGGCGAGTAATACGAGGATTGGAAAACATCTTTCTTTCTTCTTTCCAAATTTTGTTCTGTTTGTGTCTATGTTGTTTGTTTTCTGTCAAGAATCAATTCTCTTGCTTTCTTAGCTGAACAAAGACTATCCTATCGTCGTGTGCTTGCTTTATTCTTACGTGTCGTGTCTTTTTATCGTTATTCTTCGTGTTTGCCGTGTCCTCGCCGTTTGTTGTCTGCCTTTTGAACTTTCAAAAGAATTAATGCATGCTATCAAATTGATGAGTGAAAGAAGAATCAATCTTTGTCTTTATGTCGTGACACCAAAGATATCATTTTGTTCTTTACGCACGACTAAAGAAATCATCGCGCGTACGGTAACCATTATGACACCATGTTCAATAATTATACTAGTATGCCTGGAACATCCTCGATTTAAGAAAAATAGAAAATCAGCGAAAATTCATAACCCCTCAGCGCGCGCGCGATTCATTTTCAAACGGCTATATTTCGCCGAGTTGAATCAACCATTCGACTAAAAAATATTGATTCATGAATGAATGATGAGTCGAGTGGATGAGTCGAGCACTCGACTCATGAGTCGAGCACTCGACTCATGAGTCGAGCACTCGACTCATCACTCGACTCAGAGTCGAGCACTCGACTCATTGAGTCGAGCACTCGACTCATTGAGTCGAGCACTCGACTCATGGGACGCGAATACGACTCAATGTTTTGCCTGGCCCTGTGGCTGAGTCGCTAAAGTCCGTTACAAAAAATAAAATAGGACGAACAATAACATGAAATCAACACAGCCAACAACCAAACAACACAAATTCGGACATCACCAATACGGGCATCACAAATTCGGACATCATCAATACGGACACTAAACGACCACAACTACCCAACAGCAACAACAATGGGCACGGATAAGCCATCATCAAATTACATGAACAACAATAATCAGAAGATTCGTGCAGCATCATTGACGGGTAGGGCGCCGACAATCACTACTCCGGGAATAATCGCTAATACGGGTGCAAATCCTATTGTAGTACCGAAGACGGCAGTAAGAATTGGGTCAACAGTAAATGAGTCGGCAAATACAATCACCTCTAGTGCAAATAATCGACCGATAGGTGAATTACAGCAACGTGTCGTATGTAATCTTTCAGCATCGACATTATCAGATAAAAGCAATAGCAATTCAAAATCTGCATCAACATCGTCGGAACGCTCCACCTCAAACTTGGCAACACACGTACGTTTCAATACTGTGGTACAGAAGATAACTGTGGTACAGAAGATATCACCACCACCACCACCACCACCACCAATTTCAACAAAGAAATCCAAAGGCAGCCGTACCCAAGAACTTATTGAAGGAGACAAAGTTGAGCTCTGTCAATGGATTAAAAGTTCGAACTCTGGTGACCATAAGGATTTCAAGGTAGGAAAAGATAGACGATTTGCTCTCCATCGGTTATGCCGAACATTAATAGATGTAAATCCCGATCTTCTTTTAACACACAATTCATACGGTGATTCCCGTGCACGAATACTTAAAATACAAATCGATACAAAGTCCCCAACGCTGATCATACCAACTGATACGGCAGCTCACATTTCGACAGGATCGGGGGCAGAAACTGACACGACGAAGGAAGCAACAGCATCGGCGACAGCAGCAGCAGCAGCAGCAGCAGCAGCAGCACTAGCAGCAAGTGGCCACAGTGAAAAATTAGAACGATGGGAGAATAGCACAGCAAAACAAGTGCTTTCGACTCTACTAAGAGATACAACTTCATGGGCAAATACAATTATAAATGCCGATCCGAACTTTGGAGTTCTTCGAAGTCGAAGTACGAATAAAACAATTGGAACAATTCATGGTCGCAACGTACTGTTTACACGTTATCCACTCAAAAATTTCGTAACAAATTTAAGGTCGTTGAAAAATGCAATCGATACAGAATTTATTAATGTTGATTTTGATCAAGAAGCTTATGACAAAGAAATAATCAAATACCCAATGCAACGTATGTTAAAAGTCGGATATCCTCGTTGGAACCATCCTGATAACCATGCGAAAAAGTTACTAGAGGAAGACACGAAGAAGGGTGGTTTATACGAGAAAGAAAATTTGAAACCTAAAGATTTAAAAGTAACACGTCCCGAGTATCGTGAGTTTCCGGACGATGTTTTTAGGAGTAGAGTGTACAAAGCATTATCGGGACACAGAGAAAAACCGTACTGGCAGAATGAAAGGAATAAATCGATGAGGAAAAAGAAGGTAACGGAAGAGAACCTACAACAAACAGAATGGACCTAATTTAATCTGTTACGGCAGGCATTGTCCGTCAGATAATTCGGTGGACCAAACTGTCCGTAGGATAAATAATTCAGTGAGTCGGACCACCGGTAAGAATACACCTGTAAGCATATCCATTGGCAAATACTCTTGATATCACTACTTAGACGAAAACAAGTGAATACACAAATGAATAAAAAGAATGCAGTATAATAGAATAATCGCGCTACTTGTGTTGTGCGTATGTCATATGATAAATAAACTATAAATCCAAATAGATTAAACTACTTCTCTCTTTCAAATTCGTACAATAGAGTTATATTTTATAATAATGTTCACTTATTATTACTATTTTATGTTAAGCAACAGTCTATTCCACCTTACGGGATGGCAGGCTACTAGTTCCGTTGTTTTACGATTTTTCTTGTCTTCTTGTTCGACCCTGATAAAAATATAGACGCGGTGACGCTATTAACTTTATGCCCTTATACAGTTTGCTTTTCGAGATGAGGGGATGTGGCTGATGTGTGTATTTCAAACCCACATATCTGAAATATCAACGCATTCTCCATTCTTTTTCTTCTTATTTACGATTCCTCTGTCGGGAGCAAAAAATGGCATAGATAAATTTAGCTCTTCTTTCAAAGCTTTATGAATGAGTCCGTACATTGACCCTGTGTCTAAACCATCCAAAATCTCCTGCTGCTACAGATCCACCCACTAATGCACCTTTCGCCGCATCCTACCCATCTCCTTCCGTATCTCCTTCCGTATCTCCTTCCGTATCTCCTTCGGCATCGGGGACGGAAGCGGTGGCAGAAGAGATGTCAGTAGCCTCTGAGGAAAATGGGACAGGAGCCTTTGAGGGAACAGGGTTGCCAAGTAAGGTATCATCGCCTGATACTCCCAACAACGAAAACATTCCCCAACCTATGAAAGATAGTCCGACGTACGCGACAGCGAACAGTGTGAACCATGGTGCGGGCAATCGAGAAGACGCTGACTATGATAAAAGTAGTTCGGTAGGCGTTACCAACCCAAGAAAAGACGCTGACTATGAAAAAAGTAGTTCGATAGGCGTTAACAACCCAAGAAATAAGAAGCGGGTACGCGTCAATATAGAAGACAGCGAGATGAGTGACAGTAAACAAGAGGGTCCCATTGAACAAATGGGCGAGGACAACGACGACGACGACGACGACGACGACGACGATGCATTATGACTAGCAACTGGTGGTGGTGGCAATGAAGACAACGAGAACAAAACGTTAGCTGGAATCACCGCAAAGGGCGAATTTTGTAAGCTTTGTGTTGCGTTAGGAAAAAAATGTAAGAGGAATCACAAACGGTACGATTATGTTGATTATGTAAATGAAATCGACCGTCCGTCCGATGATGATGATGATGATGATGATGAAGAAGGAATCGCAGATCATGATAATTTTATGAAGTATCTGGATCAAGTTGGGAATGAAGCGAAGGAAGAATTAACATCTTCGCCATTCTACAAAAAATAATGTTTGTGCGAAAGTAGTTCTAAAGTATCTTTTAACTGATATTTATTTTGAGTGTGATAACGTTCAGTTTTTTCTTCTTCTAGGCTTAAAAGTATACCATCCTTGCTATTTCGTACCGTTCGTGTTTTCTTCTAGACCTCAAATAACAAGCCATGGCCATTTTCCATATCGTACTGAAGCAAAATGCACACCGATTCGAAAGCCATTGCGTGAACTTCTTTACCATGTCGGAACTCGGTAGCAGTGCAAACAAACGCTTTAACTTTCGAGTTGAATACTTCCTGTCGAGATTTGGCTCGAGCTTTAAATTCTTTCACATTGTCTGAATCGCCTTGTCTTGTAATAGAGCATGTTTTGCCGTCCTCTCCTCTGTAGCCACTATCTGCAACAGCTCTCTTACCTTCAGGAAGCATGTCGCGTAGATTAGGACCTGGATTATTTTCGTCACCATCACCATATCTAAAGATTGTAATATCTGGCTTACTGGCATAGAATGGTCCGTTCATCCATACTAATCGATCAGATCGTATTGCTATAGCTAATTCATAAGCAAGACCGGCACCATGTGATTTGTGTGAGTACCACTTCTTTCCGGGATCCTTTCGAACCTCAAACGTTCGGCAATGGATACCATCAACAGATACCAAGAATATTTCGTCATCATCATAGTCTCCATCTTCAAACCACTTGACTTTGTGTTTCTTGAGACGTTGGATTGCCTTTGCATATATCATGATCTTGTCGCCAATTGTCTGGGGACATATCTTCCAAGGTCCTTCTATTTGGGGATATTTAAGATATGATCTGAACCAAAATAGTGTAAGAAAAAAATAGCGGATATCGAACTTTTTGATACGATGCTCTTCGTCAAGAAGTGTCTGTAAGTCTATAATAACCTTTGAGATAGCTAAAGGAGATACCCCATAATTACATCGGAAGCGTTCTATGTTGCGACTCCTTTGTACTCTTTGTTGTCTATCGTTTTCAAAATGAACATATTCGAGTCCTTTGCAAAGCACTTCTTCTTCTGTCAAAACAACGGAAGGAGGAGATGTTGTCGTATTCGATCCTGCTGTTGTCGCCTTCGTTGCTGCCGTAATCGCTGTTGCTGCCAATGTACTCGTTCTAGACGTTGCTGTTCGGCGGGATCCTCCAATTCTTATTGCAGCTGTTGCTAGAGGTGTTGTTGTCAAATTACCTGTTCCAATTCTTATAGCCGGTGATGAACTAATTGCTCTAATTCTCACAGCAGACGATCTCGCCGGTAGTCTATTTGACATCTTACACTGTAGGTGACAAACGTCGATGTGGTGTTGCCTGTGAGTGTGCTATCAGAGTGTCTTCTCTTATTTCGGAGTAAGGTGCTGTCCGTCTTCTCTTATGTGATGTCCGTCTATTGCAGTGTAGGTGCTGTCCGTCTTGAATTGCAGTGTAGTGCAGGTTCTGTTCGTCAGTGTTGACCGACCGTGTTTTGTGCATTAAGATTGATGTTCATGTCGGTAGTGTAACCTTGTCGTTAGTGTGGTTGTGTTTCTTGTGTGTCTTAGTTGAAATGTATACCGTTGTGTGTGTGTGTGTGTGTGAAGAGAGAGACAAAGAGAGAGAAAGATGTGCATTTTTAATAACGGCTATAAAACATTTTCGCTGGACCAGTCAGAAAATCGCTTTGAGTCGACTGACTCGACTCACTGAGTCGAGCACTCGACTCATCACTCGACTCAGAGTCGAGCACTCGACTCATCACTTGACTCAGAGTCGAGTGCTCGACTCATGAGTCGAGCACTCGACTCATGAGTCGAGCACTCGACTCATTGAGTCGAGTGCTCGACTCTCATGGGACTCATGAATCATATATTTATGAGTCGATTTGGTTCTCGGCGAAATGTAGCCGTTTGAAAATGAATCGCGCGCGCGCTGAGGGTTATGAATTTTCGCTGATTTTCTATTTTTTTTAAATCGAGGATGTTCCTGCGAAACGACATTGACGAACAGGGCATCAGCCGGCGACAGCGGTATGATAGCAGCGGTAGTTTGTAATGGTTAAAGAACAGAAGCTCGCATCAAGCGCCTATTGTTGTCGTAGAATAGGAAGTACAACGCCAACTCTAACTCCATCAACATGATGATGATGATAGGAATAGAATGGGCGGTCGAATTTTAAAAACTTCGGTACATAAAAAAGAATTTCTATTTAAGTCCAAAAATAGAACGTTGTTTGGGTAAAATGCAAAGGGGAAAGCATTTCAATAAGAAATACCATGGAGGAAATATTGTTTCATCTATAAAATCAGTATACAGTACTCGACTTCAAAAAAATGTGTAGTATGATGATGATGATCATGATGATGAAGAAGAAATGGAATGGAATGATAATGATAATGACATGGAAAAGTATATCTAGGTTACCAACCAAGATAACAAATAATCTGGTATTATTATGGGCATCGATTCCTTATATAATAGCTTCAACTAGTATAAAGTTTTACAGTAACTAATAATACATGTAAAACAATGTTTACCGAAAGAAAGTAAAAAAATAACGGCAATAATAATAATGATAATACTGTAAATGGAAACAAATTTTGAATTTTGTGTCAAATCAAAATCGCTACAACATTATTGTCGACGTATGGTACAATCAGTAAGTGAAAGATACACAGTACAGTAGACTGTTTTTCTCTTTAAATATTACAGTAGATGATGCGATTGTTTGTATATGAGAATTGAAGCATGAGACCAACAATGGTTGCGGTACTGTAAAAAGTCCGAGTTGAGTTGAGTCGAGTCGATTTGAGTTGAGTCGTACTGTAGGTCGTGGAAGCTAGTAGCAACTACTGTTCGAATTCGTTGAGGTGATGGAATGGAATAGTGTATATAGTATTGTATTGTATCACGACTCGTATCTTTTCTATTACCCACCCGTCTCTTTTTTTTTTGGGACAAGATTGATAAATCATCATCATTTTGTGAGCAAAAACGAGTCAAAAGCAATAACTTACTATTACTGTACGCGGTGTTGTTTGAAGGGGAAAATTTTGACACGCAGGTCCAGCAAGTGCAGTGATGAATTCGCCTCCTGCGCGTACAACCTACGCGCAAGGAAGGCGGAGGCAGAGTGAAATAGTATACACCTATTACACTCTCATTCTTTGTCAGATTTGACCTATGTCGTCGAAAAGACTCGACTGAAGTAACCTTACTGTATATGCTTTCTTGGGCTACACCAACAGTAAGAGTATCAACACACACTTCACAACAGGACACAGATCAATGGAACCACCAATTTCCGTCAAAAAACTCGACACCAGAGCCACGACGACGCGAAAATCAATACTTGGGTGGGTTGTAGACAGTACAACACAAACATTTGAACAACGACAGCGCCATAGCACCACACTCCACAGCGGAGCAACGGTCTGCCATCGTCTGGTTCAAGAATCGACCTCCGGTCTCATAATCCTCACACCGGTACACACCGAGAGGACAACCAACGGTGCAACGACACCATCAGCTCCCGCATCAATCACAATGCAAAAGCAGTAAACCAATACAGATTCGGTCCAAATTTTTGTGACAGCGCACGCCGCGCTCACGTCACCAAAAACCAGCCAATTGCACTTAAGGACTGCCACCGGCACGTCATTTTTAGTTTTCACTTTCACTTTACTACCACGATACGAGGAACAACGGAAACACCACCGCACACAAGCGCGCCTTTAGGGATCTCGACGCATACGTCGACGAACCTTCAAAACAGCCGGCACTACGGGCTATAAACACTATCAGCACGCGCCAGCCACTCATACCTTTTATCATTTACGGTTGGCTCGCCACACGCCGTCAGGCACAACTCATCGTTACGATCACCTTTTAACATGATAAGGCAAAACGCGAAACACCTTTTCGCTCACAAATCACATGTGGTTTCTCCACCTGCTACCACGGGAAAGAGACAATGCCGGAATCAAACTTCCATTCCAACGCTCGACACCAGCGTACGATAAATTCAACGCCACCGTACAAATTCAACGCCGGAGTGAATCCTTATATGCCGCTTATTTCAAATTCACGAATGTTCTAAGTACAACAACATTGCAACAACATTGGCGACAACCACATAGGGAACGAGCACCTTTTCTGTGCACTCTCAACTCCGTCACAGGTTACATACGAACCAACGGTAGCGTCAAACGCATTAGATCACGCAAACGGAACCAACGCTTCCGTTAGAGCTATATTTCCTTGCCCTAACGCTCAAATGAACAACATTTGACAAAGATTTACTTAAAATATTCTTTTACACTCTAGTATTCCACCGAAATTTTACTTGTATTTACGTTAATCTACACGACTTTCATAGCATTTCCGTCGTTCATTTCAAACCTATCAAATGTTCCGGTCTCCTTCTAGTCACAAAACAAACTTGACTTCAAATCAAAACCTTCTTTGCAACTCAACCAACATCAACGTTTTCTTAGCAATCATGTCTCTTCAAAACACACTTGCATCCCTCCTTTTGTCTGAGGCACATCGCCCAGCACAGGACACAGCGTTGTTCAACACAGCGTCGTTCGAAACAAACTCGGAACATTTCCCCGTCTCGGATGCTTGGTGGAACACCGGATCCATTTGCGTTGCTATGCTCCACACGAACCAGGAGTGGTAACAGCGATGATGATCGTAGGAGTTGAAGGTGACAAACGTTACGCCATCACTCTCGAGTCCACTCCGAAACTCGTCGAATTCACCACCGACGACCTGATGCAAATCCCTATGAAGTTAGCAAAAGTCAGCACCCAAAAAGACACAAAACTTTTTGTCCCACATCATGCGCCAACGGCCTCCGCCGTGGTCTTCGCATTGCCCCACTCCGAACGGAGTACTTGCATTTCGCTTTCAACGAGGACGCCACCCCGCGCCATCCTCATGAATTCTACCATGCCCTGAAGGATATCAAGGACGGCAATGTCCGCATGATCCAAGCTTGGGCAAAGGCAGCTTGCCTTAAAACCAGCTCGCTCACAATTCGAAGTGCAATCGAACTCTCTCCTACTATTCTGCCACAGTTTGCCGATCCAATCGCATACCAGAAGTACCGAGACATCTCTGATGCCTTCGTCGATGAAGATGATGCTCACGACGTCTTTGTCGCTGCACTCTTAAAGGAATTCAACCCAATCATCCGAATGGAGCCAGATAACGCCGCCGTTACTGAGGACCGTCCACAAGCTCAAACTGAACGTCCACCACAGCCAGCAGACGACGACTCCGACATCGAAGACGTCACTCCGGCATACGCAAGTCGCAACAATCAGGACCGGCAACACACCCGCCGACCAAGTACCACGTCTCCTTACAACGAGCAACGTTCTCAGGGACGCTACCCAAACAGGTGCGTCCAATGGAACACCAGCGACAACCTCGAATGCCCTCCACTAGCGTCGGAACATTTCACAGCACGCACGAACTACGCTGCCATGGATTCCAACAGCTACAACAACAATTCTGGGACCCATCCTTGGACTCAAACTCCAAGAAACTCATGGGGAGCTCACTCGGGACCACCTTCTATCAATCGGCACAGCACAGGCACCTCCACCTTCAGGTCACGTGAACCGAACATTTTCACCACTTCCACCAGAGCAAGCTCTAGCCTGAGTCCCTTTGGCTCCAGTCCGTCATCGAGCGCGGCCGATAAACTCAAAGAACTCAGCGAGTTGTGCACTCAACGTCCGCCAACAACATCAGAAATGAACCAGTGGAACATTCTCAATGCCATGATCGGTTCACCTACTACATCGGCCACTGACGAAACCAAGAAGAATTTCTTGGGCATGCAACAGTTTAGCGTCCTTGCATGGGCAAACGTACATCCAAACGACGTAGATTACCTTAACAATCACAACAATTACTTTTGGCCTAAACTCAATGCTTGCAAAAACAAACCCGACGCACGGCACGTCGTACGAACGGAGATGTTCCAACATCTCATACACAAGCACCCGAAACTCATCACCTGCCTCCACGACGATTTGATCGAGACCATCATCAACTTTCGCTTCAAGCCGGTGAACCTAGAAAGCGACAAACCAACATTAGGATTAGGTCCTATGGCATTCGTACCTCGAGATCGCCGGGAAATTGAGATGATGTCTCATCAGATATCCATCAACGAACAATCCGATTCACCAACAACTTCGGATATTGACAAAACACGCCTCGGGCGTCCAAAAATTCCAGATGGCGCATCCGGCACCACCTCTACCATCGAATCATGCGCATTGGTCAATGATTTTTTGTGGGCTCCCAGATGCCCTTATGTCAACCTCGCACAGGGCAGCCTTCTAGCACTGTATGAGGGAAATCAGCATTACGAACACCAAACCAGTTTCGGCACCACCGTCGGTGCAGAATGCCTATTCCAGCTCACACGCGGAGCGGAACAGTTCTTCGGCCAAGCTACAAGCGAACGCCAACTACTCCAAGGACAGTTACCGACCTTAAATTTCAATTTCCTCATCGAGGGTATCCGAAACAACAATCTCAACACGTCACAAACGCGTCCTTCGCTCTTCGTACCAGCGCAAACGAAAGCACGTCCTGCACCAGGAACACCACGTGGTCCAAAAACACCCAAGGTTAAGGGTCCAGGCAAAGGCGCACCACCAGCCACGCAACCACCAAAGTCTAGCACTGTTACTTGTCAAATGGGAAACGGCATGACCACGCTTATCACGATTGGAAAAAGGCACACAATAAGGCCCGTATGCCGAATATATTAGATTTTAGAAAGGCAAGCGACATTGCTGACGACGCAGCGCTCCAAACGCTACTCAATCTCAACACCGCCACCTGCATCCGCTGGGCACTACTAGGTAGCTGCCGCAGTAACTGCAAACGCGATCATCCTCAAACAATTACAGGCTTTGCAGAAACAGCGGCAGAGGACATCCTCCGCAAAGGTCTTCCAGAGTAAGACACATCTTGCTGCTCTACGCGTACGCGTGTATTTACATCTCTTTACGTTGCTATACTAAACTACCTATAAAATACTTTTTGCATCACTAAATCTATTCTATTCTTATATTCCTACTCTGCTTCACGCTCTATACAAAGACGCCCTAACCTGAACATAGGCCAGCGCACCTCGGTTAGCAACAGTCAGAGATACTCACATCAGCACAACACTCGCTACATCTCCTGCAATTCCGAACAACGGGCATTCGAGGAAAACGAACAACTCAATCGACTAGCTGCCACACGAAACTCTTCCACTCAGGAAATCATAGACCCGCACGCCATCGAGCAATACATGTTTCACAGCTACCGACAGCACACCTACGCCTACCCAGCGCAGCTACCTGCAACACCTCCACCCTGCGACCACGAGGAGGAGGACCATCAACGACTGAACCACCGGCACACACGCCAATACAAAGTAAGTTACCAAATTTAAGGGGCTCATGCTCCCGCGTCATGAAGTTTTAACCACCCTGCAGGTCCAGACCTCCTCCGATACGCAGTCGATGGTTGCCCTGTTGACTGTGGCGACCAATGGTCTCGCGAACGAATCGAAGCAGCAATCGAAAAAGGAGCCCATGCCAGCGCAGAAGCTCCAGGAGCAGCAGAGGCATGTCGTAAAGAAGCACTCGAAAGAGTTGCTGACGGATGCTGTCGCCTCGTCACTTGGGACAAATCAAACACAACATCCCTCCTAACTTAAAGGTCTCACCAATAGCTGCAGTACCGCACAAGTCTCGTATTTACCGCATGATCCTGGATTTGTCATTCCAAATCACGCTGAACGGAAAAAGCTACAATCGGTAAACGAAACTTCCGACAAATCTTTGCACCACAGCATGCATGTACGAACTCGGCAACGTCATCCCACGCATCATTTGGGCAATGGCAACATCGCACGACACCAAACACCATTTCTGTTCACGAAAGTCGACCTCAAAGACGGGTATTGGCGGATGTGTGTTTTAACAGCGACGACGCCTGGAACTTCGCTTACGTCCTCCAGGTGGTCAAAATCAGATCCAATCCAGTTGGTCATACCGGAGGCCCTACAAATGGGATGGGAGAATCACCCCCGTTTTTCTGTGCAGCAACCGAAACGGCACGCGACATTGCACAGGAAAAATTCGACAACCATACTCCGGTCCCAGCACAGCCTATGGAGGACATCATGATGGACATCGATTGGAACACGTCCCAAGTCCAGTCCTCCACCAACAACAGAACGTTCCAAGCGCCAATTCGTCAACCTTCTCGAAGTGTACATCGATGATTTCATCGGCCTCATTCAAAGCAAACAAAGATCATCTGCTCCGATTTCACGCACAATCCTCAGCGCAATAACGGACGTTTTCCCACACCAGAAATCACCAACAGTGCAATGGGTCCACCAGTTTCCATTAAAAAACTCATTGCCGAAGGCACTTGGGAAATAAGGAAAGAAATCCTAGGTTGGTTGTTCGATGGCATCGACGAACTATAGAACTGCCAGAAAACAAAGGCAGAACTATACGAACCGAAGTCAAGCGTATACTGCGAGGAAAATCCAAACGAGTACAACACGAGACTTCCAAAAAGTTCACGGCAACTCCAATTCACATCGATAGCAATCCCATGTGGCAACCACTTCTAGGTCCTCTCGACCAGGCCATCGCCATCGCAGAACGACACAACAGACATCATGTAACGTTGACAGACGACATTCGACTCTGCTCAGGGATTGGATTGCACTCATTCGACAGTTAGGACAACGCCCTACCACGTCAACGAATTAGTGTTGCACAAAGCTTGTATCAAGGTTTCGTCGATGCATCAAAATGGGGCGTAGGAGGAGTATGGTTCGGAGGAACAAACCAAATTTCCCAATCGTTTGGTTCTGGGAATGGCTACAGAGGTTCGAACAATCTCGTCACCTCCTCAAATCGAAAAGGCCGCCTAACCATCTCCGATCTAGAACTAATGGGCATCCTGCTCCACTGGCTCGTCCTAGAAGCATCGGTGGACAACGACACTCTTACACACTCCAGCATCGCCATTTGGTGCGACAATCTACAGCAGTGGTCTTGGATATACAAATGCGCACCAGCACATACCGGTTGCTTACGCATACTTCGAGCCTTAGCAGTTCGACTCCACATCAACAATCGGGCCTACTCGCATCGACCACATCTCAGGAATTTACAATATTATGGGGACGTCGCTTCACGCAAGCATGTTTCTAACCCTACACAATTCCTCGATTATTTTACAAAAATTTCACTCCTCCTCAGGGAAACTTCTGGACTTTGTTCCAATTTCACGACAATCTATTATCAAAGATCTCTTCCGAGATGTGAACGCTCCGTCGTCTTGGCATCGTGGAATCAACTGCCAACGAAAAAAGGCGTTTTTGGTCGGCTTGGTGCAATTTCCTCGGACTCAACTTTCCCAAACTTGACCCAAAAATGCGTGCTCACTCCACCTCAACGAGTCGAACTGCTGGCTGCCTTCGCCCACCATGTGCGTTCCGGAGGCGTTTCTAGACGAACTCAGCAAGTTCGCACCCAAACAGTCGAGGTGGCGCTTCGCGCCATCAGCACGATGTTCCAAATGGACCATGAACCTAGTCCCTTGGTCACGTCGCAAGGAAAGTATACGAAAAAAATCGGCCAGCTTCTTGAAAGCTACCGACGCGAAGATCCTCCGTCAAAACCGAAATTAGCTATACCGTTATCTGTCCAACATACTTAGTACTCTCGGGTTGTCGTCCACTGCACCCAAGCAACAAACAGTAGGAAATATGGCACCATAGCTTTTCACTACCTACTCCGAGAGGAGAATACACGTTCGTCGATCCCAAGCAACGTCGACGAACTAAACAGTTTCGAGTCTGTGACGTAACATTTTGGAACAACAATACCATCCTACCGCACTCACTCCCAATCGACGTTTTATTTCGTGAAGCAACAGAGGCTACCCTCCATATCTCGAATCAAAAGAATGGCAAAAGAGCACAAACAATTCACCAAGATGTAACAGATACACCACCTTGCCCAGTTCATGCCTTAATACGTCAAATAAAACTATATTAGCGCATACAACAGAACCGCTACAATTATAAGCACCTTTTTCGACAAGAAATATCCAAAGGACGAGCGCTACGCACGGGGTGCATGACACGCGCGTTACAAAAAGCAGTCACACATCTACGCCTTGATCGACAAGGCATTCACCCAGCGAAGTCAGCTCACATAGCCTGCGAGCCGGCGGCGCGACAGCCATGCATCTAAACGGAATTTCGGATCGTACCATACAAAAAATGGGACGCTGGAGCAGCGATACATTCCTCATATACATACACGAACAAATCGCCGCTTTTTCAAGGGGCGTATCTAAACAGATGGGCCAGCACGTTAATTTCAAAAACATACGACGCACGTTTGAGCCAATCAACTCGCCAGAACTCCGTATCGCAACAACGGTGCAAAACTAGTAACGGTTACATTTTGCGCGATTTCTACACCATCACACAACAAAACCAAAACGGATATTCCACGTTGGTTTGTACAAACTACTTTGTACTCTTAGCACCGTTTTACAACAGGCTCATAAAACCTATAGCCATGAACAACAAAGAACCAGCGCCAATTTCTAAACCAGCACAAGCCCCAGCAGCGTTATCGCTACCCGCCTCCGCGGGAGTCGCTCCAATTTCAGATTCATCTGCCGAAACGGACGACTCCAACGTGGAAATCACAACAACCGACACTTCGAATACACGAGAATCAGCGACGGTAGTGAAATCATCTTTGAGAAAACAAACAACAATCAATAATTTCTACGTGAAACGACCACTGCAGATAATCAGAACAAATCTAAAAGCTCACAATCCGAAAAAGAGGCTTCACACAAACACTTCTTCTACACCATCATTAACAAATTCAACCAATTCTGCAACAATGGTATCAACACCTCCACCAAAACGTCCAAAGTTTCCAGTTCCAACTCAGCAATCCATGGCATCCATGGCTCAACTCAGTGGACTCACACCGGAACAAATGGAAACAGCATTCAAACAGATCCAGGCATTCGCGTCACCACGTTACGTCACTCCTGCCGCTCATCCTCGACAGGATCAGGCCCCTTTCGTTAGAGTACCACCTCGTACCTCAACAACAACTTTCCAGAGTATTCCGCTCGGACTACGACTACCACAGCGCAGCTGAGTCCATCTCATCCGGTTCAGACGATTCTGTGGGACAACACCATCGTTCAGCCCGCCCTATTCGTCAAGAAAAACGGGTTGGACTCACGAAGCGACACGGTAAAGGTAGCAACAAGTGGTTCAAGCCAACTGAAGTCATCGAGGCACTTCAACGATACTACGCTTTTCGCGTTGGACATGGATACAGGCTACGACTCAACTCCGGCGTTAATCGCCTCCAACGCATTTTCGCCTTGGCGACCAAAATCGTAGGCACAACTTTGTCGCCAGACCAAATCTCAGTTATTGCAAAGGGCAAAGCTGACCTAGTCGATCCAGCAACCCGCGTCAACCGTTTGAACCTCCAAACTGTCACAACCCACGATGCAGACCACTACGATACACATGGGGTTGGATTCGAACTCCATGACATTCTCCTCGGAATCAGAGGCAGTCTCTACAGCGATCCACGGAATCTCCCACCAAGTAACTGTGTCATCATCTTGCAATGCGAAGCAAAAGTCCCCAAAATCAGTGGGACCTGTTACGAGCACGCACTTTTCCTCCCCGACATCCTCATGCTCATCACCATCAACGATTTCGTTGATATGAAGGATAAACACCAACGTGTCCGAAACACTTGGATCATGAGAGATCAGTTCTACGAGGAAGTCAAAAACACTACCCTACTAGCCGGTAGACGCGACGTCTGCAACAAACGCATCGGAGGAAAGATCTTTGGAGGAGGAGCAGGAACGACTGTCACATTGAAACGAGCAGTCATCGTTTCCAAAACTCCATAAGACACAAATGCACCACCATTTGCGTCCACCAACAACACATTCATCCAACCGACTCTGTACAAAAGAGTCAACGATCGCAACGAAAGCATCGACACACGTGTCTGCATCGTCGAGCGCATCTTTACTTAAGCACTGACGCTATACATAAGACGTCAACAACAATACTCTGATTTCACGACACAGCTTAGCCACTGTCGAACAACATCAGCAAGATATTCGTTTATAACCACATTCAATTCTAATACATATAATTTCTGTAATGATCAACAACATACTACATCTATAACCTAGTCAGTAACAACTCTAGAACTACATAGATTCCAGCACTAGTATTTTCTATTACACGAAAAACCTCCATTCAGTCCGACTATTATATACTCGTACCTCAATCTAGACCCGCCTCTAACGCGGACTAACACACCCACGTTATTGAGGATCTAGATTACAGGTTTTCCACGATCATGGGCCTTGCCACCTACGGTAGCTTTGGTTTGTGGAGAAAGCATTTTTCAGTATTCATAGTAGCACACGGATTCGAAGCCAAATTCCCCTCAAAAAGGGAAATTTGACGCCGGACCCCAGCGCCACCATAGTTCACCTATGATTCAGTCCCGAGTCGTTTCACGACCCAACAATCAACCATAGGAAGAATCGGAAGACTGTCTGCTCCAGAAGAGAGTAGACCCATAGATCTGTGTTACGACATTGGTAAAATATAACAAGGAATGAATCACGAGCGGATTGTCTGGTACCTAACTTAGGCTAAATTATTGGTCTTTGTGTCACTAATTTAGTTGACACGCAGGTCCAGCAAGTGCAGTGATGAATTCGCCTCCTGCGCGTACAACCTACGCGCAAGGAAGGCGGAGGCAGAGTGAAATAGTATACACCTATTACACTCTCATTCTTTGTCAGATTTGACCTATGTCGTCGAAAAGACTCGACTGAAGTAACCTTACTGTATATGCTTTCCCACAACCAAACCTCACTCCTAGAGAAAGCATTTTTCAGTATTCATAGTAGCACACGGATTCGAAGCCAAATTCCCCTCAAAAAGGGAAATTTGACGCCGGACCCCAGCGCCACCATAGTTCACCTATGATTCAGTCCCGAGTCGTTTCACGACCCAACAATCAACCATAGGAAGAATCGGAAGACTGTCTGCTCCAGAAGAGAGTAGACCCATAGATCTGTGTTACGACATTGGTAAAATATAACAAGGAATGAATCACGAGCGGATTGTCTGGTACCTAACTTAGGCTAAATTATTGGTCTTTGTGTCACTAATTTTAGTAATAAATAACATCAAATAAAAAGATCTGAGAAAATTCAAAATCATGACTTCTGTCCGTCGTCGCTCATCAAATCACAGTTTGACAGTGTTTTAGTATGGACGATCACAAATTTAGAGATTGATCATTGACGATGTCGAAATGGTCTAAAAAAAAAGCATCAGAAATAATAATAGGAGCCAAAAATTATCGGCTACTGAATGATGATACATGCATTAGGAGGTAGATAGGAAGGACAAATACAGATTCAATTTTGTAACTGGTAATAAATAATAAATAATAAATAACAAAAAAAAACTATCAAGATGATGAATAAAACGATAACAACAACAACAACCGCTGCTGCTGTGCTCGTATTGCAACAGAAACAGAAGCAGAAAGGATGTCAGCATCGTCGTCGTCGTCGTCGTCAGAAGCTGGTATTATTTTCGTCGTCGTCGCCGTCGTCGACATCATCACGACCACGATCGTCACTTTTTCATATTTTGATGATGAAATTATTATTAGCCGTAATATGCTGCTACTTCTACTCATACTCCACGAACAACAACAACAACAACAACAACAACAACGCGAAATCTGCGTTCTTCTGCATGGCATTTACTACTACTACGACTACTACTAATACGGTAGTATCGCCATCATTACCATCGTCATCATTACTATCATCATCGTCGTCGTCCTATAACAATAACAATAACAATAACAATTACTATGATGAAATAAAGAATCTACAACAAATGGTATATGCATCATCTTTATCATATTTATCATCGTCATCATCAGAATCAAATATAAATAAAAATGCAAATACCAATACAAATACAAATAAGAAGACAATGGAATTATCACCATATTTTATATCAAGTCAACTAATACCATTAATTCAAATTGTTGATCCAATAAGTCAATCGGGTGTAACTATATTTGAAGATTCATCACCAACGGATATAACAACAATACCAACGGAGACAGATACTACTACTAGGACTAGCAGCAGTAGTAGTATTAGTAGTAGTAGTAGAACTACTTGTACTACTACTAGAACTATTGTTGTTGCATTTCGTGGTAGTGCAACACCAATTAATTTTAGTACAAATTTAAAATTTCGACTTGTTCCGATTGATGATGAATTATTATCCATGTCATCATTGTCTAGCATTACAGCTACCAGTAGTAATTCTACTTCTAATAATTCAAATGATTGATGATGATGATGATGATGATGATGATGATGA